>OY744543.1:6397700-6410200 GCA_963556195.1 Sepiola atlantica | reverse complement strand
GAGTTCTTTCTAAATTGTTATTTCTAAATTAAACAAAGATCTCAATACATGTTAACAGTATTTATAATAAACGATCAATCCAGTTTATTTTGTTTAATTTACTGTATTATTGCAATCAACATCCATCTAAGTACCAACCTTAAAATATAAGCGCACTATTATGTAAGATAGAATGTTTATAATTATTCAGAGTAAATCGGTCGCCAAAGGTAAGAATAAATAGTCCTAACCTAATGTATTTTAAGTAAAAATAAATAGTCCTAACCTAATCTATTTTAAGTAAAAATAAATAGTCCTAACCTAATCTATATTAAGTAAAAATAAATAGTCCTAACGTAAGCTATTTAAAGTAAACATAAATAGTCGTAACCTAATCTATTTTAAGTAAAAATAAATAGTCGCAACCTGATCTATTTAAAGTAAAAATAAATAGTCGTAACCTAATCTATTTTAAGTAAAAATAAATAGTTCAAACGTAATCTATTTTAAGTAAAAATATATAGTCCTAACCTAATCTGTTTTAAGTAAAAATAAATAGTCCTAACCTGATCTATTTAAAATTAAAATAAATAGTCCTAACCTAATCTATTTCAAGTAAAAATAAATAGTTCAAACGTAATCTATTTTAAGTAAAAATATATAGTCCTAACCTAATCTGTTTTAAGTAAAAATAAATAGTCCTAACCTAATCTGTTTTAAGTAAAAATAAATAGTCCTAACTTAATCTGTTTTAAGTAAAAATAAATAGTCCTAACCTAATCTATTTTAAGTAAAAATAAATAGTCCTAACCTAATCTATTTTAAATAGAAATAAATAGTCCTAACCTAATCTGTTTTAAGTAAAAATAAATAGTCCTAACCTAATCTATTTTAAGTAAAAATAAATAGTCCTAACCTAATCTATTTTAAGTAAAAATACATAGTCCTAACCTAATCTATTTTAAGTAAAAATAAATAGTCCTAACCTAATCTATTTTAAATAAAAATAAATAGTCCTAACCTAATCTATTTTAAGTAAAAATACATAGTCCTAACCTAATCTATTTTAAGTAAAAATAAATAGTCCTAACCTAATCTATTTTAAATAAAAATAAATAGTCCTAACTGTAGTAACAAAGATAATTGATGCCTGTCTCCCCCTTGGAGTAATAATGGAATGTTCTACATTCGTGTATATTAAGAGTGAATGTTAAAACACTATTTGTCTAGCTAAGCAACAAAGCTCTGTGTGATTTTTTCTCTGCCAGTAAGTCCGTGATTATTGTTATTATTGTTATTTATTGTTACTACCGTTATTTGTTAAATTTGTTGCTTGCTTTTTGTTACTCCTTATATTTTTTATTTATTTGGAGTTTGTTAATTTTTTTTTTTTACCGTTCTCCGGCCATGGCGACTACCAGCTGTGCGCCTTCGGAGACCTCTGAAGTGGTTGAGAAGCCATCTCAGCCTACCGATAAAACCGACTGGATTAAGGCACCCGCCCTTAAAATAGACGTTGACGATTTTGTCGCCAAGGCAAAAGACTGCACGGATTTCGTGACCGAAACTGGAGTAATTATACAGTTACCAAGGTTGGAGGAATTCCAGAAAAAGACTATTTTGATGTTCGTAGTGGATAGAAAGTCAAAAAAACTGATTAGGTCCTCGAAAGAAACTGTCGCAAAATTAATTGCAACGACCGGAGTACGTGCTGAACGTATCGTGAAATGTAAAGGTTATAACACCTGGAATAGCCTCTTTAAGACCGAGGAAGTCTGCATCGAACTCTCGAAGAAAGAAATAATTACAAAAGACTACATTCTGCGAATGGAATACATGGGTCGAAGGAGAACGACCATCTCAGTTTTTGAAGTTCCGGCTGTGGTTCCTGGGGAATACTTAGGCGCCTTTTTACTTAAGTTCGGAGAAATAACGGCTATTACGGTCGACAAGTTCAACGGAACATGGTCTTTTGACGTGTGGCTTAACGAGTCGGCTTTTAAAAAAGTTCCGTACTACATAGAAGCAAATGGAGAAAAATTACCTGTGGTGGTGGCTGGAAGACGTCCAGCATGTTGGATATGCAATGAAGTTGGGCATTTAACTTTCACTTGCCCAACAAGGATCAAACCGGCACAGCCTAACCCCAAGAACAGAGTGCTAGAACACTTAACCCCGAAAGCTGCAGCAGATAAAAAGACTCCCTCCTCAAAGCCAACAGCTGAAACTGTAACCCCGGAGGAATTCGAGGTCTTATGCAACACCGAAAATGAATCGCCCAAAAAAAAAGTCGTTTGGAATATCGTGACTGGCAAAAAATCGCCGAAGTCATATGCTCAAGTAATGACCGAAGAGGAACAACTAGAAATAGAAACCAGCAACGATCCTGGTGGCGAAAAATACAAAGAAATACTAAATTTGAAAAAGTCTCTCGACGAGGAGCGCAAAACTGAGGAAAAAAAAGGAAAAAAAAACGAGGAAAAAAAAAAGGTTGCCGATACTACTATTAATGCGGGAAAAAAAACTCCACCAGCCAAAGAATGTCGCTCTCCAGCCAAAGGTGCACCCCCACCATTAAAGTCATCCCCACCAGTAAGGGAATCTAATCTGACCCCCTTATCAAAAGATAAGCCCGTTACCCCTAATCCATCTCCTTTCTGTTCCCCGTGCAACACCCCTAAAAGTACACCGCCCCCCTCTCCAATGAAGACCGATATGCCGCCTCCTGCCTCACCCACCGCCCCCTCCACATCCCAGAAACGCCATCGAAGTCCCTCGCTAGAGGCCCGGAAAAAGAAGACCCCTTTCTACACAGGCAAGGATGTCTGTAAAGTTACTCCCGAAACTGAAAATCTTATGATAAATCATCATAAGAAGAACTACCGAAACCTAGCTACGCTAAAGATGGTACACAAAAAAGACATTACCAACCCGGAAAATTTCTTGGATGCTCAAAGACTTTTATCTGTGGTTAGATCAAGAGACAAAGCTAAAGGGGTTTGGAATATGATGGAGGAAGCGAATAACGCCTTTAATATATCGCCTCCTCTCGCTTTCTTTAACGATGAAGAAGTAGTATTACTGCAAAAATCTTGTGTTGGGAGGGTCCCTATACGTATCCATCCTACACTCTACAGGGCATTAAAACTAACTTTCCCCTTAGACATTGGCGGTGTGGCCCCGGACGGTCTCGTCTCAAATGAATTGGGACAGGGTTCTCTGGGGTCATCTGTCGGTGTCTTAAATGCATCAATGTTCGTTTCGGGTTCCCAACTCTAAGAGCACTAGAATGGCGCTCAGATTAGCAAGCCTAAATGGCCGAGGGTTGAGGGACACCGCTCGTAAACTTCGAGTAGTACGTGACCTTCAGCGACTCGGCGTGGATGTATGTTGTTTGCAGGAGACCCACTTTATTCCCAGTGATTATCAGGGTGCACTGACTAGAGACTTTCAGCTCTATTCAGCGTACTTTGATACTCACTCAAGAGGGGTTTCCTGGCTAGTTAAGCGCACACTGAATGCGACGTGTGACCCAATCTATGCAGATCCTGAGGGAAGGCTGTGCGTTCTTGATGTTACCGTAAAGGATGTGGCTTTTCGGCTTATTGGGGTTTATGCGCCCAACGCCAGTTCTGAGCGGGTTCCTTTTTTTCGGCGGATCGAGCCCTTTATGGATACGTCGCGTCGGATAATTCTAGCGGGAGACTGGAACGCGGTCTTGGATCCCGATTTAGATCGCTTGGGAAAACGTAGGGGAACTAACAGCAACGGGGATGTTAAGGCATTTCGGGACTTTATCGATAAGTTCGATCTTGTCGATAAATTCCGAAATGAGAAACCCCGTGAAGTAGTATGGACTTGGACTGCTAGTCGCGGCTCCGATTTAGGGCAACTTTCGAGTTACCTTGATCGGTTCTTAATTAGGAGAGTCGATTTAGGGCTTTTAGATTGTCCAAGTTTTCATAATATAGTTTACTCGGATCATAGGCTTGTCCGGGTGCGGGTAAACTTAGATAGTCCTAAGCCTAGATTGGCTGGTTACTGGAAGTTCAACACATCGTTGTTCGATTTGAAGGACTTCCGGGAACAGCTTTTACTAACATTACAGAGGGAATTGACGGGTGCTATCATTGGGAATAAGTGGTGGGGCCACCTTAAGAACGTTATTAGGTCCTTCGTTGCCGATTATAGTCGTCGACTCAACCTTAGATCTAGGGCAACGAAAGTGGCACTAGAAACTAGTTTAAGTCGGGCGGCGGAGGCGGGGGATAGCGTTACCTTTACTGTAGCTAAAACGGAACTGAACTCCTTGGATAACAAGGCAGATCAGGGATTGATAGTTAGGTCTAGGTTAAAAAGAGTGCCGCACGAGGCGACAAACATGGCCGCGTCACTGCGTGCGGAGGAACGTCGACGGTCTACTGATCGACACATCGCCAGTGTCACATTATCGGATGGGCGTCTCGTGACTACAAACGACGGGATTTTGGAGGGTTTTCGCTCTTATTTTCAGGATCTTTTTACCAAGGAGCCCGGTCTGACAATGGCTCAGTTCGACGCCTATTTAGCTGACTTTTCTCGTCTCGAGGCGACCGAAGCAGCTAGGTGCGAAGGGTGTATAAATGAGGATGAAGTCCTGGAGGCCCTAAGGCAGGTTGGCCTTGATAAGTCTCCGGGTATCGATGGTCTGCCTTACGAACTGTATTTGAGGTTGTCGCCCATTTTTGTCCCCCTGCTGGCTGTGTTGTTTAACTCCTGGTTTAGGAACGGGTCTATCCCCCAGTACTTTACCAGGGGTATCATCAAATTGCTCCGCAAGGACAAGAGTGGTGGGGATGGTATAGGTAATTTCCGGCCCTTAACAATGTTAAATACAGAGTTAAAGATTTTGGCCAAGATCTTGGCTAATCGTCTGCAGGTTGTCTTGTTTCGTCTAATAAGTCCCGAACAGACTTGTTCTGTTAAGGGACGGACTATTCAAGATAATTTGCACATGATACGCTTGATCATAGAGAAAGTCGACACTGAGGCCGCGCTGATCAATTTAGATCAGTCCAAAGCATTCGATAGGGTCGATCATCGTTACTTGGAGGCTGTCTTGTCTTCGGCTGGATTTGGTCCCCATTTCCGCTCCTGGATTCGCCTCTTTTATGCAAACCCCGGTGCGTTGGTTGAAGTGAATGGAATAAGGTCAAAGCCTTTCGATTTGTCCAGATCTATTCGTCAGGGATGTCCGCTTTCACCGATGCTTTATGTGCTTGCGTTGGAGCCTTTCCTTCGCAGGCTTAGGGTGAATCCGGTCCTTCGTGGGATTACTTTGTCTGGTGCTTGCCCCATGATTAAGTACTCCGCCTATGCCGACGACGTCACTGTGCTTGTAACGAGCAGTGCTGAGATTAGGGTCGTCGACATGGAAATAAGACGGTATGAACAAGTGACAGGGGCCAAAATCAACTGCGATAAGTCTGTTGGCTTACGCATTGGTGCCTGGAGGGGTGTTCCCCTTCAGGGGCCCTTTGGCTGGACGGATGGGCCTTGCAAGATACTCGGCGTCTGGTTTGGTCCTGATCTCCAGTTGGAGAAAAATTGGTCGGAAGTGTTGAAAGCGGTTAAGGCTGCAGCCCGTCTGTGGTCTTTGAGAAATCTTACTTTAAAAGGAAGAGCGGAGGTGTGTAATTCTCACATTTATCCTCTCATCCTCTACCGTCTTTCTGTGCTCCCTCTGCCGGCGATCACACTAGTTGAACTAGTGAAGGCTCTTTTTGCGTTTTTGTGGCGCGGAAAGCAGCCCATGGTTCGCCGGGAGATCTGCTACTTGCATCCGTCTGAAGGCGGTCTAGGTATGCCAAGCGTTGAGATTCGTCAATATACGCTTCGCTTACACTACCTAGACCGAATGTGTACACCTTGTGAGGGAAACGGTGAATTCTGGAAGGAAGACACCAAGAAAGCCTTTCCGGCTTTGAAAAGTGTGCACTTGCATGGGGGTGAGGCATTTCGTTTACCTCGACGCGAGTGCTCCTTTTATCGCGAGTGTCGACAGTCCTTGAAGTACCTTCTAAGGGTGTCAGAAAGCCTCTCTGACACCCGAGTGTTGTCTCGTAAAGCACTATATCGGGTTATGGTGAGGGGATCTGTTCGTGACGATATTACTGAGGAGCTCGGTCTTACGAAGGGAGAACTTCGCTTGATCTGGCCTTGGGCGCCTGGGTTGAAATGCTTCGATAATTACGAGGCATCACTCACCTGGCTGATAATACGAAATGCACTCTGGGTCGGCAAAAAGCTTTACGCAGCGGGATTAGTAGAGACACCAAGTTGTGTTCGATGCGGCGACTGGGAGGAAACGACCAGTCATGTTTTCTTTCATTGCCCCATCGTTCGCCCGCTGTGTGAGTTAGTTGAAGGCTACACGGTTCGCATGTTGAACGGACAGTTCTTCGTTTTGGAGTCTTTTTCGACATGCTGCAATTGGGCACCAAGCATGAAGTGGGATGAGCATTATGTGTTTCTTTGCTTACTAGCAGTCATGAGAGGAGTGATTTGGTCGACACGACAGAAGGAAGTCTACGGGGAAGAGACCTTCACTGCTCCCCAGCTTGTCCTCATTTTCCAGTCTCGCTTGAAAATGCGTGTCAGGCTGGAGAAGGTGAAACTCCCTTCGGCAGATTTCAACAAAAGGTGGGTGAAAGTTGCGCGTTTGTGTCGTTTGAATGGAGCTAATTTTGAGTGGTACTTGGACGTGCCTTAGACAGAATATTGGGTGGCCGAACCGAACACTGACCCTTTTATTTGACCCGGTTAGGCAAGATTAGGTTATGTTTTGTTTTTCTTCCCCTTTTTTAGCTTAGCTAGCGGTATGTAAGTTGTCATAGGCCCCCCTTTTTTTTCGTCCTCTCCCCCCCCCTTTTTTTTTTTTTTTTTTTTTTTTTACCCCGACTTTTATTTTCTAATTCCCATTCCCGACCCCTATTAGGTGACTGATCTGTTGTTTTGTCAGAGATGCAGGTCTCCTTTCGTAATTTTCGAAGGAGGTGTGAGAATAAAACTTTCGTGACCTGCATCGCCTTTTTTCGACTGGCAAAACTACTTATCGGCCACATTTCTTTAGTGGGAGGTTCTTATACTAACACTTAATTTTATTTATTTTTTCATTGTATATATATATATCATTCTTGTTCCCCCACTCCCAATTCCATGTATATATTGTCATTTTTGGGTTTTAAGTAGGTATATCATGGAGTAAATTTGTTTTGGTGATTGTGACTAGTTAAGTTAAAAATGTTAAGTTAGGTCAACATTTTTCCCCACCCCCTTGTAGGCCTTGTGCCAAATTTTGTATTTTTTACAAATAAATATAGTCTAGCTAAGCAACAAATGGTTAAATAAAGCTTATCCTTAAGTTATATTCGGCGTCCAGTTTTTATTACAATTTATTTAACCATTCGTTATGGAACGTTACTTGAAACCCGATCGTCTAGACCTTGATACGGCCGACTCGGAATCTACTGACAAATGGCGGCATTGGAGAAAAATGTTCGAAGGATTCCTTACAGCTCTACAGTTATCTTCAAACGCGGCTTTAACAGGTACTGAGAAATATACCCTTCTTTTACATCATGTCTCTACTGCTATTTATAGAAATTTATCTGAATGTGAAAATTATGAAACTGCGGTGGACATTTTAGAAGCCATGTTTGTCAAGAAAAAAAATACTATTTTTGCTAGACATTTACTTGCTACCCGGCGTCAACAACCAGAAGAAAGCCTTGAACAATACCTTCAGATTCTAAAGACGTTAAGTCGCGAGTGTGAATTTACAGCCTTAACTGCGAACCAAGCGAGAGATGTTTTTATCAGGGACGCATTTATTAATGGAATACAGTCCAACCAAATAAGACAAAGACTACTAGAGAATAAAAACCTAGACTTACCAACAGCTTATGAACAAGCTCTAACGTTGGACATGGCACAGAAGCAGTCTGTCTTCTATTTACAACCCGATATTTTGGGAGCTGCTATCGTAGCCCCTCCTCTGCATGTTCAAAATTCTTCCATTGTCCAAGATGCTGCCACCCCCCTTTCTAACGATCACGAACAACTTATCACTGCCGCCTCAGCTGGATCCACATGCTACTTTTGTGGCCTTCGTATACATGCTCGTTCGTCCTGCCCGGCTCGAGATGTAGATGCCACAAGTGTGATAAGCAGGGACATTTTTCGAAAGTTTGCCGGTCAGCTTCTCAAAAAAAACGTTCGGCTACTCTTGCTACTGTAGCACCAATTACAATATCAGCTGCATTCCCCGGCTGCCTCTCAAAAACAATCGTGAGGGTAAAAATCAATGGATTGACTATTCATGCGCTTATTGATACAGGCAGTTCCGAAAGTTTTATTAATGCCAGTATTGTAAAAGCAAATAAATGGGAAATATTTCCTTGTTCCAACCAAATATCAATGGCAAATTCATCTTTATCGTCCCATGTAATTGGATATTGCATGGTTAACCTGAAACTAAAAGGAAACTCCTATCAAGGGATCAAATTATCAGTAATGAAAAACCTCTGCTGCGAAGTGATTTTGGGTCACAATTTTCTAAAACAACATTCATGCGTTGAAATTCCTTTTGGTGGCCCCAAGCCAGTCCTAAGCGTATGTGGACTAGCAGCTGTCAAAGTGCGGCACCCGTCACTTTTTACAAACTTAACTCCTGACTGCAAACCAATAGCAATAAAATCAAGACGCTATTCAGAAACGGACAAACAGTTCATAGCAGCAGAAGTAACAAAACTACTTAAGGAAGGAATTATAGAGCCAAGTGAATCTCCATGGCGAGCACAGGTCCTCGTAACAGCCACTGAAAATCACAAGAAAAGGATGGTCATTGACTATTCCCAGACCATCAACAGATACACATTACTCGATGCCTATCCACTGCCTCGTATTGACGAAATGATTTCTAATATTGCAAAATATCACACTTTCAGTACTTTAGATCTCAGAAGTGCCTACCATCAGGTACCTATCAAGCCAGAGGATAAGCCCTACACGGCATTCGAGGCCTGCGGTCGCCTATATCAGTTCTGCCGAATTCCTTTTGGGATAACAAATGGTGTGGCTAGCTTCCAGAGGGTAATAGATGAAATAATCTCCAATGAAAAATTGAAGGGTACTGTTGCATATATAGACAATGTCACAGTATGCGGACATAACCAAGCTGAACATGACCACAACCTTAAACGATTCATGGCTGCCGTCAAGAAATATAATCTGACTTTGAACAGTGAAAAATGTTCCTACAACTTGAAAAGCATCAAATTATTGGGATACATTGTCAAAAATGGCACCATGACGCCGGATCCCGAGCGACTGAAACCGCTAATGGAATTACCAATCCCTGGAAACATGCCCTCTTTACGACGAGCCCTCGGTATGTTTGCTCACTACTCCCAATGGGTTGCGTCTTTTTCAGAAAAAATACACCCATTGACACAAGTATCTACTTTTCCGTTGTCCTGTTCCGCCATCAGAGCATTTCAAAACATGAAAAGGAACATTGCTCAGTCTGCCATTTCTGCTGTGGATCCTTTTATCCCTCTATTAGTTGAGACGGATGCCTCCGACTGTGCGATAGCTGCCTCACTGAGACAATCCGGTCGTCCTGTAGCTTTTTTTTCAAGAACACTTTCGAAATCCGAGCGACGACACTCTGCAATAGAAAAAGAAGCGTACGCCATAGTTGAGGCATTACGAAAATGGAGGCATTACTTAATCGGCCGACATTTTGAATTAATCACTGACCAAAAGTCGGTCTCGTTTATGTTTAACCCAAAAACAACGAGTAAAATAAAAAACGAGAAAATAGCGAGATGGAGAATGGAGCTTTCTTGCTACTCCTTTGACGTCACTTACCGCCCTGGTAAGGAGAATGCCGCGGTCGACGCGCTTTCAAGGGTGTGTGGCCTGGTAACTGGCTCAGATGATCTTCAGTATATACACAGGGAATTGTGTCACCCAGGTATCACAAGAATGATTCACGTAGTCAGGAGCAGAAACTTGCCATATTCTGTTGAAGACGTAAAAAGAATTACGAACTCTTGTCGGATATGCGCAGAAAATAAGCCCAGGTTCTACAAACCTCCTCCAGCAACACTCATTAAGGCCACACAGCCTTTTGAAAGACTTAACCTGGATTTTAAGGGCCCTTTACCCTCTAAAACTAAAAATAAATACATGCTCACAATAATAGACGAGTACTCAAGATTTCCGTTCGTCATCCCCTGCCCAGACGTAACGGCTGCAACAGTAATTCAAGGCCTCTGCTCCATTTTTGCCGTTTTTGGAGTGCCTGCATATATACATTCAGATCGTGGGTCTGCTTTTATGTCGGACGAACTCAAGCAGTTTCTGCATGAACGAAGAGTAGCTGTAAGTAGAACAACTCCTCACAATCCTCAAGGAAACGGACAGTGCGAAAGATACAATGGTATAATATGGAAGACAGTACAGTTGGCGGCAGCAAATCGCAATAGTCCGATCTCCGATTGGGAAAGTCTCATCCCCATGGCCTTATACGCTATTAGGACTCTATTATGTACAGCGACAAACGCTACCCCACATGAGAGATTCTTCTCGTTCCCACGACGAAGCTCAGCAGGCACATCACTTCCCTCGTGGCTTGCACAACCTGGCACAGTTTTATTAAAACGTCATGTTCGTCATAGTAAACATGACCCATTGGTAAGCGAGGTACAATTAATCGAAGCGAACCCTCAGTATGCACTGGTCAGAAATTCAGAAGGAAGGCAATCTACTGTCTCCTTAAGGGATCTAGCCCCAGCAGGAAATGTATATGAACGTAGAACTGCTTCAGATGGATATAGAGCTCCGGTTCGTGGAACAAGTCCGACCCTCTTAGGTGATCGTGTGCCAGATACGTCAAGTTCAGAGTCCCAACAAAACGAATCTGAATATACTAACAGAGTCGTCTCTGACTCTAGTTCGGACGACAGATGGGTACCACGAAAGCGGTTTCACCCAATATCTGAGACAGATACTCAATCTTCAGACACCAAGCGACCGAAGCGCCGTAGAAAACGAGAGCGATTTGGAGCAAGATATTTTAGCCCTAAACCAGCCACACAAGACAGTCCCGAAACGTCGTCAGGTCCCGAGGAGCCTAGATTAGAAATGGATGTCGGGCACGAACAACCAAGACGCCCTCAAAGAACCCGCAGGAGGCCAGGTCGATGGGATGATTTTGTTCCCTACGAATAAGAAGATAGATGGGGGAGAATGTAGTAACAAAGATAATTGATGCCTGTCTCCCCCTTGGAGTAATAATGGAATGTTCTACATTCGTGTATATTAAGAGTGAATGTTAAAACACTATTTGTCTAGCTAAGCAACAAATGGTTAAATAAAGCTTATCCTTAAGTTATATTCGGCGTCCAGTTTTTATTACACTAACCTAATCTATTTTAAGTAAAAATAAATAGTCCTAACCTAATCTATTAAAAATAAATAGTCCTAACCTAATCTGTTTTAAGTAAAAATAAATAGTCCTAACCTAATCTATTTTAAGTAAAAATAAATAGTCCTAACCTAATCTATTTTAAGTAAAAATACATAGTCCTAACCTAATCTGTTTTAAGTAAAAATAAATAGTCCTAACCGAATCTGTTTTAAGTAAAAATAAATAGTCCTTACCTAATCTATTTTAAGTAAAAATAAATAGTCCTAACCTTATCTATTTTAAGTGTTGGAAAACATCCATAGTTCTTTGCGATACACTCCGCTGCTTAAGTAAAATAACAGCGAATATTTTCTTAATTTTTCTACAGACAGTTAAAGAATTTATAATAACATCTATAAAATAATGCACTGCTGTAATTTGATTTCTGTACGTACGTCATCACCTTGTACCGCTTTAAAAAAAGATGCGATCGTCCGATCGCCGAATACACGGAACATTTTTAAAAGTTTAATCTCATCTGGCTGTTAGGTCGAACGTGAAACTCGAAATGAAATATACTTTTTTTGCCTTCGGATTAAGATCAAAGTGTAATTTCTGTTCCGTTGAAAGACTGTTGAATAACAGCAGTGAGTTAGCGCTCTCACCGAACGCCCATTGAATGGACATATGCAACAGCTCCTACAAACTACATCAAACTGCGGACTTAGATAAGTGTGTTTTTGTTTAGAACGCATGTGGTACACTAATATTGTGTGGTCTGAATACGCGCTCGACTCCATAAAATCTCTCTCTCTTTCTCTCTCTCTCTCTCTCTCTCTCTCTCTCTCTCTCTATATATATATATATATATATATATATATATATATATATATATAAACATAGATGAAAGAAGAGGGATAAACATGTACAAATGACAAATTTATTTCAACTTCGATTGTTCAATGTAAGGTGTACTCGGTAAAACACATGTTAATTATTCCTTCCTTAAGCCAAGGCTTTTCAAAGATTAAAATCTTATCATCAGAGGAATTACATAGATAGATAT
>OY744543.1:6385200-6392700 GCA_963556195.1 Sepiola atlantica | reverse complement strand
ATCACGCTATCTTGACGCATCACGTCATCTTGACGCATCACCTCATCTTGACGCATCACGTCAGCTTGACGCATCACGTCATCTTGACGCATCACGTCATCTTGACGCATCACGTCATCTTGACGCATCATGTCCTCTTGACGCATCACCTCATCTTGACGCATCACGTCATCTTAACGCATCACCTCATCTTGACGCATCACGTCATCTTGACGCATCACCTCATCTTGACGCATCACGTCAGCTTGACCTTTTAAGCATTACTACCAATCACCGTCTTACGGACGTATAGTATCAAGATACATGTTTTTTTTTACTTATCCATTGCCGAAACATAAAATGATCAAGATCTCATGTCGATTTATAGAATTGTGATTTATTCTCTAGTTGATGCGCAACATTGTAATAAACAAAATAATCGTTAGGTGAAACCATATGGTAAAACAGAAGAAGGGTAATACATAAGAAACTAATTACGTTTTATAGTCGCCGCATTAATTGACGAATTTTAGATGTAAACACAAAAGTCCTAAAAATTATTATCTCTTATCTGTCGAAAAGTCAATGCAAGTTTAACGTTCATGGTCAATTTGTTATAAGGTGGAAGATAATAGATATATTACTACTGAACTGTCACATTTCTGCAAGATGTTAGATTTACATCGCCTTGCGATTATAACCGATGCATGCTAAAATGAATCTATGATTGAAATAGGAGTTGGTCACCAATAAGTTAATTTTTTTGACGTGTGTTCTATAGTTAATACATTTTTTTGATGCAACAAACGGAAGCTTTATGTAGTAACGACTAGGGTTATTTATTTTATTTATTTATGGAAATCGCTCCAGACAATACATGAAGCCACTTGATGTAAAGAGCTAAGGGAGTTAATTCTATTTACGCGTATTAAATAGTTAATACAATTTCATTTTGATGTAACAAACGAAAGAATCGACTGGGGGTTATTTATTTTTTATTTTTTTATGGAAATCGCTCTAGACAATGCATGAAGCTACTTGATGTAAGGAGCTAAGAAATACTATTTCAAGGTCAAAAACTAGCCAATGATAAATGTTAGATAGATAGATTCCGACCCATGAAACAGCAATTCTTCCCCCTTTGTCATAAACATCGCTCATGGAATGCGAGGTCTAAAGGATAAACAAAGGGAAACGAGAGTTACGAAGCTGCCGAAAGTAAACCCAAGTTAGTCACTTTCTACTCTCCTATAGTTAGAGGGAGTGGATAGACACTGTATAAAATAATAATAGGGGAAGGGGGTCAAACAACATACTGTAGGAGAGTGTGAGGGGTTCAATTAATTACAAATTACGACTAATTAAAACAATTGACTGGTGATACCAGATCAGGCTGCCCTGTGGCTCCCTGAGACGAAATTCACCTACATTGACGTTTTTTGTTTTTTTCCTTTTTTTTTTTTTTGTAAAACTTAATTATGTTCTACAAAACCAAAAACAAAAACAACAGCCCCTCTCCCTTTCTCCCTCCCCTTTTTTATTTTATTTTTAGAACTTGAAGCATAAAACTTTTACTATAATGACCAGATTCGGCATTAAATAACCCAAAAAGGGTTGATATGCCGTAAAAAAAAACTACCAAACCTAAAACAATTGAAATACATTTATTGAAACATAACTCAATCCCCAAACCAAGGAATATTTTAGCATGCGTTTTGTGTGATTAAATATATGTGGGGAAACAAACGTTGATAATTATGATATGAATATGTTAACAAAGACACTAAGAACCGATATGCTTAATTAACGTCCATCTAATATGCACCTATATGGCAATCCTGTTTAAAGCCGTGAAGTGTGATATTCCCAGGGATGTACGGAAGGCTTATGTAAAAACGTAAATATTATTCTAATTTAAGCATAATAAGCCGACAGGCGGATTGACATAACAAAACTTATAGATACGCTTGTAATCATCTCACCAAAAGAAACGAATTTTATAGCATCACTTGTTAGCGCATTTTCATGCGCTAAAAAGTGATGTTAAAAATGTAATGCAAAAAATATCTTGGCATGGGATCATGTGATTATTGTATTTACCTGAAGGCGTTTTCATATCCCGGCACCCCCAAAGAAAATCACGTAGATTCTTTATTACATTGTATTAGGCAACATCCCTTTTAGTTATACATTCGAATCTTCAGCAAATATATTGAAACAAATGTTAAAATGAGAAATAAATAATAAAAAAAAAACGATCGCCAATAAGTTATTTCCCGATATTTTGCCATTGGGCAATTCTCATTTGTGGTATTTTACGACATTTTTAAATGCTAATCATTTTGCTGCAGGAAGAAAAGTTTCTTGATACGAAAAATTCCAGAATACTTTAGAAAAAGTTTGAACAACTTTTTCTATGTTTTTTTTTCTTTCTAGTAAAATTGAATGTAACCTGACTGGAGGAAATTACATCACACAAAGCAACGTCGTTGTAACTATAGTATTTTATTGGTTTTTTTTGTACATAAATGCATTCATTGATTTCTTATTTTATTGGAAATAAATATTTTTATAATCTGTCGTAGAAATGTGGTACATATTTCTTTTGTCTCCCGTTTAAATGCATAATTCTCCTTTTTCTGACGCTATTAAACACGAAAGTATTGTTAAATAACTCTGTGTAGATCTAATGTTTCCAATATTCGGCTAGACTGATAGGGAGTACAATGGCCCAGTTATATATCTTATCAGTTGAGACACACAAAATGGGTGGACATAATTTCTTTTGGTGGATATGGATGGGCGAATGTATTAGATATAATGAGTCATCTTATGGGGTAATTCGGTGTGATATATAGTTATCTTCGATGGAAGAACATATTATTCCGCCGCCAATTTTCATCATAAACATTTTTGCTATAGTTTAACTCATAGCTAAAAAGCTTCCGTTCCGTGAACATTAATTTAAATTGTCTTACGCCATCTTAGTAATAGTAGTAGTACAATTTTGTGCAATAATTCGTGTAATTCTTCTTTTTGTGCAGAAACAACCGAACGTCGTTTTCCTATTTAAAGTGATTTATTAACTGCAGAAGATTGTTCGAGAATTAGCCTTGCGTTAGAAAAGAGTCTGCTCACCCATTTTTGTTATTGTATAGAACGCTGAACATTCGAAAAACAAAGAGTATAACATAAATCCCCAAATACTATACAAGTGAGTGCAACAAATCTGAACTACTTAATCTCTATTCATTTTGATATAGAAAACTATCTTCTATAGTGTCGTATGACTCAGACAAACATAGGCACAGTATCTGAGTCTATATTCGCAACACCTTAAGTATAGAACTTAGCTAAGACTTAGAAGATCAGGCCTACATGAGTCTGTTATTAACCTCTCAACGTAGCGTTAGTCACCTATATGTTCTCTCACTTTCAAACCACGACGCAGGGCATTCATCATCACCATCACCATCAAGGGTTTTAATCACTCCTGGAAGAGGAACCGTTCCCTGGTTTCAGTCCACTTTATTGGCGACAGTCATTGAGGCTTCTTTGCCATGGTCGCCACGCTAGGCACTATTTGCCCATGGCTAGATGCCCACATCCAGCGCCTGGTCCCCACAAATAGTCACCTATCTTTTATCGGCCAGACTCAAAGTCGTTAAACTTCGGTGATCTAACGGGAACTGGTGTGTCACCCTTTGGCTAAGATCAAAGTGTAGTATCTGTTCCGATGGATACTGCACCCGATAGACTGGTATTGTCTTGGCCTTCGGGGCTTAACTTACGCCGGTCTATGGTGGGTCTGTCCTGTGCAGTTCTAGGAGGTCCACCCTCCCAGGCTTCGCCTCTCCTCTTTGGGGAGGAGTAAGTTTATTGCTTACTGCCTGAGGTGCCCCTACCGGGGAATGCCGACGGGGCTGCCCAGGCAATTTTTAAACCCCACTTTCCCGACCCGACCTTGGGTCACATCTTACTTGTGGGAGTAAGATAAAAACTGGCCTTGTGCCTAACTCCTGGAGAGGAGTAAATCAATACTCTATAATTTCCTTCAAAACTATGCTCTAATTCAAATATGTCTGCGATAGTCTCTACAGAGTATTTTATTTGGACCCGAGTTCTCACTTCCATGTAGATGGGGAGTTTAACAGAGATTGGCTTGATTTCTCAATCTTCTCATATTCGCCTGATAATAAGACATGAAGATTTTTGATTGCCCATTCCCTTACACAAACACTCAATTCTTGACCTATTACTGACAACACTATACGAATGATGTGTGACAAATATCCAATGACAACCTAGTAATAATGGTTTTCACTACCATAAACCTCCGATCCGAAACGGTTGCGCTATTACTGAAAGCTACTCGATATTACAAACGTGCTAATAAGGAAACCCTCTCAGTGATCTCATCAGAGATTGATTTTGTAGTAAAAAATCTTTCTCTCTGCTGAGGTAAGTAAATGAGTAATAGAAGCATTTCCTATTGCGGAAATTCTACGGCATGTTCTACTGATATTGCGCATAAGCACCACGCATTCCGCTGTTTCAAATAGCAGACTTAAGTCAAAACTAGCCAATCATTTGCAGAATAAAACAAAATCACCGTGAGAATATAATAGCCTCAGTTAGGAGTATATACACGTAAAGTCGCATATCGTCACAGGAATTAGGTATTCGCGATTTCTAAAAAAATCTATAATTTTGTGATGAACAATTAACATAAACAATCCCCCCACTATCCAACCATCATGAAGTCACTTTTATTGTAACGGATTAGACTGAAATTCATTCCAGGCGGAAGCGCTATATATATCTCCAAAGCATTTATTAACGACTGGAATACAGGTCTTATTAGGAAAATCTACTCGCCCAATATTGCTGGACAAATATTTTGTATAATCAACTCTTTTTTAGCTCTAAAAAAGATTCATGGCGCTCTTGATTGTCGTAGATCAAAACAGCACCAAATCCTAATTGGTGTGCCTAAGTGGTCAATAATCAAATCTATATCAATCCTGACCTTCATAAAGGACCTCCACGATTGAATCTCTACTAGGATATGTGTATTTTCTTATGACACCCCGATTTATTCCTGGCATGCGGGTAAAGCGAATGTATAAAGGCAATGACTGGATGCTTAGAAAGTCCCGTCGAGTAGGTAGCAGACTGGGCCAAAAAATGGTTGGTCAAATGTAATGCTACGAGTATATAAAGCTCATTTCATTTACCCATTATAAGAAACCTTTCCAACAAGCGATTGTCATGGCCGATAACTTTCCGAAAGACAAACGGTCAAACTCTTCGGTCTGGCATTCTCAGGCAGAATGAGTTGGAATATACATAGTAGATGCTGCCTAGTCTTCTGCAGAGAATCTACGTTCTCTCTACTGGGCTCGAAAAATCGTAATAAGGGTAGAATTTTTAGGGTGTTATCCTAAATTGGGAGCTGTGCAGCGAGATGCTTGTACATATTGGTTTTACATTTCGGCATGTCGGTACAGGAAGGGAAACAAGGAGCAGTGAGAGAGTTCCAAAGGCTGGCAGCTCGAGGAAAGAATCTATTGGAATAAAAAGCTGTCCGGTGTCTGGGGACCTCACAATAAATGGATGGGATCTAGATGATTGTCGGGTGTGTCGAATGTATTTACGCCGAGGGGGAACAATGACAGAAAGTTCATCGGAGCACATTCTATTGTACTACTTGTAAAACAAGCAAAAGGATGCAACATTGCGGCCACGGGAGAGGGACAGAAGTAACTAACGCTTTGCTGTAAGGTAAATCTAAATATCATGTAGGTTACCTGTATCTTATATTTCTATAAGTCTGCTATTCGGTGTGCATTGAGTCTTGTTGGCACATCTGGTGTAGCAACCATTCATCTCCCCCTCTTAAACAGGCTGCAAAAAAGAGTTTCGAACCTAATAAGTCCCGCATTGTTTGCAAAGCTTTAAACTCTGGAGCATTACCACAGTGTTGCATTTACCACAGTGTTGCATTTACCACAGTATTGCATTTACCACGGTGTTGCATTTACAACAGTGTCGCATTTACCACAGTGTTGCATTTACCACAGTATTGCATTTACCACGGTGTTGCATCTACCACAGTGTTGCATTTACCACGGTGTTGCATTTACCACGGTGTGTCATTTACCAAAGTGTTGCATTAACCACAGTGTTGCATTACCACAGTGTTGCATTTACCACAGTGTTGCATTTACCAAAGTGTTGCATTAACCACAGTGTTGCATTTACCACGGTGTTGCATTTACCACAGTGTTGCATTTACCACGGTGTTGCATCTACCACAGTATTGCATTTACCACAGTGTGGCATTACCACAGTGTTGCATTTACTACAGTGTTGCATTTACTACAGTGTTGCATTTACCACAGTGTTGCATTTACCACAGTGTTGCATTAACCACAGTGTTGCATTTACCACGGTTTTGCATTTACCACAGTGTTGCATTTACCACGGTGTTGCATTTACCACAGTATTGCATTTACCACAGTGTTGCATTTACCACAGTGTTGCATTACCACAGTGTTGCATTTAGCACGGTGTTGCATTTACCACAGTGTTGCATATACCACAGTGTTGCATTTACCACGGTGTTGCATCTACCACAGTATTGCATTTACCACAGTGTGGCATTACCACAGTGTTGCATTTACTACAGTGTTGCATTTACTACAGTGTTGCATTTACCACAGTGTTGCATTTACCACAGTGTTGCATTAACCACAGTGTTGCATTTACCACGGTTTTGCATTTACCACAGTGTTGCATTTACCACAGTGTTGCATTTACCACGGTGTTGCATTAACCACAGTTTTGTATTTACCACTGTGTTGCATTTACCACAGTGTTGCATTTACCACGGTGTTGCATTTACCACGGTTTTGCATTTACCACAGTGCTGCATTTACCACAGTGTTGCATTGACCACAGTGTTGCATTTACCACAGTATTGCATTACCACAGTGCTGCATTACCACAGTGTTGCATTTACCACAGTGTTGCATTCCTGTGCTTGTTTTTTAAAGTATTCCACGGAATGTGCTCCAATGAACTTATGTACTTGTATCCCCAAACGTAAAAACTCTAGACTCACTCGACTCAAAGCAAATTAACACCCTTCAATGTAGATGTCTCTATAAATATTATAGTCGAATCGCTTTTATCTTCTTATTGTTTTTTTTTTCATGGATTGCGTCCATTTTGTATTGCATCCTTGCTTCCTACGCAAGCGTATTATTCAGGAATTTTAAAATGCTATCTAAATATTGCTGCCAACTCTTCTCCATAAATCTGGCTCCTATCACAGTATGCCCTTGCGCTTTCAGTGATACTATGCCTTTTTTTGCGTTGAACAAAAGTATAAAAGATAGATGAAGGCAACTTATTGTGTGAATTTTCATTCCTTAGTAAAACACTAATTATGTTAGGGATACGTTGATATTCCTTTCATAATTGCATTCCACGCAGTGTAAATTCAATGAAATGAAA
>OY744543.1:6352700-6380200 GCA_963556195.1 Sepiola atlantica | reverse complement strand
TTTTAGAATGGCCAGATTTCTCATATCAATTCCGTTTAAGTGCGCTCCATCAACGATTTAAATTTGACTTCTCACCATTGGAGTTACTTAATTTTGAACACTATTCCATACTGCCTCTACGGGAAAAAAATGTTTGCTCCTTCTTCAAAATATCCTTTTCATTGGACACTTTAGTAACGGACAATTACCATCTGGACAAATCCCATATCTTTTTCACACGAACTCTTTTTCACTCCATTTTAAATAATAATATTTTTTCAAATGTTTGAACTTTGGCTTTTCCACAGCCAACTTATCTATCTGTATATCTCCTTTGATGATAAGATTTCGATCTTTGAAAAGTCTTGGCTTAAGGAAAGAACAATAGACATTAGTTTATTAAAGAATATACCTTGCATTGAACAATCTAAGTTTGAAATGAATCTGGACATTCGTACATGTTTATCACTCTAATTTCTTCTACCTTTATATATATATATATATATATATATATATATATATATATATATATATATATATTACACCCCAATAAGTGCTTTACATCTACGGTTGAACAGAACATCATTCTATTGGATTTACAACATTTTGAACATTTTTAACGCAGTCTCCACGAAATCCCTTTCCATCTTTAAATCATTCGTCACCGGACACTTTGTCAACGGACATTCGCCAACTGGACATACTGTAAATTTTGATGACCTTTTTATACACACCTACTCTTACTTTCTATTACTTTATATTGTTTCTTTAAATTTTTAAAATTCTGAATTTTGGCTATTCCCCTGTCAACGTATCTATCTATATAATTCCCCTGATAAGATTTTAATCTTTGAAAAGCCTTGCTTAAGGAAATAAAAGTGAACATGTTTTTATCGCGTACACTTTGCATTGAACAGTCGAAGATGAAATAGATTTTTCATCCGCACATATTTATCTCTCTTTCTTTCATTTATCTTTATAATTGCTCTATCTCGTATATTGAGCTTAAATCATTTCACTATTAGTTCATGTCTCTAAAATATACTTTTAGTCTCATATATATATATATATATATATATATATATATATATATATATAATGAAAGGAGTCCCTCCCCCCGAAAAGGTAAAACGTCATTAAAAGAACATATGCTTCTATTATAAGCTCAATCTATGGGGGTAGAAGTGGCTTTTTTCTTTAATAGCAAAAATAAGCTATGCCCTTACCATCACCAACACCTTCATTGGTTTTTTTCCCAGTCAAAATGAAACTTGAACAAACTCATTATTTGAGAGAGTTGTAGGACTAGTTTTCACTCTTTATTGTGTTACTTTGCAACTATTCAAGTCTGAGACGACGGTCATTTATCATTTTACTCCGATAATTTTGATCTCGTTATTCTTGTTCCCCCACTTTAACTTCCCCGATTTTAAACGTCGGATTTACAAAATATGCGATTTCGTTTTATTAATGATACAGAAATAGAAACTCATTCAGATAGGCCATTCCTATATGTCCACCATTGTTCTCAAAGAAAGACACGACATTAATAGATTATTTCAGACGTTTCCCTTGCGGCAAATGAAAATTACTTAAACGTATATTTTAGGAAACATACTTTAGATTCGTCTCTTATAGGTTTTATATTTTAATGCAGTAAATTTCTACGATAAAATAAGATCGTTGGCTTACATACCGGCTGTAATTGAGACTATTTATAATTCACGAATTATACAGTTTAACCTTTTATTTTGTTATTTAAGATGATATTTTGAAGAATAATATTTTTTATTTTTATGTATCAATATAATCCCACTGATAAATCTTAATGAACACTTTCCGTTGATATAAATATAAATTTAAAATAATAAAATGTTAAAGTAATATTGAAAAATAATTAATCCAATATCCGTCTATATTCAGAGACCTTAAGACATATACCGAATAAACGGTGAGGTTAGGATGTGGCTCTACAAAAAATGTTAAAGTAATATTGAAAAATAATTAATCCAATATCCGTCGATATTCAGAGACTTTAAGACATATACCGAATAAACGGTGAGGTTAGGATGTGGCTCCACAAAAAATGTTAAAGTAATATTGAAAAATAATTAATCCAATATCCGTCTATATTCAGAGACCTTAAGACATATACCGAATAAACGGTGAGGTTAGGATGTGGCTCCACAAAAAATGTTAAAGTAATATTGAAAAATAATTAATCCAATATCCGTCTATACTCAAAGACCTTAAGACATATACCGAATAAACGGTGAGGTTAGGATGTGGCTCCACAACAAATGTTAAAGTAATATTGAAAAATAATTAATCCAATATCCGTCTATATTCAGAGATCTTAAGACATATACCGAATAAACGGTGAGGTTAGGATGTGGCTCCACAAAAAATGTTAAAGTAATATTGAAAAATAATTAATCCAATATCCGTCTATACTCAGAGACCTTAAGACATATACCGAATAAACGGTGAGGTTAGGATGTGGCTCTACAAAAAATGTAAAAGTAATATTGAAAAATAATTAATCCAATATCCGTCTATATTCAGAGACCTTAAGACATATACCGAATAAACGGTGAGGTTAGGATGTGGCTCCACAAAAAATGTTAAAGTAATATTGAAAAATAATTAATCCAATATCCGTCTATACTCAGAGACCTTAAGACATATACCGAATAAACGGCGAGGTTAGGGTGTGGCTCCACAAAAATGTTAAAGTAATATTGAAAAATAATTAATCCAATATCCGTCTATACTCATAGACCTTAAGACATATACCGAATAAACGGTGAGGTTAGGATGTGGCTCTACAAAAAATGTTAAAGTAATATTGAAAAATAATTAATCCAATATCCGTCGATATTCAGAGACTTTAAGACATATACCGAATAAACGGTGAGGTTAGGATGTGGCTCCACAAAAAATGTTAAAGTAATATTGAAAAATAATTAATCCAATATCCGTCTATATTCAGAGACCTTAAGACATATACCGAATAAACGGTGAGGTTAGGATGTGGCTCCACAAAAAATGTTAAAGTAATATTGAAAAATAATTAATCCAATATCCGTCTATACTCAAAGACCTTAAGACATATACCGAATAAACGGTGAGGTTAGGATGTGGCTCCACAACAAATGTTAAAGTAATATTGAAAAATAATTAATCCAATATCCGTCTATATTCAGAGATCTTAAGACATATACCGAATAAACGGTGAGGTTAGGATGTGGCTCCACAAAAAATGTTAAAGTAATATTGAAAAATAATTAATCCAATATCCGTCTATACTCAGAGACCTTAAGACATATACCGAATAAACGGTGAGGTTAGGATGTGGCTCTACAAAAAATGTAAAAGTAATATTGAAAAATAATTAATCCAATATCCGTCTATATTCAGAGACCTTAAGACATATACCGAATAAACGGTGAGGTTAGGATGTGGCTCCACAAAAAATGTTAAAGTAATATTGAAAAATAATTAATCCAATATCCGTCTATACTCAGAGACCTTAAGACATATACCGAATAAACGGCGAGGTTAGGGTGTGGCTCCACAAAAATGTTAAAGTAATATTGAAAAATAATTAATCCAATATCCGTCTATACTCATAGACCTTAAGACATATACCGAATAAACGGTGAGGTTAGGTTGTGGCTCCACAAAAAATGTTAAAGTAATATTCAAAAATAATTAATCCAATATCCGTCTATATTCAGAGAACTTAAAACATATACCGAATAAACGGTGACGTTAGGATGTGGCTCTACAAAAAATGTTAAAGTAATATTGAAAAATAATTAATCCAATATCCGTCTATATTCAGAGACCTTAAGACATATACCGAATAAACGGTGAGGTTAGGATGTGGCTCCACAAAAAATGTTAAAGTAATATTGAAAAATAATTAATCCAATATCCGTCTATATTCAGAGACCTTAAGACATATACCGAATAAACGGTGATGTTAGGATGTGGCTCCACAAAAAATGTTAAAGTAATATTGAAAAATAATTAATCCAATATCCGTCTATATTCAGAGACCTTAAGACATATACCGAATAAACGGTGAGGTTAGGATGTGCCTCTACAAAAAATGTTAAAGTAATATTGAAAAATAATTAATCCAATATCCGTCTATATTCAGAGACCTTAAGACACATAGCGAATAAACGGTGAGGTTGTGATGTGGCTCTACAAAAAATTAGATTAAGTATTAAAACATTATTGTCGATGTTCTTCATGTATATACCAACACAGCATAAAGGTAATTATAGAAGATATATTCTTCCGGAAGTTATATCCTATTCGTAGAGATTATTGCAAAAATAATTGAGGGGCTTATTTCAAAAAGACTCCTAAGTGCCAAAAGGGAAATTTAGAGAAAAATGCAAAAATGTCATTTTTTTCTTCTTGATATGTCAACAAAATATGACCTTTTTGAATTAATGTTAATACAGGGTGGGCAAAAATAAGGGTCCTATTTTTAAAAATTCATAACTTTTTTATTTATTGATTAAACATTTTTTTTTTTTTTAGAATAAGTAAAGGACCCCTTCCGAAGCAAGCATGAGCCGTATTAGCCCTAAGGAACGTACCCTCATTTAGAAAACATTATTTTTGCTTAAAAAACTCAAAACAGTGTAAAAAACAATACTTTAGTTTTTGTAAGTTTTAAGAAGTGTTTTTCGGCTAAAATTTGTTTTGTTTATTTCAAAAAATCTCGGAAGGGTCAGTCTACACACACATAAAGTTTGGTGAGTTTAACTTTTATTTTGTGGAAGTTATTCAAATTCAAGTTATTCAAATTTAAAGATAGGACCCTTATTTTGGCCCACCCTGTAGTAGTGGCCCTTGAAGTGCTGTAAATAGATCGAGATACCCCCTTTGAGCAGTTGGGTGACATAAACTCTATTTTTAGGCTGATAGCAATTAGGAGTCTTTTTGAATAAACCCCCCTCAATTAATATAGGTGGCATGATTACACTAGTTTTAAAAAAAATTATTATTTATTATTTAAAATCTAATTAGGAAATAGATAAACATGTTATATAGTTCACACTTAACAATTAACTGTTCGGGAAACATTTGTTGCTATATCTTTGAACCGTTTGTTGTCTCCAGTTCGTAATAAGTTTCTTGTCGCAGATAGAATTCAAGCGTTTTTAAAGATAGACTTCCGGCAATATCAAAACACCTTTCACTTATTATTATCAAAGCACCTTTCACTTACTATTATCCCAAAGTAGTTTTGACTCTTATGGCCGACTTAAACGTTTCCATGATGAATAATTCAAAAATACTTTTTTTCTATAATAACACCAATTATATTCATAAAAGGTTGCTTGTATTTCAGTCTTAATACAAATGATCTTATCAATTTTATTGAAAACGACAGTTAATCGACAGGCCAATTTGACTTGCATTCAAAATCAAATACTCTTTTTTTTTGGTTGTAGCCATTTATTTAATATCAACACGAAAATAAACGAACAACTAAACATTTCTAGATATTTTATGGCTTGAATCACAAAGAGACGAGAGTAAAATCCCGATCGCCCAAAATTAATCCTCATAGAAATTGACAGAAGAATATCCAAATAAAAATGCAACTAACACCATCAATATTGTGCATGTTTCATGATTCCTTATTTAGAATGAAATATTTTATTCTCAGTTAAACAGGATAACACACTAAAAAAAATAATTTATCTACCTCCCACAAGGTAAGATGTGACACAAGGTCGGGAAAGTGGGATTTGATAAACCAGCGACCGAGAAGGTGAGCACTCTGGTCATTAAAAATTGCCAGGGCAGCCCCGTCAGAATTCCCTGGTAGGGGCGCCTCAGGCGGTAAGCAATACACTTACTCCTCCCCAAAGAGGGGAGGCAAAGCCTGGAAGGATGAACCTCCTAGAACTGCACAGGACAGACCAATAGACCGGCGTGCAGTATCCATCGGAACAGATACTACACTACAATACTAAAAACACTTTCTAAAAGAGCAATCGCTACAAAATACTCAATACAATATCACAATTCTTGGATATGAACTCTCTGTTAAACTGTTAATATAGTATTCTCCGTACCGTTGAAAGCAATTTGTACCCATAGACTAAATAACCTTTTGGTTAATATCTCATTAAAGTTTGTATAACCCAGGTTTTAAATGTTTTGTCTGTCATCGAGTGTGCACTTATATGATTACGACTATCTATACGAATGTAATTAACAATAGAGTCTTAGAATTTCTAACAGTATTGATGGAAGTGCGCTGAATAAATTATTTAATGTCCAACGGCTACAAGCGGTGACGTAGGATCATAGAATTAACATAAAACTACAACTACTACTACAAAAACTAATAACTAAATTCAAAAATAATAATAAAATCAATTAATACTTAAAACACATAATGAAGAGTTTTCTCACCCCAACTATTTGTGAAACACACAATTACGGAACATATTCGTAAAATTCAATGGCACAAATATTTGTCATACACCGTTCTCAGATTATATTTTTCGTTTTCGATCCCCTCATAAACAGACAATCTATAAATCTCAGTAAACCTTATCTGCGAGTGACTTTTATGGTGTAATTCAAATTACCTCCCTTTGCACTCGATGATAGCGAAGGAACTCTCCTATGTTGGAAGATCACAAAGAGACCTGGAGGCGATATACATAAACAGTAAGACACATTAGTTCTCACTCCGTATTTAGTCCTTATTCTCGTCAACCCTCATAATGGTGTCAGAAATTTGGATCATTATTTCAAAGGATTGAAAGCGTTTTTTTAAAGAAGATTTTCGTTAAGAAAGTCAAAAACAGATTTTATTTAAAAGAAAAAAAAACTTAAACAAATTCGGACAACAGCCAACGCCCTTGCACTCACGCAACTTGAAGAAGCAAAACAAGGAAAACCGGGAAAGAGTTCTTCAACCCTCATAATATTACAGCTTTTACCTTTGCAAGTGCTGACTCACTAGTAAAATAAAAAAACGACAAGCAAAACAAGATACTTGGCCTTTTGGCTAAGATCAAAGTGTAGTATCTGTTCCGATGGATACTGCACTTCATAGATCGGTATTGTCTTGGCCTTCGGGCCTTGATTTCCGCCGGTCTATGGGTCTGATCTGTCCTGTGCAGTTCTAGGAGGTCCACCCTCCCAGGCTTTACCTCCCCTCTTTGGGGAGGAGTAAGTTAATTGCTTACTGCCTGAGGCGCCCCTACCGGGGAATGCCGACGGGGCTGCCCAGGCAATTTTTAATGGCCAGAGCGCTCACCTTCTCTGGCGCTGGCTTTTCAAATCCCACTTTCCGACCTTGTGTCACATACTCCTATTGTGGGTAGGCGTTAAATACTGGCCTTTTGGCTAAGATCGAAGTGTAGTATCTGTTCCGATGGATACTGCACTTCATAGATCGGTATTGTCTTGGCCTTCGGGGCTTGATTTCCGCCGGTCTATGGGTCTGTCCTGTGCAGTTCTAGGAGGTCCACCCTCCCAGGCTTTGCCTCCCCTCTTTGGGGAGGAGTAAGTTTATTGCTTACTGTCTGAGGCGCCCCTACCGGGGAGTGCCGACGGGGCTGCCCAGGCAATTTTTAAATGGCCAGAGTGCTCACCTCTCGAGCGCTGGCTTTTCAAACCCCACTTTCTTGACCCGATCTTGGGTCACATCTTACTTGTGGGAGTAAGATAAAACTGGCCTTGTGCCTAACTCCTGGGGAGGAGTACATTTTACTCTCCCTTATTTTTGGCCTTTTGGCTAAGATCAAAGTGTAGTATCTGTTCCGATGGAATACTACACCCCATAGACTGGTATTGTCTTGGCCTTCGGGGCTTAATTTACGCCGGTCTATGGGTCTGTCCTGTGCAGTTCTAAGAGGTCCACCCTCCCAGGCTTCGCCTCCCCTCTTTGGGAGAGGAGTAAGTTTATTGCTTACTGCCTGAGGCGCCTCTACCTGGGAATGCCGACGGGGCTGCCCAGGCAATTTTTAAACCCCTACTTTCCCGACCCGACCTTGGGTCACATCTTACTTGTGGGAGTAAGATAAAAACTGGCCTTGTGCCTAACTCCTGGAGAGGAGTAAATCAATACTCTCTCTCTCTCTCTCTCTCTCTCTCTCTCTCTCTCTCTATATATATATATATATATATATATATAATTACATAAAATATTTTATAGCCTTACATCAATCAGCAAACGTTTCAATGCGTATTACCGCATCTAAGGCAGGGGTAAGATTTTAGTTCTGCTTTTGATAAGTTATGGTAATTCGCATTGAAACGTTAGTTGATTGACGTAAGGCTATAATATTGTTGATGTAATTTCATAAATGCTCTACTTGGTATTGAGCACTCTTGAAAAACATGGTTTTATCTTCACTTTATTAGCACATTTGATCTTAAGCAATTAATATATATATATATATATATATATATATATATATACATATATATATATATATATTTATATATATATATATATATATGAAGGATACTGGCAAACCTTGTAGATAACACATCTTTAAAAGTGTGTGTACCATCGCCGAACATATATTAAGGACGATATTGTCATTAAAATTATTTACCAGCCATATCACACGTTGGTAGCTGATAGCAGTTTTTTTAAATAATAGTGATGATATCGGTTGAAAACTGGATCTTGGAAAGGCCTTCTGCTACTTAAATTGTAGAGAAATCAAACAATCTCTATTAGCGAGTATGGTTACCGGCTGTTGCGATAACGTAAAACTATTTGCAACGGTTATCGAAAGTGACGGAGAGTTTTGGAAAAAAATAGGAGACGTTTTGTTACTCAGATTGTAAGGAAGAGTACATTTTAAGGTCCATCGATCACCGAAGTGGCCACCCTGGCATACGGCGGAGACTGTACTTTGTCAGGCAGGTGGATCCTACGGTTTCTAAAGCGTTGGTGAAGGGAGTGGTAAGATGATGTGAAATGTGTCAGTCGATTGACCCACCACCCACGCGTTGGCCGATGGAGAAATTGGACTTAGCGACACTTGGTTTCGAGTGGGAATGGATGTAACCTATTACCAATGCAAACACTATCTGTCGCTCATTGACTGCGAACCCACGCGGTTCTCAATATGGCGTCATCCGAAACGAAAAGATGCAGCAAACGTTATCAGTCACTTGGAAGGCCTGTCCTGCGAGCGTGGGACGCTGGCTGAAATACTCACTGACAGAGCAACAGCATTTCGCATCCAAGTCGTCGGGACCGTCTCGGCGAATGGGGAGCTCGATTGCGTTTTCGTTGTGCGCATGTCCTCGTCCGGTAATGGCATTATCGAGCGATGTTATCGAAGCGTAAAGCGGATTACAGCGAGGAAACAGTGCACCATAATGACTGCCCCTGCCAAACTGATTAATCGCTATTGAAAGTTAAACTTCCCTCCCCCTGAATAACTCAAACCGGAGCAGATTGGATGCAACGAGGGTGATCGTGTTTGTATGAAGACCTAAATTGGACGATTCTTCACCACCTTATACACGGAGACACGTTACGGGTGTGATCAGCCTACATAACGTCGTTGTTGACGAAATGCCCCGCCATGTAAGGGACCTGTGTCCCATCGTAAGCCTGGATACTTCGGAAAGTCGAAGTGACGGCGTAAAGAAATACATAATAGCCAATTATGGTGCGAGTAAAAAAAAAAGGTAAAGGTCGCATAGCCTGGACGCGCACGAGTGTCGTTGCCGACATCGCACACTGCCCATGGACGTAGCGGCGGTGATTTGTCACAGCATATGGAAGGCGGAGCCCATCCCTCTCCTTCCGCTGACTTAAGTTTTAGTCGGGTACCCATTTACTGCTGGGTGGACAGAGGGAGTTTTCAGACCCGAAAATTCGCATGCCGTGAGTGGGATCGAACCCGGGTCGTCCAGCCCAAAGACAAGTGCTATAACCACTCGTCCACAGGCCCTCCTTATGGTGCGAGTAGTAGATGTTATATTGCCGAGATTTCAATGTCGACCTTTTTTCTTATCCAGCAAATTTAACGTGCCCAACAAGAATTGGAATAGAATTGACACAGTTGCTATAATCTATAATCACGATGGATGATCATTAATCATTAGTCTAACACTAATTTAAAAAGAAGTATTTGTTAAATTCATTTAAATGGTATATATATATATATATATATATATATATATATATATATTATCTTACACAATGATTTTACTTATACCAATCATAATTATCTATCTCACTCTCAATCTTTAATCAACCAACTTGGTATTTTAACTAGTATTCTTTTCGGTACTTCTTTTCCTTAGCGATGTGAAAACGTAGCTCTGTGTGATAATTTCAAAATGTCGCCATGATTGGAATTCATCTCATCCAATTTTCGAGATCACACGTGAGTGTTTTCGCCTTTTTGTTTGTTTATTTTCACCACAGACTTTGTGATTGATACACTATCTTGTTAATGTGGTTTCTGAAGAACAGCGAGTAATTGCGTTTAATGTCTGCATTTTGCTAGTAACGAAACAATAGAAAGACCATCGTCAATTTTGCCATTGCAAACAAATAAATGATATGAGTAAAGGCCAAAGTTTTTGGTCATTGGAATTTAAATAATCACTATAGATATAGCAGTAATAAAGGTATCGCTAGCATGCTATATTTGTAAGACTACGTGTTTATAAAAAAAACTGATTTAATAAATCTTCCACAACACTGTCTAAAACCAGTAGTTATATGGTCACGAAACAGTACCGAATCGACAACATAATCTATGTCACGACCTCTCGAGCGCAGATCATCTCATATCACTAGGTTTATTTAGAAACATAATGACAGCTTTCATTACGTGATATGTTGCATACCTTAATTTTCTCCCTCATCTGCTTTAAATTTAATTCATTTTATTACAAACGTTGTTATTTCAACTGGGGGTCATTCACTACGTCGAGAGAGAGAGAGAGAGAGAGAGAGAGAGAGAGAGAGAGAGAGAGAGAGAGAGAGAGAGAGAGGGAGAGAGCAAATCCTTACTTTATCGTAGTTAGTTAACAATGTTTTCTTAACCATTCATAGAGAGGGAGGAAAGGATTTCTCGCGCTTGTCTTCCCTTTAGGGAAATATTTCCCTTAGTTTTACATCTTTAATCGCACGTCCTCTCGGTTCTCCTTTCGAATCAGACTGACGAAAACTCGCTTCTCACGAGAACGAGTGACGTCACAGAGCCTCTCGCAGGTGCAGACTGACCCTTGATTTGGGGTCTCGTACACGGTAATCTTGTCACGTCTGTTAGCTCTGACTGTGAGAACAAGCCCTATTCTGAACTCGACTGCACCCGCGTTAACTCGCGCAAGTCAAACCAACGATTTCCAACAGATACATCCATTCCCATAGGGCCATTATCCAACAGATACAATAATAATAATTTCTTTAAAATTTCAAACTCAGAGATGAAAAAATAAATAACAGTGGTCAGACGTAAAGTAAATTAACATTAATAAAAATCGCAAAAGTTCTCCGGAAGTTTGAGAATAATAATAATAAAAACTGTCAAGAGTTGCAAAATGAGATAACTCTTTTGTTCAAATAATACAATTTTAAAATGCAAAATACGATGTAAGTTCATATGAACTTGCATCGTATTTTGCATTTTAGAATTTTATTTAAAGCTACATTTCTGCAAATAGCTTTTAGGTGTTTTTGTATTGTGTGCGGAATAAGCTGATACGTTTTCCTCTCAACCACAATTTCTTTTACATTCCTATTTTAGAGAACATATGCGTGTGAATATTAAAGGCGGTTATCTCAAAGTTAATTAACTTTTGATGGTAAGGGTGGAATAAATACACCCTTACCAAAGCTAAACTGTTTTATACAAAGATACATACTTTCCTAATATTCCCGTCATTATATCGTATCATTTATTCGTCGACTTATCCGTATTCCCATTATACATACTAGCAAATATACGCTCCTTCCGGTCGTATATTTTTGTTAGTTGTTTTATTTAATTGCTCAGTAAAATGTGTTTGTTACAAAAAAAAAGAAAGAAAATCACCCTATCCTTTATTTTAATAAAAAAACACACGGAATAATTAAAACATAATTTTGAAACAAAATTTACTCTTTACAGTGTAAAATGTAAAACAAAAAATGGAGGAAAATATTTTAAATACATCTTGAAATCTGAAAAAAAAAAGATCATGAGTATATATTTGCGAATATTAATTTATTAGAAGCTGTAAAACAAATTAATTATGTAAATTTGAAAGACGCGTGATATTTGGGGAAGTTTTGGAGTGAGTATATATATAGGAAGTTATAAGTAGATATAAAAAAGGATCAATAATAATATAGTTTAGTACAATTAATAGAAGTAATAGCATAGTTTTGTGCTTCGGACAGACAGACAAATACCAAATCTCCATCAGTAATAGAAGTACAATAGTACAATTAATAAAAGTAATAATATAGTTTCGGCTTCAGACAGACATATACAAAATCTCCATTAGTAATAGAAGTACAATATTACAATTAATAGAAGTAATAATATAGTTTCGCCTTCAGACAGACAGATACCAAATCTCCATTAGTAATAGAAGTACAATAGTACAATTAATAGAAGTAATCATATAGTTTCGCCTTCAGACAGACATATACTATATCTCCATTAGTAATAGATGAACTAAATCCGCCCAGACAGTCCAATTATTATTGCAAATAAACATTATCATTACACAATTAATTGAATAACACCAGATATGCACGCATGCCCACTTATATATGTTAAAACGTATACATTTGTAAGAATGCGTATTACATTCTAATACCTTTTGCGTACAGTCTAATTCGGCTGTCTAAATATTTGCCAATGAATGATTGAAAACATAACTATCAACACAGATGATAATATTGTGCACATATTTTAATCTTATTAAATTAAAGTTGTACCAGTTGCAACCTCCCCCATTTTAATGTCCATTTGCCACGAACAGTTGCCAGAGCAATAAATATAAATATTATATAGTTAATACGATAACAACTAAAATAACGCCATGATTCTCGTCAAAAAAAAAAATCTTGATAAATTTTACGATTCATTTAATCAGTGATGACAAAATATTTAATAGCAAAATGAAATAATATCGGAAAAAAAATGACGTGGAATGTTTTTTGATAAGAACGTATCGTATTTGTAATTTAATTAACTTTCTCTATTTACGGTCAACCCTGTCAATCAGTTCGCATATTAATAGCAGACAAAAGGACATCTCTGAAAATGGACGTAACTAGAACGGCTAATTTAGTTGCAATTCTTTTATAGTTTCAGAAACCATCTCCAAGACTCGTTTGACTTATGACCGATAATAAAAATGAAACAATAATCATAGAAACACATCTCCATTTTGCATTCGCCAGGACAGGATTAAGGGCATAAGTGGATCAATATTCCGTATGAAATGTGGCACGAGATCCTAGAGACCACCCCGTTAGCAAAAGTATTAATAACCTTAAGAATTGAATTTCTGAACAATTAAGCATTCTATTTCATACACCTTTAGATAAACTAATACGTACATCTATAGTATTTTTTACTGTTGTGTCAGCAGTTTTTAAGGCCAAAAGCACTTCGAGTATAAGGGTTAATGAGATGGATGGATTGTAAGTGAAATGATAAAGAATATCATGAGACGATTGAAACTGATCAATAGATCGAACAATGTTTGATTACTTATAATGAAGTTTTATGTCAGCTATTTGCTGACATTGGATTCGCTATATACTCTACATGAGGTTATCCCGTAGCAATGTTTCAAAGATTTGAAGTTCTTGAAAAGCAACTATGTTCACGAAGATTTCACCTGCTGCTTGGCACACGTAAGAAAGAAGGAAATTAATTTAAAATTCAAGTAGGAGGTCGCATTATGGCTGTGACGGCCAAACGATGAGGAACTGATGTTTAAAGCTCACTCAGGTATCTTCCATGAAACTAAAGATAGTATATACACAAACAAGCAGCGTCTATTCATCGAGAAAAGAGGCTGCAGAAAACATAATTGATCTTCCACTTACTAGATTGCGAAGTCAATTCAGTACGCTATCAAGCCGGTTCTCAAATTTAGAAGCAGTACTTGTTCTTAAAACTATTTAACTCTTAAATAAGTAGAGAATTGCATTAGGAGTCTGGTATTTCTGGATCGGTAGAATGGTTTGACCATTCATCAAGCAACCGCAGCAAAATATTCGATATATGTATTTCAGTTTTGATATAGAGTAAATATCAGTCGTCGGAGCTTATGAAAGCATGAGGTTGCTTCAAGGGAGATCCATTCTTTTCGACTGGGCTCAAACACTAAAATAAGCGTTGGTGGTGAAAACAAAGAAACTTTGGATAATAAATGTTAAAAGTAGAAATCACTTCTTTATCTATTGTTCCACGTGTTCAAGGTTCGAAGAAACAGAATCAGTTTATTAACTAGAAAAGGTATGGAATATCGTTGTTAAGAAAATGTCTGCGACCTCCTGCCGCGAAAACAGATGTATACTTCGTAATTCATACGAACGGTGACGTATTTGTTTCTGAATGAGAGAAAACTATGAAAAATGCAAACGAGTCTCCATTAATTATTTTAATAATAATAATAATTGTTGTGAAGTAGTCCAACAGTAAAAAGAAAAAGTCAAGTCGGGGTTGGGGTAAGATAACAAGTGTATTAACATAAAAGGTACACAGGTAAGGAAACTGACTGGCACTCGGCTAGACAGTTACACTACTGTCCTTCTTCTCCCTGGTGATTGTCTACTCGCACTATTTATAGTGAGAACCGGTGTAGTTTCCCTTCGGTTAGAACGGCCGGTGTAATAATAATAATAATAATAATAATAATAATAATAAGCGGATAAGCTCTAACAGTTTGAAACCACAGATGATATGACAATTAGTTAACTCGCATTAGCGATACGGTTTCTGAATCGCCTAATTTTGTGTCGGAGAGTTAATGAATAATGCAGTATCATTGCGTGTTGACACATGTTAGAGAGAGAGAGAGAGAGAGAAAGAGAGAGAGAGAGAGAGAAAGAAAGAGAGAGAGAGAGAGAGAGAGAAAGGGAGAAATAGAGATAAGTTGAAAGATATATATATATATATATATAGAGAGAGAGAGAGAGAGAGAGAGAACAAGAGATAGATAGAAAGATATATATATATATAGAGAGAGAGAGAGAGAGAGAAAGAGGGAGAGAGAGGGAGAAAGAAAGAGAGAGATCGAGATAGAAAGAGAGAGAGAGAGAGAAAGAGATATATTAATTTATACTATATGTGTAAAATAATGATGCGGACATGTTGAGTAAAAAGATAAAGGTCGCATAGCCGATATCACACACTGCCCATGGCCGTAGCGGTGGTGATTTGTTAAGAATCAACGTGTCTAGGGCACAGCATATGGAAGGCGGAGCCCATCCCTCTCCTTCAGCTGCCTTGAACCTTCCCTGAGTTTTAGTCAGGTGAACAGAGGAAGTTTTCATACCCGAAAATCCGCATGCCGTGAGTGGGATCGAACCCGGGTCGTCCAGCCCAAAGACAAGTGCTATAACCACTCGTCCACAAGCCCTCCCTACATATTGAGTAATCTTATATATAAAGTAAAGACGTTTTTTCCCCTGTACCTTCGCGTCGAATAGGAAAATAACCTCGAACTCAATAGGCTACTACAATCACTACGACATCAACCTTATTCGCTCGAGCGTGTTCTTAGCAAACTCTAGACTCTTACATCCACCTCGGGCAAATTATTACTTTCGTTCCTCACTCAGTCACTCTCCCCAAACCAGACACCATACAGGTAGTAGCAAGAACATTTCTCTCTAACATTTTACTCCTCCCACGCTACCAGTCTACACCGGGAACAAATACACAACGGATAATTTCACACAATTTAAAACTTATTATTTACGTTAAATATGCCTTCACCTCACCACACAGTAGCATAAGTTGCACAGAAAATATAACAGACAACCCCTACAATACATCTGACTACGTCACTTACGCCAAAAAAGATTTAAGACTTCTACTCTAAGCCTCAACCAGCAAATACAGATCACGATACGCCTGCCAGGTTCACTACCCTTAAACAATTATGCCGATTCCCCTTAACGATCAAACTTTTCTTCGGGTAATATACCGTTCCTGTTCTGCTATTTCCGTTATACATTCATCTACTTCACTTCTTAAAATTGCTGCTACAATACTAGCGTACTATGTTAAAAAAAAACCTGTTACAGATTAAGCGATTGACATTCTATTATTCTTGCTACGTAGCATTTACACGTTAGCGAATATCAGATTACATTAAACTGAACACAATGACAATCGCAAACACAACGATTTATTCACATGGTGACAAGCAGATAATAATAGACAACTCAGGATTAAAATTGGAACTCAAAGCTTCATTTTTTAAACAATGGGAAAGAATTTTCCGTGATTAATATCGGAGAGATCAAATTGTTTATATCACGTATTTCGTCTTATTAATGACAGCGGTAGTAGCAGTAAGAGTAAGTCCACCGTTGGTGAGGAATGCCGGTTCGGCCGTAGCAGTAGTACAAATAGTTGTTGTTGAAAGTTCGATGTTAGTGAGTAAGACGACGCGGCCGTAGCAGTAGTGCAAATAGTTTTTGTTGAATGTTTGACGCTGGTAGGACTGGCATGGTCGTAGCAGTAGTACGAATAGTTCCTGTTGTTGAATTGGTTGCCGTAGCAGACGATATGTTGTCGGCGATGTTCGGTGTTGTTATTGTTGAAGGATTCAGTCTGCTTCTTTTTGTTATTGTTGCTGGAGAAGAACCGAGCGTCACTGTTAAAGTTCTTGATCCGAGATTATTTTCTCCCCCCCCCCTTTCATAATCTCTCCTTCCTGTGTAAGGAAAAAAACTTCTTCACTGGTCCCAGCTCTTTTTATGTGAAACTTTTTGGCCACACGGATCATAGCACATGAACAACCAACACGAAAGCGGTCGGGAATCATGTAAACAAGGCCGACTTGGGTGGCGGTCGCCATAGTAAAACATGCCAGACAGTATGACGGCGTCTTCAGATCAAAACGAGATCTAAAATCATAACATTTTCGTTTAACTCTAACAATTAATAACCACATTTACGTTTTCCTTATTTACATAAAGTTAAAACAACTTCATTCCAACGAGTCAACCTGAAATGCCAGACTGCATTTTCATTTTACATTATAAATTTTCGTTTTATACGATCACTATTGACTATTCTGATAGAATTTTAAGTCCCCCGTGCTACCGTGTTGACACATGTTTAACATTAAAAAAAAAACGTTTTAGTAGAATGGGATCGCACGCCAAAAACTGTAACGTCGTAAACACTAACCCACCGATGGGGAATATAATATTAATATGAAAATTAATATAGTTAAACGAAGCCTGTCCGATGGGTTGTACCACATAATAAACTGCTTTGTGAGATTTTTGATGCACATATCAATGTTGAATATTGCAACAGCATGAAATCAATAAAATACATTTGTAAATATGTAAATAAGGGTAGTGATCAAGCTATCTTCACAATTGAAAGTAATGCTCATGATGAAGTTAAGAGATACGATACGGGACGTTACATATCAACCAATGAAGCCATTTGGAGAATACTTAACTTTCACATACATATACATCATCCCCCAGTTATTCACCTATCAGTTCATCTAGAAAATGGACAGCGTATATACTTTACTGAAAGTACTGCAGCAGATAGAGTTGCAAATCCACCTTCAACCACTTTAAAACTTTCTTCACATTGTGTCAAACAGATTTTTTTGCATGTACACTTTTGTACTGAGAAGTTCCAGTTTATTATACCTGGGACACTAAAACTAAGGTCTTCAAGCGACGGTTACAGGGTAAGCCAGTTCCAGGCTATCCGTGCGTTAAAAGAACAGAAGTTTTGGGGCAGGGTATACACCGTGCATCCAAATCAATTTGACTGCTTCTGTTTGAGACTGCTTCTACACAATGTTAGAGGTTCACAGAGCTTTAATGACCTAAAACGATCAATGGTCAAGTTATGACTACATTCAGGGATGCATGTAGTGCACATGGACTACTTGAAGATGATAACCACTGGGATGCTACACTACAGGAAGCAGTTATATCTGATTCTGCAAACATTTGAGACATTTCTTTGCTATCATGTGCAGTGTCTCATCCAATACGACCCTGGGATGCACACAAAGAAGCTTTTACTGAAGATTTCCTTCTTAGGAAACGCAATGAACAGCCTGAAGTTGATATAACATTTTCAGACGACATCTTCAATATGGCTTTAGTGCACATTGAAGATATGACTTATAGGATGAATGGTAAAACACTGACAAAATTGCGTCTTACCTCACCTAATAGATCTAATACACATCCGGTCATTACTGCATGGACGCGTGAAATTAGTTATCAAACTAATGAGCAAGCATCAATTGTTCGAGATGGTATCGCACAACTAAATAATAAGCAAATTCATATTAAGATGCTGATCCAATTTGTCAAATAGAAAGAGGATCAGATCCAGCTAAAGTTTTACAGAAATGTTCCTTGATCGTATGGGATGAATGTACAATGGCACATAAACAAGCGTTTGAGGCTCTAGATAAAACATTGCGTGATCTCAAGAAACGTGATGTTGTCATGGGTGGCATAACACTTTTATTTTCAGGTGACTTCCGACAAACGCTTCCTATTGTTCCACTTGGAAGTCCCGCTGACGAGCTTAATGCTTGCATTCAATTGTCATATTTGTGGAAGTACATTAAGAGTGTAACGTTATTTGCAAACATACGTGTACATCTCAATAGTGACCCAATGGCTTGTGAGTTTGCCTCCCTACCCCTAAAAATAGGTGATGGCAAGCGTGCAACAACCAACAATGGCACGATTGTTATTACTCCAGGTATTGGCTCAATTGTTTCATCATTCACAGAACTTAGTAGCAAAGTTTATCCAAATATAGCCGAAAACTATGTGCATCCTGAATGGCTAACGGAGAGAGCAATTCTAGCTACTAAAAATTACATGGTACATGTCATCAATCAACAACTACTTGATGAAATTCCAGGTGATGAACAAACTTTCACTTCTGTGGATTCTACTCTCGATGACGAGCAGGCTGTACAATACCCTACAGAATTTTTAAATTCATTAGAATTGCCTGGTATGCCAACACACAAATTAAAGCTGAAAGCTGGATGCCCAATTATGTTACTCCGGAAACTTGATGCTCTAAGTCTATGTAATGGAACGAGACTGTGTGTTAAACGCATTAAACCTCATGTGATAGAAGCGGTAATACTAACTGGTGTGGCAAGGAGCAAACTGACATTCCTACCCAGAATACCCATTATTCTGTCGGATTCTGTAATAGAATTTAAAAGGCTTCAGTTCCCAGTTAAACTGTGTTTTGCCATGACAATTAACAAGTCCCAAGGACAATCATTGGCAGTGGTTGGTCTAAACTTGACTTCACCTTGCTTTAGCCATGGACAGCTTTATGTCGGATGTTTAAGGGTAGGCTCTCCACAATGTCTATACATATTGGCACCAGAAGGTAAAACATCAATCCTATTTTAATTACCTAAATTACTTCCAGTGAAATGATTTATTTTCTGAATCTATTTATTTAACTTAAAAATTAAAATCAGGTTGTTATATTTCCCCGGGCAACGCCGGGACACGGGTCCTGCTAGTAACACATAAGACGTCACGGGGAGGCTAAGGGTATGCCCCCCGCAATAATGAAGAAAAGCCGAAGACTAGATAGATTGTCAATTAAACTAAAAGAACAACGTAAATGAATCGGTGACCTTTGAATGAGCCTAGGTGTGTGAGGTTGACGAGTTCATTTCGGAGTATGACGTCGTAAACCCCCCCCCCCCCCAAAAAAAACGACTCGGTACCTTTAAAAGAGTCAGGTGCACGAGGCCAGAAAAAGAAGGCACCTGGAGTGCGAAGTCAGAAATGAAAACGGCGGTTTTAAACGAATTAAGAAGGAGCGCTTACGTAGCAGAGATCGAGTTGGGAGGATATAGAGTAAAAACTTGTCGTGGGTCAACCCCGAAGAGAGGTACCTCACCAAGGCCGAACTACCGTAAACAAGCCTTCCCTAGATTCCGGGAGCAGACTGATAAAAAACGTATTGCCGTATTTCCCTCGAGGTAGCAAGGTAAATCACTATGCCTGGTTTTCCTGAAAATAACCTACGTTGGGTAGAGTCGAAAATCAACCGCCATCAAGGTAAAGAAAGAGATTTCTCCGTAAGACAAGGGAAAAAACAATAATACCAAAGGACTTTTGCTTACAAAGAAATATTTAATTATGTATATATGTATACGCAAATTACACCAGCTGTTGGTGAAGAATAAAGAAACAGAGATTCTTGAGAACGTCCTTGTCTCTATCGTTTTGGAACGGGTATTGCAACATATACAGGGTGAGTCAAAATGCACGCAAATTTATATTGTTAAAAATTATTCCGCCAATCATATATTAGTTTACATTACTTTTATATATGTTATAGATACATGCATGGAGTTTGTATAATTAATGTGTTTTATACGTATATGGCCCGGAAGCGAGTGCTCATTTTAATCTAGTTAATATAAGAAACTGATCCCCACTCTAAATTTATATATATACAGAGTCAAAATGCCCGCAATTTATATTGTTAAAAATCATTCCACCAACCGTATATTAGTTAACATTAGTTTTATATATGGATATATGCATGTGCTTGTATAATTACTGTTTTTCATACTTTACAGGTCATTATTTACATCATGCCACTTGATTTAGAAACTAGACTAGATCTAGTTAAACCGTGTGGGTGCTGTTGTAGAGGCAGTCACAAGCTTACGGTAAACTGATCCACTTGGCCATGCAAGTTCAAGAGGTGTAGCTGAACTAACAGGCATTCTTCAACGCAGTGTTACACGGATTCATCATCACCAAGGTACGCAGCCTTACTGCATCAGTCTATAATTGATGTGCATTTTGACTCACCCTGTATATATATATATATACATGTATGCATATACACACGTTGACATATACAACATTTTATACCATTTAGGCCACTTAACTGTTTTTGTGTGGTCAAAACCCCTTGGAGCTCTCTGAACGTTGAGTGTGGATTTTCTTTTTCTGTTGATAAATGTAAAATCAGTAATTGATTAATTGATCGCAATAGAATTGACTCCACTGTTTGCTCGTTTTAACTTGATTTCAATAAAGAAAACAGGATTGTTGATTGTGGTCCAGTTCACATACGCTGTCGGCTCTTTGCCAAATCCACAGAATAAAACCATCGTCTCAGAGAAAGAAAACAGCCTAAAATAGCGCGGTAAAGTTTAGCTTCATTATGCTCTATTCAATAAATACGCAACAATCGTTACACACACCATATATATATATATATATATATATATATATATATATATATGAAGAGTGCGAATGCAAAACGCGATAAACGCCATTTCGAAAATTATGAATCTATCACTACAAAAAGTGTTGAATTTTTACATACAAACAAATCCCAAAATAATATTTAACATAAAATGATTCAGGCATCTTTTTTTGTTGTTTTCCAATAAAATAAACTTTTAGTCGAAGCCTAGATTTAATACATTAGTTCCTGTATGGTCTACGGTCTATATTAAAACAAATTGGATTTATTGCGTTTTGCATTCGAACTATTCATATATATATATATATATATATATATATATATATATATATATATATATATATATATATATGTATATATATATATAATCGAGGCAAGGTAAACATCCACAGGATAGTAATCCAAAGATTTTCAACAGGGTTTGAAAAAAGTGCTCAATATTGAGTCACTTTTGTTTTATTTTACTTCAGTTGAAGTTCTCAGAAATCAATGAACCCTTTCCTTGGGGCTAACACTTGATTTCTATATGAGATACATAGATATTCGAATATTCTATTAAAATTTCTTTTTTACCTCTCAAAAGTTGAATTAGTAAAGAAGTTAAGAAGATTAATTTCCCTCTCCCAATCGACCAGTCAACTCTGTTATAGTTTATCTCTCTTTGTGGTCTCTTGGTTTGACCGGATTCAAGGACAAGAATTCATCTAGTCTGGTGGAGTATTGAGCTTAGCGCTTTTATTATAGGCAACATCATTGGAGAAGGTGCACTATTTTTCGTATAACAAGGTGTGGAGTATTGATTTACTCCTCTCCAGGAGTTAGGCACAAGGCCAGTTTTTATCTTACTCCCACAAGTAAGATGTGACCCAAGGTCGGGTCGGGAAAGTGGGGTTTAAAAATTGCCTGGGCAGCCCCGTCGGCATTCCCCGGTAGGGGCGCCTCAGGCAGTAAGCAATAAACTTACTCCTCCCCAAAGAGGGGAGGCGAAGCCTGGGAGGGTGGACCTCCTAGAACTGCACAGTACAGACCCATAGACAGGTGTAAATAAAGACTCGAAGGCCAAGACAATGCCAGTCTATGGGGTGCAGTATCCATCGGAACAGATACTACACTTTGATCTTAGCCAAAAGGCCAAGTAACAAGGTGTGGAGTAGCTATACCGAGAATATCTTATATGTGCTGCGAATAGTATGTAATTTTGAATATTTGGTCAGGGTAAACTTGTAGGGGGAAGTATCCTAATGTCAGGTTTTCCTGACAAACCCTTGTACGGAGAGACGGAAGACACTCGATGGTGGTGTCTAGTAGGTAATCCAAACACTCCAAACCGAAATATGTCTGCATATATGTAGCCAAAAAATTAAAAATATAGTTTATATATGGATATGTATGAAATTAAAAATGGAACAGTGGAAGACCCATAAGCTCAATGTTTCGCCCGATGTGATGTGGGCTTTTTCTAGAGCGGGCGAAATATTGCTAAAAATGACAATAGACGGGAAGGTCATGTAATTGGGGGATATATATAGTGGTAGGGTTTAAATGGAGGGAAATATATGCAAATATGTAAAGTGTCAGAAATAAGTATACAAAATGTCAGCATATAATTATACATATATATATACCTTCATCCTTCTCTTCCCATATATATATATATATATATATATATATATATTTTTAAATATATATATATATATATATGTATGTATACATACACCTGCAATTTCAAATGTACATAGTAGTATAAAAAGGAAAGAGAAACTAAAGAGCAGATAGGGGCCGAAAGGAAAACCAGTTTAATATGAATATGTAAATGCGTGTGTGTGTAGTCATTCATATACGGAAAGTTTCGCTCTTTCATATCTATCAAATGTGGCAAACGTTTAGAACCGAGTTAGAAACCCCAATGTTCTGTTAAGTGTCCATGATTCTAACCATATCAAGATAAGCGATGCTCATAATTTAATGGATTAAATAAATATATTTACATAAGGGTTATTCTGGGTTTGTCGGATAATGTATTCATGTAAAAATATTAAAAATACGAGATGAACACTTGATCTAATTGTAAAATAGTTCAGCTGAAAATAATTGTGTAATGATTTGATGAATGTAAGATGTCATTTACAGTATTCATATAATCGGAATACGTATAGAATGAGAGATGCATTTGTTATAAAATAAAGTTAGCAAAGGTCTTGGTCGGTTAAGAAAAAAACGCATCAGAATAATAAGATTAGAGATTTGTAAATTAATTATCAAGAGAAAAGATCAGTGGAATCGCGTGATAGATATAAAGGGGCACGATGAATAAGCGAACAAAGAAGGAGCCAGACATTTATTAGAGCAGTAAACGACATATCAACAATAGAGATCAAATCCGTTGCCAAGGTCGGTGGAAATATGGTTGGATCATTCTACCCCTCCAGAAATGGTTGGATCATTCTACCCCTCAAGAAATGGCTGGATCATTCTACTCCTCCAGAAATGGTTGGATCATTCTACCCCTCCAGAAATGGTTGGATCATTCTATCCCTCCAGAAATGGTTGGATCATTCTATCCCTCCAGAAATGGTTGGATCATTCTACCCCTCCAGAAATGGTTGGATCATTCTACCCCTCCAGAAATGGTTGGATCATTCTACCCCTCCAGAAATGGTTGGATCATTCTACCCCTCCAGAAATGGTTGGATCATTCTACCCCTCCAGAAATGGTTGAATCATTCTACCCCTCCAGAAAAGGTTGGATCATTCTACCCCTCCAGAAATAGTTGGATCATTCTACCCCTCCAGAAATGGTTGGATCATTCTACCCCTCCAGAAATGGTTCGATCATTCTACTCCTCCAGAAATGGTTGGATCATTCTACCCCTCCAGAAATGGTTGGATCATTCTACCCCTCCAGAAATGGTTGGATCATTCTACCTCTCCAGAAATGGTTGGATCATTCTACCCCATCCAGAAATGGTTGGATCATACTACCCCTCCAGAAATGGTTGGATCATTCTACCTCTCCATAAATGGTTGGATCATTCTACCCCTCCAGAAATGGTTGGATCATTCTACCCCTCCAGAAATGGTTGGATCATTCTACCCCTCCAGAAATGGTTGGATCATTCTACCCCTCCAGAAATGGTTGGATCATTCTACCCCTCCAGAAAAGGTTGGATCATTCTACCCCTCCAGAAATAGTTGGATCATTCTACCCCTCCAGAAATGGTTGGATCATTCTACCCCTCCAGAAATGGTTGGATCATTCTACTCCTCCAGAAATGGTTGGATCATTCTACCCCTCCAGAAATGGTTGGTTCATTCTACCCCTCCAGAAATGGTTGGATCATTCTACCCCTCCAGAAATGGTTGGATCATTCTACCCCTCCAGAAATGGTTAGATCATTCTACCCCTCCAGAAATGGTTGGATCATTCTACCCCTCCAGAAATGGTTGGATCATTCTACCCCTCCAGAAATGGTTGGATCATTCTACCCCTGCAGAAATGGTTGGATCATTCTACCCCTCCAGAAATGGTTGGATCATTCTACCCCTCCAGAAATGGTTGGTTCATTCTACCCCTCCAGAAATAGTTGGATCATTCTACCCCTCCAGAAATGTGTTGGATCATTCTACCCCTCCAGAAATGGTTGGATCATTCTACCCCTCCAGAAATGGTTGGATCATTCTACCCCTCCAGAAATGGTTGGATCATTCTACCCCTCCAGAAATGGTTGGGTAATCCAACCCTTCCAGAAATGGTTGGTTCATTCTACCCCTCCAGAAATGGTTGGATCATTCTACCCCTCCAGAAATGGTTGGATCATTCTACCCCTCCAGAAATGGTTGGAGCATTCTACCCCTCCAGAAATGGTTGGATCATTCTACCCCTCCAGAAATGGTTGGATCATTCTACCCCTCCAGAAATGTGTTGGATCATTCTACCCCTGCAGAAATGGTTGGATCATTCTACCCCTCCAGAAATGGTTGGAGCATTCTACCCCTCCAGAAATGGTTGGATCATTCTACCCCTCCAGAAGTTATCTAACGCCTGACGCAATCCTCTACCTGTATGAGAGCCAAATGCGTCCTACGATAGAGTATTGTTGCCACATCTAGGGAGGTGCTACCCAGAGTCGTTTCCTGCCTTGACAGAGTACAACACCGACTTCGAAACTTAGTGGGCGATGTTCCTGTCTCCTCCCTACTGCCTCTTTCTCACAGAAGAGACGTTGCTAGTCTTTCTCTACTCTATATTTATTTCCTGGGCAGTTGCTTGACTGAGCTTGAATCTATACCCCCCATGCTAAGCATTCACAATAAAAACTCGTCTAGCTACAACCATTGTCAATAGTTTTATTTTCTATCTTTCTACCTAGCTAAACGAAACTTCTATGCGCAAACTTTCTTTCCTAGAACTGTCTGTCTGTGGAACACAATGTCACGTGGCTGCTTCACAGCTGACTAAGACATGGTCGTTTTAAAGCCCAATGTAAACAAATTCTTGTTGAGCCGCTCTCTTAAATAATCAAATTTTCCCCAATCACCACAATCGTTACCAATCATCGCAGTGTTGTCTAACCGTCCACCTCACACTCATGTAACCCTTATCCTCGCGTGGCATTTGGGCCTTGATAAATGGTGACACCTTATTAAAAAAAGAGTAACGATAGAGGAAGAGTGCAGAAAAAGACTAACTGAACTAAAAATAAGAATTAAATAACATTTATATGTGGTTTGTCTGGAAAAAATATGACAGACTTCAATAGTGCTCTTCATTTGATAAGTGTTTAAGCAACTAAATTTATACCAGAATTTATCCACACCAAATACACTATTTCCTTCATGATGACTTACCACAAGATATAAGTTTGTGTTGAGAATCTCCGTCTGCCAAATAGAAGATGTAGTCTCATTTATAAAATCAGAATGATTTGTCTGGGCATAACCACTTCAAAGACCATTGGTTTTCTACGAAAAGAAAACTGAATGTCAATGATTAACGATGCCTTCGGATGTTGACAATTGTCGTTAAATGAATTTTGAAAAGTACAAAAAAAAAAAATGTCGAATATTCTATACGATGTAGTTCCTAATTATGTTTTTACATTTTTGAGATCGTGAAAATGTTCAACGATTGTAAGATTTTCTATAAAATCTTAACGTACAGACACACACTAACATAAACATGGTTTTAAGTTTTATACAACGCCTGTCTAAAAAGTATCCGATCTTAAGCAAGAAAAAAATATTTCAAATACGTGACGGGTTGGGACTCTAATTCCCTTTCAAAGTAAGCCCCTTGTGTTTGCGCACACTTAGCCCACCGATCCATCCACTGCCGGAAACACCTCTGGAAGTCTTCTCTTGGAATGGTGTTCATCTCCGCCGTCGCGTTAGATTAAGAAGGTGTTTTGAAAAGATGCGATGTGTAACATTACTTTAGGAGTGGTTCAACCGATTCAAAAATGGCCGCACATCAGCGGAGAGTAACTAGCATTATGGCAGGCACTAAGCTGCTTGGAGTGCCGCTGTTGTTGAGAGGGTGCGAAGAAAGAGATAATGTGGAACCTTCATAGATAAGTAAATGTAAAAGCTTTGTATATCCATCAAGACAAGAATGACTATTGGAAAGAAAGTCAGGAACGACTTTCATAAAGCAATCTTTTCGTGGAATTTTATTGACAATTTTGCCATGTGGCAAATTGTCAAATGATTTTCAAACAGCATCGCTGGGCGAAACATTCTGTTATAATTACTCTTTTTGATATTTGTTTTTATTTTTCGGAATGTATTATTTCTTAGCTTGTACTTTCAGTAATCAAAACCTGTGCTAGGACGATGCATTTTTCTTGTTCAATACTAGAATTACCTAAACGACAACCCATTCATCAAACAGCAAATCCCCCAGTGGACCAGTTCACATTGCAGTCAGTCCTGCATTGTACTAACCATCGTCCCTTTTGCCTATTGAAGCAGTTTGTAATCGATGCATTTTGGATTTTCTATTTACGTGAGCGATCGCCTTGTTTTTTTTTTGCAATTTGA
>OY744543.1:6317700-6350200 GCA_963556195.1 Sepiola atlantica | reverse complement strand
AATTTTACTCTTCGTGAGGGGACATTAAGTTGTATTCACGATCTGTTCTCGGAATTAATATTATTCTTCATATAACGGGTATTTTTCTGGTTTTGCTAGAAATAATGACAGAAATCACTTAATTTATTTGAGGTTTGGAACTTAAATTTGGTAATACTATGAACCTTAATTTCTGAACTGATTGATTACAACAATTAATTACTAAATATATATATATCGGCATTTTGCATATACAAGAAAAATAAAGCCTAACTACAAATTTTAACCAAACAATGCAAACGTTACTATATCTTAATTATTAGTATTTTATTTACATCCTCTCCAGAGTGTTAGACACAAGGTCAGGTGTGGGGTTCTGATCGAAGTGTTTATGCGGAACGGGATGAATTCGAACCCGGCACACCGTAGTCCTCATTCCTCGTCGTTAGCCACTTAGCCACTGTGCCATTCATTTTAATTATTAGTCTATGCTAAGGGTTCAGTTTATCTCTGTAGCTATTGAAAAGAAGACATGCATGCGGATACATTAAGTTGAAAAGGGACCAATTAAAATACGCAACGGAGACCTTCAATCAAATATTCAAACAACATACACATTTTGAAATAAATACATAATATCAGAAATATAGTTTCAGCGAATATTATATAAACAAGTGTATTCCGCCAAATGAATTACATAATAGAATAAAACTAGCTACCGGAACAGTAGCAGAAATTCGCTATGAAGCGAGCTGACCACAGAAGATATTGTTGTTTGGAAGAAACAGCTTACCTTGTGGGCTTATATATAAATATATATATATATATATATATATATATATATATATATATATATATATATATATATTTATTTATATATATGTTCTCGACGGCCAGTGCAGCAAACGAAAAACTGACCTACGATTTCACCTGTGATGCCAACATAGCCAAGTGGCAAAATCTTTTCACGGCTTCCTTACAAAAGTGTTGCAGAGACGATATTGACATACAAATGTTGTTTGGCACAAAACAAATGAAACGGACCGTTAAATATATCTCACAGAAATTTGGAATTTTTGGAAATGTGAAAAAAATAAAAACAAAAATAAAAGTAATAAAACAAACCATGGTTATTGGAATATAATAAATATCTGTTCTATATATATATATATCTATATATATATATATATATATATATTTCCTGGGGGAATACTCCATTTCAGCCTCCAGACAATGTCGGGTCGTCAGGAGAGAATACGCACCGTTTCAGGACCTTTCTCCCGAAGGCTTTTTTTGCGTATCGCCCCTCCCTCACTGATATGAGGTCCCATTATCTGAATCGCATTTCAATCTAACTGTTCAATGAAATAAAAACAACTGACTTTTCAACGGCTTAGTGTCTCACGTGTCGTTTGATGACTCAGAGTCTCGCATGTTATTAAACTAAATACCATAAATAATACTATGTGACGAACGAGAAAACAGCATAAAAAAGAATAATATAACGTTTGTAATAATAAACGAACGTTCATTAAATCTGCATGGTATATGATGAAAATGATATTTATAACTAGGCGTTACAGACAAATGATACGATATTAAACATACAGTGATATGTAGTAATTTATGTTTCGGTGCCGGCGGTACGAAGAATTACAAATTACTGAAGACTTCTCCGAGTCATGGCTTAAATAAAGGGGTTCATTCGAAATTCCGTCCAGATTCCCGAGTTCAACAGAAATATTCACGAGAACGCTAAGAGACATCTGAAGAAGGCCGGCGGTTACAGAAGCCGAAACGTTATGATGATAACACTCAAGATGAGAACAGTAATCCGAATAATCGAAATTGTAGTAATTTCTATTTCAACCTTGAGCGCAGCATACTAATGCTATGTTGTTTTACACTTAAATGTGACAGATCGACCGATGGACCTTAGTGAGATGTTCGGATCTATCTACAATAAGATTGAATCAAGTCAATCTGCACGTCTGGCGATGACATTGTTATTTCAAAATGAAGCGTGACGAAGTGGATGACGGATAAAACTTGCATAATATCGCATTGAAGAATACCAAGTATTCAGAACTTATAACATAAAAAAAAAGTTATCATAATAAAGACACATATCTCTCGAGAAGTACGCAATTTCTTAGCAGCGTAATATCTAACGGAAAAATCTCTTGAGTCGGAGAATAAAAAATGGAAACGTGATAAAACAGAAGTTTTTAAATTTTGGCAACTTTACAAAGGCGCGTCTATCGCACGCTTTCATCAACAAGTTTTACGAATACATCGCGCACAGATTTTCTGGCGCTGTAGAAAAAAATTAAATCGCTTCGTAAAGCCTACAAAATGGAGTCAGAAATCCGAGCATACAGTTTGAATCAGATGATTTAGAAATATGAAGTGACATAATGGCCGGAAACTCGCGCATCATACAATTATCCTCATAATATATCAATTTAAGAGAGAAGAAAGTAGACCATGTGTTTACTTTCGGAAACCTCGTAACTCTTGCTTCCCTTATTTTGTTCTCTAGTCCTCATATTCCATGAGCGATGTTTCTGACAAAGGGGGAAGAATTGCTCTAGTCTGGGCCAGAATCTATCCATCTAACACCTATCGTTGGCTAGTTTTAGACCTTGAAGTAGTATTTTTGTTTTTGTTTTAGCTTCTTACACCAAGTGGCATCAATGCTAGTCCGGAGCGATTTCCATAAAAGAAGATTTGATATTAACGTCCTTAAGTAGTGTTTGAATTTGTAATTTGGTATGTTAAATCGTTTGAAAGTGTGAGTCCGATATCCTATCGGTTTGACTTAAATTGTTTTTACATAAAATCACTTTTTTATTTTATTTTGGATTATTTTCCTCTAATTAATACGCCCCCCTTAAGTTTTACAGTTTCTTTTTTAATTTTAAAGAAAACCATTTTACGTCACCTATAAAAAGGAAAGTTATTTTGTATCATTTTACGTCTTATAGAAAGAAAAACACTGAACATAATTAAAAAAAATAGGGGACATAACTCGCGGCCTTTTGGCTAAGATCAAAGTGTAGTATCTGTTCCGATGGATACTGCACCCCATAGACTGGTATTGTCTTGGCCTTCGGGGCTTGATTTACGCCGGTCTATGGGTCTGTCCTGTGCAGTTCTAGGATGTCCACCCTCCCAGGCTTCGCCTCCCCTCTTTGGGGAGGAGTAAGTTTATTGCTTACTGCCTGAGGCGCCCCTACCGGGGAATGCCGACGAGGCTGCCCAGGCAATTTTTAAACCCCACTTTCCCGACCCGACCTTGGGTCACATCTTACTTGTGGGAGTAAGATAAAAACTGGCCTTGTGCCTAACTCCTGGAGAGGAGTAAATCAATACTAACACCAGAAAAACTCTCATTTTTCCACTGTCTTCCTACAATGAAACGATACATCCATGAACAAAGTTTCATTCCAAAAGTTGTTAATCAGTGAGACACATTAGCGCCGAAAGGTTTTTGTACAAACTGCAACATGGCCGTTTTCAAATCCAATCGCAACAAATATATGTTATGTCGTCCTCTCAATTAATCATAGTTTTCAATTATTTCACAGTCGTGTTACGTCATTTCACTGAAAGTCTAGCTAACACTTATCTGCGAGTGGTTTTTGGTCTTCTTAAATGGTAAAACATTAGAATATATATATATATATATATATATATATATATATATATATATATATATATATATATATATATATAGTTTACAAAGATATTTTTCCCTTTCCTCCTGAGAGGATTCCTCACAACGAAAAAATCTTTTATTTTATTATTTATTTATTTTGTAAAGTTATAGTTCCCTACACGTGTTTCGCTACATAGCAAGCACCTGGCTAGGCAGTTCATCAGAGGAGATACAAATCTAAGATATTGACCTCAACAACTGAGAATACCCCACATAGGTTTGACCCAGTTAAAATCATTTAAATTCAGCAACGCTGAATGGCATCACAGATAAAAATCGCATTACGTTAAGCATTTTAAAATGTTACCGCTGGTTTCATATGTGATGCTATTAATTTTAGGTTGTTGTGTTTTTATGTAAATAGCTTCCAGTATTTTTAATTTTTCTAAAAATTGGTTTCGGAACGTATAATTTTTGTGTTATTAACTAGAATTTGTCTTAAATGAGAGGGAGGGCAGTTATGTTTTTGTAGATGTTAGTAAATTGTGCTAGAGTTTACAAGATGCATGATAGGGAGGCGAGATAGGGTAGTGCTTGTAAAACCAATGTAGCAATTAGCTTTATTATTATCATGGGAGTAACTAAGAATAAAGCTAATAGCTACATTTTATGGTATTTACCTTTCCACCTCTTCAACAGATTTTTACAACTTCAGCTGCTATTAATTTTATGAAATATGACTGGATTTTATCTTACTTCGAACCTGTTTCTACGAACTCTCATTGTACAACGGCGATTTTTGCTTAAATTTACAAGATGCATGATAGGGAGTCGGGATAGGGTAGTGCTTGTAAAACCAATGTAGCAATTAGCTTTATTATTATCATGGGAGTAACTAAGAATAAAGCTAATAGCTACATTTTATGGTATTTACCTTTCCACCTCTTCAACGGATTTTTACAACTTCAGATGCTATTAATTTTATGAAATATGACTGGATTTTATCTTACTTCGAACCTGCTTCTACGAACTCTCATTGTACAACGGCGATTTTTGCTTAAATTTACAAGATGCATGATAGGGCGGCGGGATAGGGTAGTGCTTGTAAAACCAATGTAGCATTTAGCTTTGTACAACGGCGATTTTTGCTTAAATGTTCAACCTTTTAATTTTACATTTCATATGATCTTTAGTTTTTAATATCTATGTACATTTTTACTTCTGATAATTCCCCATTACCAATTTATATGTTTGTTCCTCTGACGATTATATATCATTCTTTACAAGATGCATACTGTCAGTTAGTTATAGTTGAATAAATGATTGTATGTGTGTACTCGTCTACATAGATTATGTAGTATACACCGATACGATATGTGGTACCATGATCAACACGTGCAACATTATTTAATACACTAAAGAACATGTATCTAACACGAGGGTAAGTAGACACTGAAATTTAGAGATTAATGTGTTTTAACTGGGCAGTTGGTATATTCATCAGGGGGGACGACGATGATATAAACATTAACTATCCATTTCCTTAATAACAGGTTGATTCTTGACTGTGTGAAAAGAGTTCATAAATACAACAAAGGCCCCTATTTGCTAGCTAAGATTACAGGTCTTCAGGCAAGTCATATATAATAAGATCACCGCTTCCGTTTAATGACATTACTCTTCAATCCCACCGAATAAAAATTCGCACGCCAAACCTTATTATTACGCTAAACATTTGAACAAATTTTCTTCCAAGTAATATTCAATACGGATGAACTACATTATTTGATAACTCTGTACTGAAACAGCGATTTTTGACAGGAGAATAAAAGCATTATATTATTTAATATTTGAGGTTTTTGGTTTAACCAATCACACATCCATTCAATCAGAAGTCGCTCCCAAGTCTACGAGAGCGTCCCTTTTCTGATATACAATTCATCATGACACCCGCAGGTGGCGGCAGCACAATCTGATTTAATATCGCACGATAAAGGCAATTCCTATTAATCTGTTGGATGTGTCAAAAACACTTGGATTGTAACGAAATCAGAAAGGCTTCCAAGTGGGGATGCCGATGTGCGTAGAGGTGTCGCATTGAATTAATATCAAAATAAACACACTGGAATAAATCAACCTTGAAAAACACGTTAGGCAATTTACTCTAGTATACAATATACTAATAAGGTTACATGTTAAATATTATAGTTTAGCAGAGAAACCTAGCGTTGCCCAGGAACTCTCTTATAATGCGGACCCTCTTATAATTCAGTATATTATACTATATTTATTATTAGATTTAATCTTAATGCATTCACATATTTTTATATATTTGAATGACGGCTGTGAGCCAGAAACAAGTGCCCATTGATAACTTTTATGTACGTATAAAATTAATACAAATATATATTTTTTAACGAGAAAGACGTCCTATAAAGTTTAGGGCGACTAAGATTGCAATCCTCTGCATCTTTATCACTTAGGAAGTGAAACAATCGAAATAGTAGTAAAAGAAGAAGCAACACACGCTACAATCACCAATAAAAACAATTACATAAAAATACATGAAACATTTTTTTATAGATATTTATAAAATAAAGTAAAGTTAATCGTCGCCTTTTTTTTGCGAAATGCAATGTCTTTAAATGAGGATTGATAATATCTGTTATTCCGATAATTTAGACAACTATTCTAATCTAGGATGTTATACTCGCATAATTTTAACCGATTTAACCTTACATAGACACGTGGTGCAATAGGTAATTGTGTTGAGAAAAGATAAGTTCTAATTGAAAGTTGAAGCTTCAATCCTCACTACAAGTGACACTAAGAATACATGAATAAAAGAATAAAAGAATAAAAGAATAAGAATAAATGAGAATTACTTAACACTTGAACCCGGTCATGGATTAGAAAGTCAAAAATATACTTCGTGTATTAAATAAAGTTTTAAATAACGTATATATTATCGAGTTCGACAAGACAAACCTGAAAAAGATCGAAATTTTACATTGGTCCAAACTGTGTGTTCATAACATCCAAGATAAGTTCCAAATAATCCAAATAATACAAATACGTATTTGCTATTTATGATAAAGTCTTCTTTAAATTGAACGTCATATGCTAATAAAATAAAACAAATGTTGTCCTATGCTTAAATCCACTTGATGTAATGAGCCATTGAGAACGAAATATGATTATCGATAAGACAGGAGCAGATACCTATTGCCCCTTAGTCTTGAAAAGATCAAAACTATAGGTAGGAAAAAAACAGTCAGCAGGAAGAGAGTTCCACAAGCCTGTGGTTCTTGGAAATAAGCTACTGAAATAGGATGCAATATTATAATGCTGTATCAAAACAGCGAATTGATGAGCACCACTAGACCAACGAGTCAAACGAGCTGGAACAAAAGAAGCAAACAATAGACTAAACGATTCCGAATAACACATGCTATAATAGTACTTATAGAAAAGGTTGAGACTAGCAACATAATCTGTGAGAGAGAGAGGGTGTAGAGAAGAAGCAAGATTAGGGCCAATCAAATTACAGATACGTTTCTGCACCTTATCAACAACCCTCAAATGGGACAGAGATTCACCAGCCAAAATATGTCAACAGTACTCCATACATGGACTGCTTGTAGATTTGTTGAGATAGAGAATGGCTTCAGGTGCGAGAAAGTGCTTGGAGCGATAGAGAGAACCGACTTTACGAGAAGAAGAAAGAGCAGCGGATCTAATGTATGAACTTCAAGAAAGATTTGATGAGAATGAGAGTCGGTTTCCACTTAAGCGCAGAGCCACCCATTCTCATGGATTCTCAATTATTATCTATTTTTCTCAATTAATATTTATACTTTTCATTTATTAATCAAATAATCTTTCAATTTTATTCTTTCATGCTAAGGAATATTATTTTAATATATATTTATTTATTTTAGCGCGAATAAAAATAGAAACTAATATACTTTATAAGAAAAATAATAAATATTGGCCAAGATCAAAGTGTAGTATCTGTTAACGTACTCAAGTAAGTCTACTATATCTTAAATTATGTTATTTCCATTAAACGTTACTCGGTTTTTAATAAATTGAGATGTATGCTAATTAAGCCATTACGTAATATCCTATATATATATATATATATATATATATATATATATATATATATATATATATATATTTTATTTTTCTTCATTTTTCTTTATTTTCTTTATTTTTCTTTATTTTTCTTTATTTTTCTTAATTTTTCATTTTTCTTTATTTTTCTTTATTTTTCTTTATTTTTCTTCATTATTCTTTTTCATCTTTCTTTATCCCCCCCCTTTTATTATTAGTACCTAATTTTTTTTTATGATTAGTACCATTACGACTTCATAAATTTATAAATGGTGTGACTACAATTTATTTAATTATAAGTTTTATTTTTAATGATTTATTATTTAATATTTTTAGAGATATTTTATTACATTAGCATATTATTTCAATATAATTTTTAATTTTATAATTTATATATTTTTTAACTTAATATAATTTTATTTTTATTTTTAACGTTATCTCCATTTACTTTCGATAAGATATATAGCGTCTCTATTAGTTAAATTTGAATACTTTCCAAAACGGGCCACGTAATTCCACGCACGTGACAATTTAAACATGCTAGGTTCCCATCTGTCCAACTGTTAACGTTATTCCCATTTAATTGCTCGCTTTTTCGATGTACAGCGTTGCTGTTGTTTTGATCTGAAACTTTTCCATAACTGACTACAAATATTCCACGCACGTGACAATTTTAAATCTGAGAGTGTTCCATCTTTCCAACGGACAATATTTTGAAATTCCTGGCGGTTGTTCTCACTCATTAAGCTATACGACTCCGCTGATGAAGGTCCGATTTTCTCGGATCTGAAACCTTGGTCCGGATGTTGTTGTAACACTTTATTTAATATTAATAAATATCATGCTCTTATTAATTATTTAGTTAATTTTACTTTTGCATTAATAATTGAGCACTCTGCTGGGAAACTCTCCCAATTAAGAAATACGGTATATATATATATATATATATATATATATATATATATATATATATATATAGAGAGAGAGAGAGAGAGAGATAGATAGATAGATAGATAGATAGATATAACTAAGGCAGAAAGTGTAGAGAGTCCACATACGCTATTAAATTGAAAATTTGAAACATTGTCGATAATTTCCAAAAGTAGCTAAAACTAGCTAAAAGTAGCTAAAAGTAGCAAAAAGTAGCTAAAAGTAGATAAAAGAAGCTAAAAGTAGCAAAAAGTAGCTAAAAGTAGCTCGTATATTCATGAATAATAACGAGAATTATTCTAAATTTTATTTTAGTTATGTCACAAATGGATACCTATCTCTGTCACAACGCGTTACTTCTTGACCTTTTTAGTGAGTAGCTAAAAGTAGCTAATATTTTCATGAATAATAAGGACAATTATTTAAAATTCTAATTTAGTTACTTAAGAAATGGATATCTATCTCTGTTACAACGAGTTACTTCTTGACCTTTTCAGTAACTAAAAAGTAACTACAAGTAGCTAAAAGTAGCTAAAAGTAGCTAATATTTTCATGAATAATAAGGACAATTATTTAAAATTCTAATTTAGTTACTTAAGAAATGGATATCTATCTCTATTACAACGAGTTACTTCTGGACCTTTTTAGATAGACGAGAGTGAACTAATACTCCTTATCTATTGGGATGATCCATTTCACGTTTCCTTTCTGCGATAGACTCGAAACATCTTTACAAATTCAACTATCCCTACGTAACACCTGTTCAGTTTACCTAACTAAATATAAGCGAACCTCAAATTACGCACTCCGTGTATACAATCAGAAAGCTATGGCATGTAGAAATTTTTTTTTAACGTAGTTCACCCCAAACAAGGTAGGCCGCCACTGTAGACGTAAGGGGCTACTGAGAAGAAGAAAAGGGGAGAAGATTGGGGGGGTGGGGGTGGGTGAACCTAAGCTGGGATCTGCGCAACGAGATGTCTGTTTACATTAATTTTAAATTTCTGCATGTCAGTACTGACGGGGAAACAAGGGGGCAGGGAGGGAGTTCCAGAGGCCAGCAGCGAGAGGAAAGAAGCTATTTGAGTAGAAAGCTCTCCGGCATCTGGGGACCTCCACAGTGAATGGATGGGATTTAATTGATTGTCGAGTTGGTCTAGTGAATTTACGTCGAGAGGGCACTAGAGTAGCCAATTCATCAGAGCATAATCCATTCAAGTATTTGTAAAACAAGCACAAGGATGCTACATTGCGGTGATGGGACAGGGACTGGAGCTTGGTTGACAGTGAGGGACCTATTACACACTTCAAGTTAAAGGCATTCATTTTGCAGTGATGTTCAACAGGGAGTATTCAATATACTCCCATAACCTGGTATTAAGAGAGCGATGTTTGACGTAAGCATTTCTGAAATCGTTCTAGCATGCAACGTTAGATTTGTTCTGGCCTAATTGACATTTATGAGTTCACTGTTCCTCTCACGCATGCGTTTACTTTACATCCGCGGGTGGCGCCATATTTTCGGATTTAATATTGCACACTGACAACATTTTTATTCTTCCGTTGGATATGTCCAAAACGTTGAAAAAGTTTGAAATGCAGGAAGTCGTCGAATGAAATGTTACCGATATGACAAGAGACGTCGCGTAGAATTATCATCAGAAAAACCACACGTGAATCCATTCATAACGAAAAAAAACACTTTATGCATAACACAATAGTCTGAAAATGTAACGAGGGGCTGATAACATGTAACGGCTTTCAAAGAGGTTGGTATCATGTGTTACGTTTACTGATTTATAACTACGCTGCATAAACGTTTTAAAAAAAAACGTTGCATTTACGTTGTATTTTACTAACACGACGTTCAACATTATTACATGATGTTTGGAATGGGGTTCCGCTAGATATACACAACTTTCTAGACATCGCACAACATAAGTATTTAATAAAGTTGAAAAAAAAGAAAATTAAGAACACAAATATAGAAAAAACAGTAAGCAAATGAAAACAAGCTTATTTTATATTATGAAACTACGGGAAAAATTATTTTAAAATATATTAATATTTACTTACTTACGTACAGTACATAAGTAGTGAAAAAAGTCCAGATAAGCTGACGCCGATAGTTTTTTATGAAGATTTTAGCGTCTACATCACACAATTTGGATGCCACCTACTATTAATTCGCGATGGATTTTTACTGCTGTCAGCCCAGTAAACTCTTACCCAGCTTGACACTTTTGAACTAGCAAGTGAGTAAGAGCAGTATTATTCCACGTTTTCGTTTCCTTACCTACATTTGGTTATGACTTTTATACTTTATACTAAAGCAAAAATAATTACAACAGATGAATTTAACAAAGGAGTTTTTCATTAGAATTAATGTGTGAAAAAAATCCAACGCTGTATCTATAGCAATGATCGCAACGATGTAATTTTACTGTGTGTAAAATTAAAATCCCTCAAATAGGGTAACTTAAACCAATATAGACACAGGATACGATTGGTCACCAGAATAAACTGCTGCAAATCAACAGCAGCAAATAAATAAGCAACAGACATTTATTTGATTACTGCTACATGTAAATGTTTTAGTAAAATGTTTTTGTTCGGCTACAAACACTTTGGTCAATTCAGTCGCAGAATTTAAGGGCAATCTGTAAAAAGAAAACCAAATTTGAAGCACATTTTCTGCACTTCTAGATTGTTCATAACTTAAAATGTAAAATACGTGACCGAAATAGAAAATATATGATTTAATAACGTGAGATATACAATTTAAAAGAAATTATCATTTTGATAAGCGAACGCACTTGATTGCTTTAAAAGTTATACACAAACAAACTTTCTGCAAATGCCTGCACTAAGTATAGTTTTGTGATTAAAAAATATGGAGAAATAGCTTAATTGCCTATAAAAACATTTTTTCAAATAAAAATCAAAGCTGAAACCGACTCAGTTAAAATTATATTAGATAAAATTGGATAAAAGGACAAAAAATACATTGAAGAGAACCATTGTGCAAGTTTATCGGAACCACAACTGAAAATCGAAATCGCTTCGGATGCAACCAATACTTTGAACTAGATTTTAAGAGAAAGATATGAGTCGAAAATAGAAAAGGATAATTATCTCAAAACAAATGGTGCGTCAGAAACAACATTTTAAATGTAAGGTGTATTTTATTTAAAGTCTCTCTTCGAGAAAATCACGATAAATACCTATTATCCGATGAAGGAAAGGGTTGAAAATTATTGTGTGGACACACATTTCAGTTACATTATGATGCAATTAATTATATGTGTAATCGATCTAACTACTCGATATACTAATTGTCTATTATAAAAGCTAGACTACCTCCATCTCTCAAAAAAGAAGGAGGTAATGCCTGGGATGATATCATAAAAACAGAACAGATACTACACTATCTCCACACCTTTCAAAAAGGAGGAGGTAATACCTGGGAGGATGATATCATGACAACAGAACAGATACTACACTACCTTCAAACCTTGAAAACGATGAGGTAATGTCTGGGAGGATGGTATGATGACAACAGAACAGATACTACATTGCCTCCACACCTCTAAAACGATGGAGGTAATGCCTGGGCGGATGAAACAACATTGTAAATGAAAGGTGTATTTAATTTAAAACATTACTTCTAGAAAATTATGATAACATCCACCCAGGCAAAAATTTATACTTAGTGGTTTAGTATATGTTCCTTTGCAATGATACTATCCTCCCTGGAATTATCTTTATCTTTGCGGATCGGCAGTGTAATATAACTGTGTTCATTATAGTATCATTCTTATAGACGTTTCATCGTACATTTTTTGCGGGATTGTATATGTCCTACGTCATTGTACCGGTAAGTCAACCATTATCGCCTCGTATAGTGCGAGGATCATTTCAGAAATTTGTATCTAATTTTGAAAGGAAGACACATTTTTTATAGAATCTGCTCTTTTGTAATTATATCATTCCACAGTTATAAACTTCTATATCTGAGGAAGAGCGTAGTATAGTTCATCCTGCCAGGCATTACTTCAATTTGGGAATATCCTTTTAGGTAAAACCTTTGATTGTGTAGATAGTGTAGTATAGGGCGGGGTAATCTACTATCGGTCATGTTGTCATGAGAACATCCCCGAGATCACTACACTCCTCTTTTTGTATTATATATTGTATTATATATTGTATTATATATATATATATATATATATATATATATATATATATATATATATATATATATATATATATATATATATATATAAAATGAAATAATAAAATAAGGTACGAATCAAATTTTATTAGAATTCAAAGTTCAGGCAAAGTATCTTAACGTCTTTAACCCATGAGTTTTCAAAGACAATTCTTCCCCTCAGAGGACCATTACCGCAGCGACATTACTGCAGGTGATAAAATTACACTTTGAAAATATATAAAAATATATACAAAAATACATAAAAGTATATAATACATCAAATATATCAACCCAAAAAGCTATTAAAGCTATACAATCCATCCAAGTTATACAATTTAAAACATATTTAGGAAAGATATCCAAGAGGTTGATTGAAGATTGATCCAGTTAGTGAGTGACAGTCAAAAAACGCAAATATTCAACAAGTTGAAAAAGTTATCCAGTCGGGAATTCCGCAAGCAATCGATGCAGTAAATAACAGTGAAAAATACATCCAATATATATTCGGTCATTTCTTCTTCCGGGTCCGACAAAGATTAATCCAATGAATAAAGTTAAATTTGAAGGTAATCACTCTCCCGCAAGTCAAGTAAACAGAACCTCTTCTTGCCGATCAGAAAGCAAAGATATTAGTTGTCTCTTATATCTTTTGTTGGATTAACTTATATATATATATATATATATATATATATATATATATATATATATATATATATATATATATATATATTTGTGTTATAATGGGATAATTCCAGGAGGAAATCTGGGTATGAGAGCTCAATGTAGTAAACAGAGCAAGAATAACATAAAATATAATAACACGAAATCACATAATTGTCGATGCAATAATTTATTTCAACCGTGCGGTTTTTTCAAGCATCACTCAGACAATTACATTCTTGAGACTGATAGAAAATTGAATTTCCCTACGACAATTTAAACACAACTAGAGAGAGTGGTGGTAGCAAGCAATTTGATACATCTTTTATAGAGAGGGGGAAATTTAAAACTTATATTTAACTATGGCGGTCGAAGGGGAGGGATCTTTAAGTTAATCAACTAAAAACTGCCGTGTCAAAATTATGACACATACGACTTGACGATATCATACATATAGACAACTTTACTCACGCGCATACACAAAACTAAATACGCACACGTCCTATGCGCACGCACATACATAATCTCACTCGAACATTACCATAACTAAGCACAATCACATACACAACTTTTATTCATACATCTCTAGCCGAGACGAAATGTGTCCGGCGAAACTCGTGTTCTCAAACTCGGTAGGAGAAAAGAAAGAAAGAAACAAGAGAAGAAATAGACAAACCGCGTGTCATAGATTCCCAGTCCGTCTGGATTCCAAGAAAGAGAATCTAATTGAAATAAAATTATACGCACATACATATATGTATACATACAAATCCATACGTACACACACATACATATATGTACACACACACACACACACACCTACATATAAGCATATATATACATATACATATATATATATATATATATATATATATATATATATACATACACACATACATATATATATATCCCTGAATCTATTTGAAATATTGACCAAATGACAACGCATGTAGTTACTCACACATGTAAACATATACATACCTATACATACACACACATACATATACATATACGCATATAAACACATATATACATACACACACGTACATATATATCCACACACCTACACACAATATTTACATAACACTCTATATTCTTACTGATACAATATGAGTTCTAAAAATTAGTCTTACCTTATTTATATTTTAGATTAATTTGATAATCTATAGTTAAACTCTAATTCAAGTCTAATAATGTCTAGTGGTAATATTTGACATTTATACTTATATTAATTCAATAGCTAGTGTATTACCTGCAGAAACATTTTCTTACCACTATCTTATTTTAAGTAAATAATCTGAATAAATAAATATTTCAAGATACCATTATATACGCATACACACAAATACTATATACCACCAAGTCGGTAATTCTGTGTCTATAACAGATATTATTATAAATATTTAGGGGGGGGGGGTACCGTAAATAATGTTATTCAATTTGGTATCTTCACCGTTATAAGTCTAGAGGTCAATCTGATTACTAGTCATTGGTTATTTTAAATTTATATTTATGTCTGCACCTTGCCATAAGTTCATCTCGTTTATTTAAGAGATTATTTCGATCATATTTTAGGATTCTTATTTTTTCCTCTAGACATCAGTTGCATCTTTGCCTAAATCCATCTGGAATATCCGAAAAACATAAGATTGACCACGAAACCACCGGGGACCTGTTATCATTTTTCAGATGCCACCATTGTTTAGCTAACTCCGTTTTGTTCTTGAGTTCTGGATTATTGAAAGAGTGTTTGTGGTCATAGAAACGTTGTTTCCAGTTTCCCGCGGCGATGCCGATGTAAACCTTTTTATCCCTGTTGTTATGGATTTTTACCCCTCGATTTCCAAGGAATTACTTACGAACAGCATTAACTATGCTGGGAACTTCGTGGATATATCCGATGAGCAGGTAAGATTAATTATGGCTTGTCGCAGATCCATCCTTATAAACAATCGAGAAACATGGATTAAATTGAACAACAACAAATTTGATGTCCCGATGGGTGCTTTTGACTCAGCCCAGATTGCCGATCTGGTGGGCATTTTTATAATGTACACTATTAGCAGAATTGTAGAGCCTAATTTAGTGGGGTTATATAGGGATGATGGACTAATTGTTATCCTTAATAGTGACGGCCTCCTGGTATCCAAAATACATAAAAAATTAATAAGAGCATTCAAATACCTTGGATTTAAAATAGATATAACCCCAAATTGTAAAGAAGTAAACTATCTAGATATTACCTTAGACTTAGGAAAGGGGACATACAAACCCTTCAATAAAGATAATCACACACCATCTTATATCAATATTAGATCTAACCACCCGAACTGCATAATTAAACAAATACCTAAAACAATTAATACTAGAATAAATAAGCTTTCGGCTAACAGAGACATTTTTGAAGCAAATAAACATTTATACAATAGAGCGCTAGAGAAAAGCGGATATAATGAAAAACTCAAATATACCAAGAAAGAAAATAAAAATAAATCCAGGAATAGAGGCCGAAAAATAATATGGTTCAATCCTCCCTACTGCCAACTATCTAACATCAACATCGGGAGAGTATTCTTGAACCTGGTAGATAAACATTTTAGCATAAATAATCCACTTAGGAAGATATTTAATAGAAAAACCATTAAAATCAGTTACTCTTGCACCAAGAACATGGACAGAATTATCAGCACCCATAATCGTAAATTACTAAACAATTCTAGTAGAATAAGGTTACGGTAGATAAATGTAATTGTCAAGTGAAAAATAACTGCCCACTGGACGGTAACTGTAAAGTTGAGTGTGTGGTTTATAAGGCCACTATCCATCCGGAAGATAACAACAGGGATAAAAAGGTTTACATCGGCATCGCCGCGGGAAACTGGAAACAACGTTTCTATGACCACAAACACTCTTTCAATAATCCAGAACTCAAGAACAAAACGGAGTTAGCTAAACAATGGTGGCATCTGAAAAATGATAACAGGTCCCCGGTGGTTTCGTGGTCAATCTTATGTTTTTCGGATATTCCAGATGGATTTAGGCAAAGATGCAACTCATGTCTAGAGGAAAAAATAAGAATCCTAAAATATGATCGAAATAATCTCTTAAATAAACGAGATGAACTTATGGCAAGGTGCAGACATAAATATAAATTTAAAATAACCAATGACTAGTAATCAGATGGACCTCTAGACTTATAACGGTGAAGATACCAAATTGAATAACATTATTTACGGTAACCCCCCCCCCCTAAATATTTATAATAATATCTGTTATAGACACAGAATTACCGACTTGGTGATATATAGTATTTGTGTGGATGCGTATATAATGGTATTTTGAAATATTTATTTATTCAGATTATTTACTTAAAATAAGATAGTGGTAAGAAAATGTTTCTGCAGGTAATACACTAGCTATTGAATTAATATAAGTATAAATGTCAAATATTACCACTAGACATTATTAGACTTGAATTAGGGTTTTACTATAGATTATCAAATTAATCTAAAATATAAATAAGGTAAGACTAATTTTTAGAACTCATATTGTATCAGTAAGAATATAGAGTGTTATGTAAATATTGTGTGTAGGTGTGTGGATATATATGTACGTGTGTGTATGTATATATGTGTTTATATGCGTATATGTATATGTATGTGTGTGTATGTATAGGTATGTATATGTTTACATGTGTGAGTAACTACATGCGTTGTCATTTGGTCAATATTTCAAATAGATTCAGGGATATATATATGTATGTGTGTATGTATATATATATATATATATATATATATATATGTATATGTATATATATGCTTATATGTAGGTGTGTGTGTGTGTGTACATATATGTATGTGTGTGTACGTATGGATTTGTATGTATACATATATGTATGTGCGTATAATTTTATTTCAATTAGATTCTCTTTCTTGGAATCCAGACGGACTGGGAATCTATGACACGCGGTTTGTCTATTTCTTCTCTTGTTTCTTTCTTTCTTTTCTCCTACCGAGTTTGAGAACACGAGTTTCGCCGGACGCATTTCGTCTCGGCTAGAGATGTATGAATAAAAGTTGTGTATGTGATTGTGCTTAGTTATGGTAATGTGCGAGTGAGATTATGTATGTGCGTGCGCATAGGACGTGTGCGTATTTAGTTTTGTGTATGCGCGTGAGTAAAGTTGTCTATATGTATGATATCGTCAAGTCGTATGTGTCATAATTTTGACACGGCAGTTTTTAGTTGATTAACTTAAAGATCCCTCCCCTTCGACCGCCATAGTTAAATATAAGTTTTAAATTTCCCCCTCTCTATAAAAGATGTATCAAATTGCTTGCTACCACCACTCTCTCTAGTTGTGTTTAAATTGTCGTAGGGAAATTCAATTTTCTATCAGTCTCAAGAATGTAATTGTCTGAGTGATGCTTGAAAAAACCGCACGGTTGAAATAAATTATTGCATCGACAATTATGTGATTTCGTGTTATTATATTTTATGTTATATATATATATATATATATATATATATATATATATATATATTGTATTATATATATATATATTGTATTATATATTGTATTATATATATATATTGTATTATATATTTTGTCATCTCTGATGAAGAGGAGGTTGATAATTATTGTGTGGGCTGGCTACACACATTACAGTTACATGATGATCCAATTAATTATATGTGTAATCAATCAAACTACTCGATATAATAATTTTTAATTATAAAAATATAATGAGCTACACAACAAATACTTTTTTTCGGTGGGTTGTACAGTTTTTGAGTTCGCATGTAGCCAAGAAACTTCACTTCCCATAGTTCATATTTTCTTTCGTCTCCCTGGAACATAAGCATATGCTGTCCATAACCGGGCACATAACCTGTTAAACTTTGCGTGTTAGAGTTAAACATAGTGGTAGGCAGTGAATCACAAAGACGAGGAAGAAAAGACAAGAATCAATGAGGAAAAATTAATACACGTGCAACAGGCACGAACATTTATTACGAACTAAATAATGTAAAAAGAAGACACGAATAGAAAAACCTTTTCTAAGGCTTTATTCAATTAATTCAAAACTACAATGCCAACAAGGCAAGAGGCCAAGAACGTATATATGGTAAAAGAAAGAGAACGCATTTAAATTAAAAAGTCACGTGGACAAGAAAACCCAGTAATTTTACTTTAAGGGAAATATATGCAAGTGCACGTAATCCATCTCGTAATCCCAAGGTGCTGAGTCCAATCCTGGGCAAATGCAGCTGAAGAAATATAATATACATAACATTCTCCCCCACTTGTAACAGAGATTGTTATCAGAAAGTTTTATAAATCCAGAGGCTGGACTGGTTTGCGAATCCTGCTAGACCGGCGGGGAAGTAGTTCACTATCAGAAGCACCATATCTCTGGGAAGGTTGATTCTCTGAATTCTTATTCACTAATTCATTTTCTGTATAACTTTCCCTAGGTGAAGGAGTATTTGTGGAACTTGTATCAGGCAAAGAGCCCATGTCAGGTAGAACGTTTCCAGCAGAATCTTGAGATCGACCCGAGCGTGGAAAACGTGCTAAATGTCTTAGTGCTACTGAATCTTCCCGGCCATCATGATATCGTATTCTTGCATGTGTAGGGTTAGCCTCGAGGAGTTCCACTACCTCAACGATCGGGTCATATTTACTCCTGTTACCAAATCGCTTTAATAACACCTCCCCAGGCTCACAGAGCCAAACAGGTAATGCAGTACCAGTGGAAGAGCGCCTTTTAAAATTGAACATGCGTTCGTGAGGCGTAGCATTTGTGGAGGTGCATAGTAGAGAGCGAATAGTTTGTAAAACATCCTGTAGAACATCCTGCCAAGCGCTAATGGGTAACCGTTTTGATCCCAAAGCGAATAAGATGGTGTTCCAAATAATGCCGTTATAGCGCTCACATTGGCTGTTACCTCTTGGGTTATACGCAGTAGTGTTACTGGATCCAATTCCAAGTCGCAGCAAAAATTGTTTGAATTCCTCCGACATAAACGAAGTTCCTCGATCGGAATGGATGAATGAGGGAAGTCCAAAAATAGAAAAAATATTCACCAGGCACTGAATCGCGGTTTGAGAGGAGCAATCACGACAAGGGAAAGCAAACGGAAATCGACTGTATTCATCGACGACTGTAAATATGTAACGACAACCTGATGAAGATGCCGGGATAGGTCCTTTGTAATCGACAGAAAGACGCTGGAATGGAGCAGTAGAACGGATAAGAATATTATTAGTAGAAGTAAAGAATTGGGGTTTTATTTTGGCGCAAGTAGTACATTGAGATGTCACACGTCGGATTTCATCAAGTGAATATGGCAAATTTTGTGACCTTACAAAATGCCAAAAGCGTTGTACTCCAGGATGTATTAAGGAATCATGAATTGATTTTAGTTCCTCCAAGGAAGAAACAGCAGCACCACATACTCTGGATAATGTCAGCGACAATATTTTCATTCCCGGGACGGTGTTTTATATCATATGAAAAGGGAAGAAGTTCCATTTTCCACCGTATAATTTTATCGTTTTTAATTTTTCCACGATTAGCAGGTTTAAACACAAAAGATACGGCTTGTTGATCAGTAATAATAGTAAAATGTTTCCCAACAATGAGATCTCTCCATTTACGAACACATTCGACTATGGCATATGCTTCTTTTTCGACTATATGAAGTCGCATTTCAGAGAGGTTTAACGACCGAGAAAAGAATGCTACAGGTCTCCCAGCTTGTAAAAGAGTGCCTCCGATAGCCTTTTCTGAGGCATCGGTTTCAATAATAAACGGCAATTCATCATCAATAACTTTTACGGATGATTCAGCAATGTCTTTCTTGAGTTTTTCGAAAGAATTTACAACTATAGGAGGCATAGGGAATTGTTTATTTTCGACCAGTGGACGAATTTTGTATGAATACTTAGGTATCCATTTCGCATAGTAAGCAAACATACCACGACACCTTTTTAACGATTTTGAATCGGAAGGGGGAGGCATTTGCAAAAGAGGTCTCAAACGCTCCGGATCAGGTTGAAGAGTTCCGTTACAAATTTGGTATCCAAGCACGTTAATAGAACGAAGTGAAAACTTTGATTTTTCCCGGTTTATTTCGAGGTTGTATGTCGAGGCAGCTTTTAAGAAATACTCCAAATTGACGTCATGCTCCTCCTGGGTTTTACCGCAGATAGTTATATCATCTATATACGAGAAGGTTCCAGGTAATTTGTTATCAGAAATGAAAGAATTCATAAATCGTTGAAAGGCAGAAACCCCGTTTGTGACCCCCATGGGTATTCGTTTAAATTGGTACAGACGGTTTCCAGCCTGAAAGGCCGTATAGGGGCGATCTTCAGGGCAAATTTCAATCTGATAGTATGCTTTGGACAAGTCAATTATACTAAAGATACGATGCTGGGCTATTTGGTCAACGAGATCCCCAATTCGTGGCAAGGGGTATGCATCAAGTAAGGTGAAACGGTTAATAGTTTGGGAGAAATCGACTACCAATCGTTTCTTTTTATTAGTTGACGAAGTCACAACAATTTGAGCGCGCCACGGAGAGTAACTTGGTTCAATTATATCATCCTCAAGCATTTGTAGAATTTCTTTTTCAATGAATCGAGAGTCCTCCGCACGGTAATTTCGGGACCCAGTAGCAATAGGTTTGCAATCACGGGTCAAGTTTCGGAACAATTTAACGGGTGCACAACTGATTTTGGTTAAAGCGCAGATATTTAGAATATCCTGAGACCCTCCAAAAGAAATAGTGATACTCTGGTGTAGTTTTAAGAAGGGCACTCCGAGTATAATATCCATACAGGAATCAGGAAGTACTGTGAAGTCAATTTCTTTATATTCGTAACCATTGAAGATAACGTCCTCAGTACAATATTCAGATAGCTTGAGGGAAATGGCCGATGATGCCATGGAAATTACGGAATTCCGTTTAGAAGTAGACAGTTTCATTGTTTTAACAATACGAGCACTGATAAAGTTATCAGAACTGCCGGTGTCTATGAGAGCAGTTAATCGTTTACCCTTTAATTTTACAATTTTAGTAATAGGAGGGAACCTATCATCATCTTTAGCACGGGCTACTATAATAGCTGAGGTGGAACGTGAAGGTGTAGACATGGTAGAACGGCAAACTTTGGCAAAATGGCCGAGTTTGCCACAGTTTCGACATACTTTATCGCGGGCAGGACAGTGGCGGCGATCATCCTTAATGTGACGTTTCCCTCCGCAGTTGTAGCACTTTCCATGAGCAGGAAGGGCAGCAGACAATTGTACAGATTCACACTCCATAGGAGCAGTAATAGTGGCCTCCTCGACAGAATCAGTAAACACATTTTTAGTCGTGGTAGCAGCAATGGTAGGTCCAATCTGAGAAGCGTATGACTCAGCACGAAATTGAGCCTGTTCTAAAGCTCTAGCACATTGAGTAGCCTCCTTGAGATTTAACATATCATTTTCAAGTAGTCTGGCACGTATTACGGAAGACCGGAGACCACGTATAAATGAATCACGGACAGATTCATCTCTGTAAGTAGTAGCAGTAACATCTTTGAAGCAACAGTCTGCGGCAAGTCGGTTCAAGGCCTGAAGGTACTAGTCTACAGACTCATTTTCCTGTTGTAGACGTGTAGAAAGCAAATGTATAGCATGAATAACGCTTGGAGACTTATCATAAACACTTTTCAGCAATTCAACAGCATGTTCGAATCCAGAACAACCCTCGATAATGTCAGCAACGGTAGCACCAATGTTTAAATAAAGGACTTCGAGTTTGTCTGGATTTAAAGAAGCAATAGTAGATAGGTAATAAGTAAAATTACGGTACCATAGTCTCCAGAGCTTGCCAGCCTGAGGGTCTGCAGAAGATATATCAAACTTGTCCAGACGAATAATCTTATCCATGAGAAATTTAGTAAATGAATTAATTGAATAAATTGTAATGTAAAAAGAAGACACGAATAGAAAAACCTTTTCTAAGGCTTTATTCAATTAATTCAAAACTACAATGCCAACAAGGCAAGAGGCCAAGAACGTATATATGGTAAAAGAAAGAGAACGCATTTAAATTAAAAAGTCACGTGGACAAGAAAACCCAGTAATTTTACTTTAAGGGAAATATATGCAAGTGCACGTAATCCATCTCGTAATCCCAAGGTGCTGAGTTCAATCCTGGGCAAATGCAACTGAAGAAATATAATATACATAACAATACAACAGTTGAATCTCTTTTGTCGCCTAATTTGGCATTATTTACATGTCACGTAGTAGTTCCTGTAGCGTAGTGATTTCATCACGTGATATTAAGCTTAGAGTCACTGACCTCGTCACTACTCGATCAGGTGGAACTATATTCAGATGATTAAATTCAACAGTGTATATGTAGTAAATTAAACTCGTGGTTGCACATTAAGTAAACCAAATCTGAAATTCTATTTAGAAATGAGGTGAACGTTTTCCTGACGTTTAAGCACCATACGCATATTTAACATCCAACCTAATGTTGATCGTGTTTTCTGATTTCCAGTGAATTATTCAAGTTGAGCCGCCCCTGTAGCAATTGTAATGAACATTACTGCTCCAGGCTTTACGCCATTCGAGGTGAACGGTAATCTTCTGCTAATCGCTGGGGGGCCTTCCTATGGGTGAATATGTGCTTGTTCGTTCACCGTTCTTTTTATAAATTCCACAACTATCTAGGTCTATCTATAATTATATTAAGTCGTTACTAAATAATGGCCGATTTCGCAAGCATATATTTATTCATAAAAATGTTCACCTTTCCAATACTCTGTAAATGGCGTGTAACTGTTGGAGTGCTTACAGCAAGTGTCTGAGACATTTCCTTGACACTTTGACGTTGAATTTTGCTCAAAAAGTGCTTGCAATTGTTTATTGTCAAGATAACACGGTCGTCCTCTACCTTCTTCATCTTCAAGGCTCTCATCTCGACTACGGAATTTCCAAAACCATCTTCGTAGTGTCCGATCGTTTGTGGATCCATCTCTCCATGCACCATTGATATTGGCAGAAGTTTCGAAGGCATTGTGCTCAAGTTTGAAATCATGCAACATAAGACAGCGAATGTCATGTTTTGGCATGTTCATCATTGAAGGTCTTCTAGTCAATTTAAATAAACCTGCAAAAAGTCTGTATATTGTTCAACAGAAAAAAGGTTAAAATTCGAACAAGAATATTTATATTCGATCAAGTAAACATAAAAACAACTAGAATGTCTAGAGATTAATAAAAGAAAGTCCTGCTATTAAATAAGAAATCGCGAATGAAGGTAAAAAGGGTATAATTGAAAATAACAAACCTTATTCATTTTTTCTTTTCTTTTCTACGGACAAAATGAATAATTAATCGCGTGCCTTTCATATTATTACAAATAAAATAATAATATCTTAAAATCCGACATTCAATATTTAAATATTTGTACATTATATATACATTCTTGTCCGGCACAACCGAAGCATAATTTATGTGTACATTTAATAAATTCAGTGTAAGTAAAATATCGTTCTACGCCGTTCTCTATTACAATTCTCTATTTTAATACACATTTGCTCAACTGCCTTTTTATGCATATAAAATCAAGACCTGCGATTCGTAGCTTTCAGAATTCCTGTTAGAAGGGGAAAGATAAGAAATGCTAATGGAATCAAATGCAACCATTTGCCATCGAAAGTGTGTGACAACTTTCGAAATCATGAACTCCCGTCCAGACAGGTTCCATTTGCATAATCTTTTGCACGCATAATCCTTGCAAGCATAATCTTTTGCACACGTAATCTTTTATGCATTGAACTTAATTTGCATACTACTTCGAACAATACAAAACTGGATATTAAAACCATGTGTTATATTTTCGCTTCTCGAAGAGTGCCACCGAAAATATGTCTCCAGGCATAGGATTGATATATTAAAATGAACACAATTTTACTTACGTCGGCCTCAATATATTTACATTTCTAGATATAATCAATTTGGCAGTAAAACTCGACGCATCATAGGATCATACGTGTGCAAAGGAGTTTTTATATATACGTATATATCTCAAACTATAACCAAGGGTATATATTTATGAGATAAAGAGGGTCGGAATTCTGAAAAGATGCGCCATCCAAATGAAAATGTAAATAATCAATAAAACGAAAATGTCTATAGGTGGCAAAAAAGTAATATGTGTAAAGAAAGCGATATTACGCCTACGAGATTTATTCAGACTTAGTTTTAAGAAAAATAGTATGTTTGCAGAATAAAAAAAGTAGTATTGCATACATGTATTGTAGTTTTGAAAATCAGGCAAACGACACAAGCACATAAGCGAGTAAGAATTAGTAGGAGGCAATCGCATATGCATTCGCACAACAGTCAGGGTGGTTTTCACTGTGAGACTATACATTTTCACGTTGTCCTTCTATTATTTCATATAGCTGAACGCAGTGCACTTATACCTGACACTCACAGAGGGGGATGGCACGGTGGCTAAGTGGTTAACGACGGAGACTGAGGACCTGGGTGTGCCGGGTTCGAATCTAGTTCGTTCCAGAGAAACACTTTTATCACCCCCCCCCCCACCTGACTATGTGTTTAGTAAATAAACTACTTTACACTCACAGAGACGAACATATGATTTCACACTCAGATACATATACATATATATATATTTCCTTTTTTATCGTTTTATTAATTTGCATACACCTTGAATACAATTTTTCACTGTTACCTACTGCATCGATAGCAAACGAATTTCCCGCCTGAATACCTTTTGTCGTTTTTGGACCACCATTCACCAATTGGATTATTTTTTAATCAACCTCTTTGATATCTTGCCTGGAGTTATTTTAGACTTACTGACTTGGATGAACTGTATAGTTTTATTAAAAAGTATGTTTTGGGTCGATATAGGTGATGTTTTATATACCTTTATGTATTTGTATATATATTTTTTCATATATTTTTTTCAAAGTCATTACGGTAATGGTCATTGCGGTAATGGTCCTCTGAGGAGAAGATTTTCTTTGAAAACTCATGAGTTAAGGACTGTAAAGAACTTTGCATGAACATTGAATTGTAATAAAATTTGATTCGCACCTTATTTTATTCTTTCACTTTATCTATTGCTATATATATATATATATATATATATATATATATATATATATATATATATATATATATATATATATATGTATCTATGGGCTCTCTTGACTCTGCCGAGGTAACAGACTTGGTTGGCCTGTACTTACTATACAACCTAACAAAAGATCTCGAAGTCGATTCAATCGGCCTCTACAGAGATGATGGCTTAATGTACGTTAAAAACACAAACGGACAAAAATGTGAACAAAACAAAAAAATAATATCCAAAGAAATGAAACGAATAGGCCTAAAGGCTGAAATAACATCAAATGTTAAACAGGTCAATTTCCTCGATATTACCTTCAACCTCAATAGAGATCCTTATGAGCCCTATGCTAAAGATAATTCCTACCCCCTTTATGTCAACCAACTATCTAACCACCCTAGATCTGTAAGTAAACACATCCCGGAATCAATTAGTAGAAGGATTAGCAACAACTCCTCCAATATAGATATCTTCAATAAACATAAGAACTTTTATAATAAAGCACTAAAGGAGAGTTGATACAAAAATACCAAAATAGAGTATATTCCAACTACACAAAATAACCCTAATAGGGTCAAAAATAGAAATAGGAAAATTATCTGGTATACACCTCCATTTAACAACTCAACTAAAACCAAATTAGGGAATAAATTCCTGAACTTAATAAACACTCATTTCCCCAATAACAACATACTCCATAACATTTTTAATAAGAATACACTAAAACTCAGCTATTGTTGTGGTGACAACTTAGAAAAAATCATAAAAAAGCACAACATGAAAATACTAAACACCTCAGTAACCTCAAATTCTAAAAGAACATGCAACTGTAATAACAAATCAAACTGCCCCCTAAATCAAAAGTGCCTATCAACCAAAGTGGTCTATGAGGCATCTATCTCCTCAACTGAAAACCCATCCCAGACTAACTATTATATTGGTCTGGCAGGCAACAACTTCAAGGAAAGATTCTACAACCATAAACTCTCCTTCAACAACCCAGACCATCCTGGCCAAACTGGACTTTCACTACACTACCACAAAATAAAAACCAAAAAAGAAACTCCCATAATAAAGTGGAAAATCTTGAAAAAATCCAGCACCTGCAAATCAATAAACTCTCCATGTAGATTATGCTTAAATGAAAAACTGGAAATTATCCGCTTTAAGGACAAAAACAAACTCCTAAATAGAAAACAAGAGACATCTATCAACTGTAAACATAGTAGACTCTACCTCCTTAGCAACCCACATACCCCACCTTAACCCCACACCAACCCCACATAACATAAAAAAAAAATTATTTTTTACAAAAATGAATGATAACATTAACCCCCCACTATACACTACCCCAAAACACACTATAACCCCCTACCCACCCACCCAAATTTACCACCCAATCCCACCCCAACAAGTCCTGATGAATCTATAAATATATAACCCCCCCTCTAAACTACCAATAACATCGAATCTCTACGTACTACCTATAATGCACAGCCTCAATAGCCTCTCAGCCATACTACCAATTCTAACATAAACCCATAACTGGGACAGCTATTAACACTGATATCACTTGGACTAATCTAATCTCAATTACTTAACCCTTCGACCACTATCTTGAACACTTAATTATTAACTGGTACTTAGTCCTTGTCATTGGTAGTAGAACAAAAAAGCCTACCATCACTTGTCGACTTATTTCGCCCAATGACTTCACAAGTAGCAAGATGGTAATGATGGTGATATTTATCATTATTATTATTATTATTATTATTATTATTATTATTATTATTATTATTATTATTATTATTATTATTATTATTATTATTATTTTTTAATACTATTATTATTATTATTATTATTATTATTATTATTATTATTATTATTATTATTATTATTATTATTATTATTATTATTATTATCATTAATATTCTTACAAACTTGTTATTTCTATTTTTATTCTAATTTTATTTATATTTATCTTTATTTTTATTTTTATTAAGGCTTTTATTAAGGCTATTATCACTGCGACTATCGTAGGTATGATTGGCAGGCGTTATCATTGTTATCATAATCGGTTTTGTTAATGCTAAAACTGGTAACACCATGAAACTTCTCTTATAAAATGATTCCACTAGTATTGATCTCAGTATAATATAATCACAATTTAAAAAAAATATAATCACAACAAAATTCACTACAAATAATGAACAAAACATTAAAATAAAATAAATAAAATGCAGAAGTAGCAATTAATACCCTAAATTAAAATTATCAAACATTTTTATCCACATGATAATTACTTATTAGAATTAAAATAAAATAGGAATGACGGTTATAATCATAATTTATTCTCATTTTAAATTTAACTCACTCTGGCCGTCGCCCCATCTCCCTTCCTCCCACCCCGGCCGAAATTGAGATCATCACAGCACAAACACGTGAAAACCTCCCACGCAATAATTTGAAACACGACTTGTTGGGGTCCTCCCCCCTCCCCTCTCATGTCCCATGTCACCGTTATAGACAAATCCCCAACTCTGTCCCCCTCCCCCTCCAATGTATTTTCAATTTTCAATCTCCCGTTAAGGTGAAGTTAAAACGTATGCCATTTGAATTCCATCGCTAGCCCGATGAGTTGGTCGCTATTTGCGCCAATGAAACAAAACTTGTTTTGTCGCAACTAATAGGATAAAATCAATATATATATATATATATATATATATATATATATATATATATATATATATATATATATATATATATATATATATATGGCAATATTTAAAAAGATAGCCATGAGTACAATTCGAAATATATGACTGTAATATATATGGCACGGTGGATACGTTGGTGTATCGGGTTCGAATCCAGTTTGTCCCACAGGAACACTTTCATCAAACTCCCTACATTGTGTCTAACCTCCTGGGTAAGAGGTTAATAAACTACTTTACACTCACGGAGACGCACAAATGTGCAATCACACTCGGATATATATATATATATATATATATATATATATATATAAATGAAAGAAGGAGAAAGTAAATTATCAGTAAAGTCATCAACGTTCTGTCTTCATCAAGAAAAGACTTCCTCAGGATGGTTTAACAGAAATGAAAAAGTTATAAACACAAGTACATTACTTGGAAATATAGTGTATGTATAGAATGGTCATCTTCTGGGCGAAACATGGTCGACTAAAATAAAACCTGTAACACGAATAAAATATTTTTTACATTCTATACATACAGACTATTTCCAAGTAATGTACTTGTGTTTATAACTTTTTATTTCTCTTAAACTATCCTGAGGAAATCTTTTCTTGATGAAGACTTTACTGATAATTTAGTTTCTCCTTCTTTTATTCACATTACGTTTGGAATACTATTTCTATTTTTATCATATATATATATATATATATATATATATAATAAATATTTGTTATCATTTATTATCTATGTACGTACACGTGTCGTCTTTAATAATCGGGACTCATCAGCATAGATATATGACTATTCACTACTGGTCATGCGATTCGAAACCCCGGATCACAAGTATTTTGCAACTCAAATCCGACGCCTTAACCACTCGGCCAATTTTTAACAGCGAATATAATGTGCTAATTTTAACACTTCATCGGCGGCTTAACGTCTAAGAGCGTTCTACTTTTTTAATGAAAGGAACGATGCATTTAAAGCTAGTGACGTCATGCTGTGTTAATACTACAATTACAGTGCTCTACTTTTTCTAGGAGCGACAAATAATATATATATATATATATATATACAAGTATCATTAAAAATAACGGACATCTTCTGTCTGGATATTTTTTCTATGATCCTTTCCGTTTTTCTGATTAGGTTCTTAGTTTCAGACGGAAACTGGCTAATAAAATTGCCAAAGCTTCCCAAAGCGCTTTCGGACCCTTCCAGGTCCATCGTCAGTGGAGTAATGTTAACCAGGCATAGATTTAGGAGTGAATATATATTCTATTTAGGCGGGAAAAATAAAGGACTGTGTTTAATTTAAATTTATATTTATAGGCATTTCAGTATATTAGTACTAATAGTATAATTAATCTTGTTAATAGCTTGTGTTTCTGTTTTAATGTATAGGGTTTCGAGTATGTGGAGTTTAAGTGTATTAGTATTTTGCGATGATTTTTGTGTTATCTACTAGAAGTTTACGGATATGCGAACGGGGGCAGGAATGCTTTTTATAGAGGTGCTGGGTTATGGCGGAGTCGTTAGATAAATGCATAGTTAATCTTCTGGATAGCGTCGTAACAGTCGACCCAATGTATACATTTTCATGATTGTCGGAGACACATTCTCCCAAAGGGCATTTAAACTTGTATACGAGGCCGGTCCTATCAAGAACTCTAATCCGGGGTGAAGAATTATTATTAACAACCAGATTTTTAGTTTTAGTTTTATTATAATAGATAATTAGTTTTACTTTTTTGTTTGGGTCGGTGGGGAGTACGTTTTTTTCTATAATGTTTTTGAGGACCTGTTCGTCTATTTTATATATATATATATATATATATATATATATATATATATATATATATATATATATATATGTCAATATTTAAAAACTATAGCTGTAAGTACTATTCGAAATATATGACTATAATTAGTCTAATCGTAAGACTGATTCGTCATTAGGTGTAATTATTTCTACATTATTTCATAATTAGGAACGGGTGCCAGATAAAAAAGATAATATCATTTTTTTATCGCAGACTTTTTGTCGCTATAAATGTGGATACTCGCTAAGTAAGTTGTTTTTCTCCACACACAATTTGATTTAAAAGGTTTTAGTTCTGTCCTGCCTGATTAGAAGCAGCTTGTAAATAAACAGAAACTCCTCTAACGAGAAGTAGATTATCACTCTTGAATATCATTTCTTTAGTTCCTAGATAGTTATCTATGTTCGTTTCATGATTGTGTTGTCAGCTATATCATATTGCCATGTTTTTACGAGCCATTATTTACTTTACAGACTTTCGAATCTGCAGGAAATAGAAAAAATATAAATAGAAGAATTGCACGTTTTTTTTGTACAACAGTCATAATTGTAGCTGCAATATTCAATTATTTCAAAACATATGCAACCTTCTCTGCAAGAACATAACCAGTATTAGAGAAAAAAAACAAGCCGCACAAGCGTGCCCCCCCCTCTGTATGTAAAATGCAATACATTTGGGCAATTTGGGGCATTTTTGACCCCCATTGTACCCCCTGGGTGCGCGAACCAGAATTTTTCTGAGGTCAAGGACGCTTATTTTATATCCAGAACAATTGCCTCTACATTTTGGCCAAGTTTCAGAACAATTGAATGGATGGATCAAACGTTATGGAAGAAAAGAGTCATTTTTTGCCATTTTGGGGGCTTTTGACCTCCTGGGGGCGCGAACCAGATTTTTTCCAAAGGCCAGCGATACATATTTTCTATTAGGAACAATTGCCTCCATATTTTGGCCAAGTTTCAGAGAAATTGAATGGATGGATGAAAAGTTATAGGGCAAAAAATGTCATTTTTTTTTGCCATTTTGGGGCCTTTTGACCCCCTGGGGGCTAACCAGATTTTTTTTCAAAAATCAGAGAATGTCACTTTCTAACCTGACAAAAGTTACAACTTCATGCATAATTTCAGAGAAATTCAATGGATGGTTGCAGAGAAAAATCCGGACGGACGGACAGACGGACGGACGGACGGACGGACGGACGGACGGACGGACGGACGGACGGACGGAAATGCCCCAAAACATAGGTCCCCCGAATTTATAAATCGGGGGACCAATTATGAGTGTGATATTAGTGTTTGTATTCCATACCATTTGTGAAATTCAATTGGCATTACATTTCATTTGCTTATTTTAGTATTTGGCTTCCATTTGAGTCAAAAGATTATTTATACAACAAAATGTACTTGTTATTTCATCCATCAACGTAAATACAAACACGGGTTTTCACAGTTTCATCATGTGTTTGATTGACATTTGCTTTCATTTTTCGTTGGTTCTATTTTATATTTATCAATGATAATATCATATGAACATCAGGTCTAAGAAGGCCCATGACCTCGAAGTCTAACGGCAAGGCTTGTTGTAAGGTCGCGGGAAACATCACCCCTAATTAATTTTGCTTATCTGTGAATTTTAATAAGGCTATAAGGTCTCAGGCTCAAAATAAAAGGAGGGTATGTACTATTGAAATGTTACATGAGAGCGTGATTACGTTCTAAGAGCGAGCAAGATCTACCCCTTAATCACCCCTAATTAATTATGCTTATCTGGGAATTTTTAATAAGGCTATACGGTCTCAGGTTCAAAATGAAAAAGGAGCGTATGTACTATTGAGATGTTACATGAGCGCGTGATTACGTTCTAAGAGCGTGCAAAATTCAAAAGTTAAGAGTTTGATTATGTTCTGAGCGTGTTCAAGATTTAAACGTATAATTGCTTAATGGCTAAGAATTTAGTAACGTTTATTACTATGATAGACACTTTAAAATATTGTGACTAGTTTCGTAATTCACATTATTGATTGTGGGATGTTTAGGAATAAAAAATGGAACAAGAAAATTCGGAAAATTGAAAAAAAAAGAAGAAAGTCTTATCAAGCAAAAACACTCAGTGTTATTTAATAATGTTTGCCTATATATATATATATATATATATATATATATATATATATATATATATATATATATATATACAAATACAAATATACAAATATACAATTATA
>OY744543.1:6300200-6312700 GCA_963556195.1 Sepiola atlantica | reverse complement strand
ATGAGAAAAGGCAGAACCTAGATATTGGTTTTTGCGCTACCTCTCTTCCCTCAACTAAGAATGGCCTCGTCCAATCTTGCTCCGTTGGGTATCATATCCCCCCCTCCCGAAGGCCTCACCCACTCAATAGGCACGACCGCCTATATTTAAAAAAAAGTCATTTGCAATGGATTGCAGAGGAAGTAAAGAGTACTAGAAACCTGAAGCGACTTGTTGTCACACAAACTCTAGTGAACACTACCGATTAATTTCAGTGCGATGTTTTCTCCTGCGAAAGGTGTTTGTAAAATATCAACGCTTGAGGGAACAAATGAATACCGATTTTGTGCTTTCTACTGAGAGTCTTGACCTACCCCCCGATTCACAATTATGCAGTAACATCTACTAAGTGGCTCGCCGAGATAATGATGATATCTTACAATGAGCAAGTTACTCCATGGAGTCTAATCTTATCAAGAACTTGCTGCGATATTTGAAAATCAACATCCGAAAAAAGAGCACCCACACATCTATATATTAATACGATAGCATGATTGTTCGTGTGTCACGCTTACATCAAAAGCCGCACCTAGATTTAGAAAATGCCGCACCTAGATTTAGAAAAGCGTTCAAGTCACCTAATTTTCGTGACAGTTTAAACTATTTCCCTTTGGCGCTACGGTTAGCGACGTAGGAATTTTATGTCGGTTTTTGACGTCGGCCCGACTGGTTTATAGTTCGATCCCAACCAACCTCTAAGATTTTTTCTATATTGAAAGTGGGGGAGAAAGGTAGGGAGGGGACGACCAAGAAAACACATATTAATACAATAGCGTGTGTGTTATTTTGTGTGTCACGCTTACATCAAAAGCAACGGCCTTCCGAATCTTTGTATGCTACTCATGAATTTGAGCCAAATTTAATTTAATCTAAAGCATTTACAAAGTAAGATATAAGTTAGAAACAAGATAATTAGTATTGAAAACATCATTTCGTGTAATTTACACGGGTCCTGCTATTATTAAATAATACAATATGAAGACAATATGCCAGGCAAAATTGCGCAAAGTACCTGTTATGTTTACAAATCATCAACTTACGAGTACAGGAATATATTGGTCGCTGTTCAAGTTTAATAACGGTTATTTCACAAAGTATTACACTAAGATACTGCGTTAACTTTGTAATGTAGGATTAATTTTCCGACCATTAAACTGAGAAAATGGTGTCAACAAATGCTATCAACTTCTGTACAATAACAAATAATTGAAGATATTTGCATATTTTACTAGTATGCAATCTTATACAGTAAATGTATACATATTTTGTTTAGTTTGTTATTTTTTATGTGTACAAACGTTTATTTTCTTCAACTGTATATACATATATATATATATATACATATATATACATATGTTATTTGATATGCAAATTATCATATCATACAGTAGTATTAAGGGTAATATATTATTATTATCTTATTATTATTATTATTTATTTATCTATATATCAGTGAAATTTTAAGCTGAATTATTTCGACACTTGATTATTGGGGAAATGGTAGTTTAATCAGTACCATTGGAGAGCCATGCATATTATAGCTGTCCTGTTTTTAAATCTCCGAAACAGTTACATGGTAAACAGCTGATGATCCCCGTGTTAATATTAGACGCTTAAGGTCTCCTGTTTTTGTTTCACTCTTAGATACTTAACCCCCTTTTTTATTTACTTATTTTTTTATTTATTAATTTTCCAACGAATGTTAAGTCTGCAATATCTTTGATTTAGTTAGTTTCTCTAGGAATTTAAACTGCATTTTACTTTCCTTTTCTTTTCTTTTTTTTTGTTTTTCTTTGTTTAAAATGACTCAAAGCTTCTTTAGACTATATATATACACACACACACACACACATATATATATATATATATATATACATATATATATATATATATATATATATATATATATATATATATATATATTCATTGATGATACCTAAACATTTATGCGTTATAGATCCATCAAAACAGAGATTTTTTCGGTTGGTGTATGTTTATTTATTTGCATAAAAAGAAATCATCCTTACGCGCGTTTCATTGCTAGGACAAAAGGAATTTAAACAAACCAATTTCGGTTGATTCCTATACTCCGCAATTCATCAGAGAAAAAAAGCTAGACAAAATAACTAGTAATGAAACGCGCGTAAGGATGATTACTCTTTATGCAAATAAATTGTCATACACCAACGGAAAGTATCTCCGTTTTGATGGATCAATAGCGAATAAATGTTTTAGTAACATTAATGAACATATACACCTGATCTGAATCCTTTTACTAGGGCTCATTGAGCTTACTATAATTGGCATCGTTCCGGAATTGAAAGAGAGTGCGTAACTCTTCACAAAAAACAAATATATATATAAGAGGTTTATGTAGTTTGCTTGAAGCATTGTTTATTGGTATATAGAAATGTGATACTTAGAAGGCAATACAATGCAGAGGTGTGACGGATAGACACAAGTTGGAGCAAATAAGACATATAATGGTGGAACAAATGAATTACTTTCAACCTTAATACAATATGTACATACATATATATATATATATATACATATTTATTATTTTCTTTTTCTTTTCACAAACACATATATATCTGTCTATCTACACAATGTTACAATGTTATGTAATACCTGTATCAAGATGGTCTGGTGGAAATTCCGTATAATATAATATTTTTTTAAATTTATATTTTAATATTTCGGGAAATATTATATATATATATATATATATATATATAAATATATATATATATATATATATATATATATATATATATATATATATATATATATAGTTAATGCGTATGTGTGTGTTTTTCTACATCTTTTAAAAATATAAGGTTTCAAGTTTCTAAAATATGAAAAATAGAAAAAATTAAACAAACAAAGATAATTGTAATGCATACTCGCAGATGACATATGTACATGAATATAACATATGCACACATATTAAAGGTTAAAAATAACGACGACTTTTCGTGTTTCATCCGTACATCATTTCCGTTTTTTCTTTCTTTCCAAAATCTCTCTTAAATGAAACACAATATTTGCTCTGATGCCAAGATTACATGGTTTATTCCGGCAAGGCAGCCTTTTACAAAACTGAATAAAGTATAGATTCTGAAATGATCAAAAAACGAGCAAAGATACATTATTTTCTCATGAAAATAATGTAGGATTTATAAAAGTAATTATGAGAACATTTTGTATCTTACATTTTTATTTCCTGTGCAAATATTACATACTTTTTTTTTCTAATGCAAAACGACGTACCGCAATTCATCGCTAATGAAGGTTTTCGATTATTCTCAACATATTACTGACGTCATATTCATTAGAGCGATATTTTTTTCTCATCATTTTACAATGCAACCATAATGTACAACCTTTAATGTGTTTATTCCTACTCGTAAATATTAAGCGTTCGGAAGATACACCGAGCAGAAAAAACATACCTTTTTTTTTTAACATGACAGGCCGCCACTGTAAACGTAAGGGGCTACAAATACCTTATATGTAAACGATAAACTTTAATTATTATGCGGATGAAGATAGTAATAAAATATCGTTGAAAGTATAAGAAAAAGTAATTCTTAACGCTTCAACTCTGAATTCCGTTATCCCTGTATTTTTTATGAGGGAGCGATTATTATTTTGTTTTGGAAACTTGTATATCATCTAGTAGATTGTTGTGTTGAAAAGTAATTTCCCTGGTAATTTCCCTTGTTATTAAAAAAACACGTTGCAGAAGAGTTACGTGGGAGTATAAAATAGTATAAAAAAGAGTTACGTGGGAGTATAAAATAGTATAAAAAAGAGTTACGTGGGAGTATAAAATAGTATAAAAAAGAGTTACGTGGGAGTATAAAATAGTATAAAAAAGAGTTACGTGGGGGTATAAAATAGTATAAAAAAGAGTTACGTGGGAGTATAAAATAGTATAAAAAAGAGTTACGTGAGAGTATAAAATAGTATAAAAAAGAGTTACGTGGGAGTATAAAATAGTATAAAAAAGAGTTACGTGGGAGTATAAAATAGTATAAAAAAGAGTTACGTGGGAGTATAAAATAGTATAAAAAAGAGTTACGTGAGAGTATAAAATAGTATAAAAAAGCGTTACGTGGGAGTGTAAAAGAGCTACGTGGGAGTATAAAATAGTATAAAAAAGAGTTACGTGGGAGTATAAAAGAGTTACGTGGGAGTATAAAATAGTATAAAAAAAGAGTTACGTGGGAGTATAAAAGAGTTACGTGGGAGTATGAAATAGTATAAAAAAGAGTTACGTGGGAGTATAAAAGAGTTACGTGGGAGTATAAAATTGGTACTTGGGAGTATAAAATTGGTACGTGGGAGTATAAAAGAGTTACGTGGGAGTATAAAAGAGTTACGTGAGAGTATAAAATTGTTACGTGGGAGTATAAAATTGGTACATGGGAGTATAAAATTGGTACGTGGGAGTATACAATTGGTACCTGAGAGTATAAAAGAGTTACGTGGGAGTATAAAAGAGTTACGTGAGAGTATAAAAGAGTTACGTGGGAGTATAAAATAGTATAAAAAAGAGTTACGTGGGAGTATAAAAGAGTTACGTGGGAGTATAAAATTGGTACTTGGGAGTATAATATTGGTACGTGGGAGTATAAAAGAGCTACGTGGGAGTATAAAAGAGTTACGTGAGAGTATAAAATTGTTACGTGGGAGTATAAAATTGGTACATGGGAGTATAAAATTGGTCCGTGGGAGTATACAATTGGTACGTGGGAGTATAAAAGAGTTACGTGGGAGTATAAAAGAGTTACGTGAGAGTATAAAAGAGTTACGTGGGAGTATAAAATTGGTACGGAGGAAAGATGGTTGTTATCTTCTTTTTTCGAAGACTTATTGGGAGAAGCAGATCTTTAAATATAAATCTTGAGAGATTGCACTGATTTGGAAAGCTTATTGGGAGAAGCAGATATCTCGAAATAAAAAAAAAAGCAGAGTATAAAAATAATTCAAATCGATGTCATGTCTCTTGAGAGTTTGCACTCATTTGGATGATCACCAACATTTAATAAAACAAGCGTTCGCTTCCAATTGGAATTTACAAAATCTGCAATTCTTCCAATTGTTAAACGTTGGCTTTCCCGCCAAAAAAAGTATTTAGTTCTAAAAAGCAATAGACTTTGTATTAATCTCTTCATTTAAATCGATAAGCGTACCAATATAGGAATGAATGTATATAATTAATCAAAACATACACTAAAACCTACCTCTCCGAACTTAAAATTAATGCTAAAACACTCTAAAATTATTATTAACCGGTACAACTGAAGTCCATTTTCTATGACAGTAAAAGGAATTGCCTATACCCAAAGAGATAGCCTTTCTATGGGAACGGTGCTCAGACCGACCTTCAGCAACGTTTACATGGCCAATATCTAAAATGAAATATTTTATATAACTCCTAAACTTTCCATTGATGTGCGTTAAGTTTATGATATGCTTATTTTAACAGAAAATAACGAGCAAGATACGTATTTATCTGCGTATTTTCCAGACAAAATAAAGTAAGTTGTTCGAAAAGCGGTAGACTGTGTTTATCTCTTGATTCTAATCGATAAGCATACTAATATAGAAACAAATCGATATCATTATTGATCAGATAAGCTATAACCTATTCCTTCTCCTACTTCAAATAATTTAAAAATCAATTTAAAGTTATTATTAACTGAAGTCCATTTTCTATGACAACATAAAAAAAATTAGCTATACCCAAATACAGGGTGGGCCAAAATAAGGGTCCTATCTTTAAATTTGAATAACTTGAATTTGAATAACTTCCACAAAATAAAAGTTAAACTCACCAAACTTTATGTGTGTGTAGACTGACCCTTCCGAGATTTTTTGAAATAAACAAAACAAATTTTAGCCGAAAAACACTTCTTAAAACTTACAAAAACTAAAGTATTGTTTTTTACACGGTTTTGAGTTTTTTAAGCAAAAATAATGTTTTCTAAATGAGGGTACGTTCCTTAGGGCTAATACGGCTCATGCTTGCTTCGGAAGGGGTCCTTTACTTATTCTAAAAAAAAAAAAAAAAAAGCAATAAATAAAAAAGTTATGAATTTTTAAAAATAGGACTCTTAATTTTGCCCACCCTGTAGATAGCCTATCTATGGGAACAGTTCCCAGACCGACCTACAACAACGGTTACATAGTCAATATCTAAAATAAAATATTTTATATAACTCCTAAACATTCAATGTATGCGCGTTAATTTGATGTTATGCATATTTTAACAGACAATAACGATACAAAAATAAAAACGCTTTTCAACATTAATCCTTACTTCGGAACTAAACGTTAATAAAAACTTTTCGTTTTCTCGATATACAGATTGACTCCAACAGCATTTTCACCTCTTTTTATAACAAATACGGGTATGAACTCATGTATCATAGATTATAAAAGTGAATGTTAACATTGATATATAAAAAAATATTAATAGCTTATAACAATTTGGTTTGATTAATAATTAATGATTAAACAATACTGTGATTATTAAATTTCACTTTTAAAATCGTATTTAAAAATTAATACTGAGGTTAAAAAAAAATAAAGTTTTTAAAAATGGGAAATAAAAATGAAAGTAAAAATACTCACAGGCAGCAAGTAAACTATATTTCAGTATTTTTACTTTTATTTTTATTTCCCATTTTTTTTAACTTTGCGTTTTTTTTTCTTTTTTAACCAAAGTATTCTTTTTTAAATAAGATTTTGATAGGTAAAAAAACAATAAAGAAACTCGAAATTAAGAGTACAAACGTATATTAGAGTGCGTCAGTACAGTAGAGTACGCTAGTTTTATTTTTGTTTTATTTTTAATATAAAATGAACAAATATTATTGGTCCCCCGATTTATAAAATCGGAGGACTTATGTTTTGAGGCAAGTACGTCCGTCCGTCCGTCCGTCCGTCTGTCCGTCTGTCCGTCTGTCCGTCCGTCTGTCCGTCCGTCCGGATTTTTCTCCGCAACCATCCATTGAATTTCTTTTAAATTTTGCATGAAGTTGTAACTTTAGTCAGGTTAGAAAGTGACATTCTCCGATTTTTGAAAAAAAATCTGGTTCGACCCCCCCCCCCGGGGGTCAAATGCCCCGAAATGGCAAAAAATGACATTTTTTGCCCCATAACTTTTCATCCATCCATCCATCCATTCATTTTCTCTGAAACTTGACCAAAATGTGGGGGCAGGTGTTCCTAATAGAAAATAAGTATCGCTGACATTGGAAAAAATATGGTTCGCGCCCCCAGAGGGTCAAAAGCCCTCAAAATGGCAAAAACATGACCCTTTTCTCCCAGAACGTTTGATCCATCCATTCAATTGTTCTAAAACTTGGCCAAAATGTAGAGGCAATTGTTCTGGATATAAAATGAGCATCCTTTATCTCAGACAAAATCTTGTTCGCGCCCCCAGGGGGTTAAGGGGGGGGGGGGTTAAAAATGCCTCAAATTGCCGAAATGTATTGCATTTTACACTCGCCACATCGAGTCACATACAGAGGAGGAACACGCATGCGCGGCTTGTTTTTATGTAAGTATCCCCATCGCAATTTTTTGTCGTTTTTTCAAATATCAATATCTCGTAGTAATAATGAAAATCGATAACAATCTCTTCTATACACTTCCTTAAAATAAGTCCGTTGGATCGCAAAGATAATATCATTACATTGTTTTCTGATATACGGAACTAATCTTAGCACATAGAGTTAATACGTAGTCAAACGAAAGATTAAGATATTCAAACGTAAAGTACGTTGCGTGATTTGGATTATTCGGACTACTGTCCTCATCTTGAGTATTATCATCACAACATTAAGTACTCTAAATATGTTTCTTGGAGTGTAGCAGGCAAACTTTAGGTAAAATCACGTGCGTTTAATACATTTTGTTTCTTCGAAAGCAGATTTTTTATTCATTTGAATTCTCAGTTCATACATGATCGATGTTGTCATGAGAATTGAAATCTAGAGAAGGCGTTGAAATTGTGTAAACCATGTTTTATGCAATAATAATATCTCCATTGTTGTTTTAGTTTCATTTTCGCAATCAATCAAGGCAAAATGTTATTTCGTTTTCTATTCAACAATGGAAATTATATTAACAGAACAGAAATATATCTCTATATAAATAAGTATATATATATATATATATATATATATATATATATATATATATATATATATATATATATATATATATATATCTATATATATATATATATATATATATATATTAGTATTTCATGTATCCGCATAAACATTTTATGAGGAGATATAATTTTTATGTATCAATTTTCAGCATTTACTTCAACAGTGATCGATACGCAAGTAGGCTAGGTAGTTAGTTATGAAAATATATTTATGGCAATCAATCTACACAGAGGCTCCCGCGTTTCATCCCCGGGGAGAATCTTCAGGCTAAAATGCCATTTTAGCCTGAAGTTTCCCCACGGGGATGAAATGCGGGAGCCTCTGTGTAGCTTGATTGCCATTAATATATTTTCATAACTTTATGTATATATATATATATATATATATATATATATACATAGATACATAGATACATAATACATACATATGTAAGATAATGAAGAGTAACAAAAATGAATCGTGGACAAGTCCACTATTGGTGTGTTGTCGAGAAAGAAAGAAAGCGACTTGATAACTGTTAAAAAAGAGAAGGTTCCGCAGTGCAAGCGAAACCTGTAAAGGCGGCGGTTTCAGAAACGCGAAGAGCCGGAGCGCATGAGGAGCGCTTGGTGATCGGAAGAATCGAAGTTTATCGATGTTTATGACACCGATGAAGCTTTATTGCCTATGGTATCCAAGCCCGTCTTGCTGTTTGGCTTTCGTGTACGCTGACTAAAAATTCGACTATAAAAGTTGGTACTGTGAATGAATCCCATGACTTGTATTACATCAAACAGACAATTGGAAGTGGTTGTGGAACAATTGCTTCAGTTCACGCTCGGATAGACAATGCAGAGCAAATTGCTTATCAATCGGATGTATATATGAACAGTTTCTAGCGGAAACCAAGTCTGTGACCTCAGCAAGAAAAAAAATTTCATGAGACAAAAGTATGCTAAAAGATATTTTTGTGTGTGCGTAGCCGGCGTAAACAATCCGGTAATGGGAAATAAAGAAAACCAAAGTTTGTCCATATACGTTCTGTTCTTTGTCATTCTTGTTGGATCTTACCGGATACCCCGATTATTAAAAATAATCACGAGAAGCGCACTAGATGACAAACAGACAGGTGACATATGTTACAAGTACAATCCTTAGGCGATCTCTATGCTTACGTAACTGATTGTTTCTACCACATTGGAAGTCATTATATCAAATAACACAAATGTAATTAGCAGATACACATGCAAAACAATCGTGGTTGACAAAATAAAACAGAAATACCTGCGTTTTATAAATGTGCACGTTGAATGAAATTGATGTAATATATAAGCATAATACGTTAACCGACTGAAAAATGTAAAGATTTTGTTAGTGTCTGTCTTACACAAATGATACTGTTTATGCACATTCAAAGAAAATAGATTTAAAGGTTTAACAAAGAGATTTAATTTCCAGAAACTCGTATGGTAACGGCACGATATACGTGTGGACATCATACTGCTCATATAGCATCATAGAATTATGATACAATTTTGTCCGAAATTGGCTTCGTTGATAGCGGACTGAAGTATTTTGTCTTTTTGTCCTCACATTCCATGAGCGATTTTTCTGAAAAAGGGTGAAGAATTGCTGTTTTCTGGATCAGAATCTATCCACTTAGCACTTATCGTATGGTAACGGCACGATATACGTGAGGAGATCATACTCCTCGTATTCCCATTTTCATGGCATTTAACATTCATTACCTTTTTATTTAAGATCATAGATGAATTTGTCCGACGTCAAGAGAACAATTGCTCCTTTGAAAATGGGTCCAGTCAACATGTATATAGTAACTTATGAAAATATTTAAATGTTGAATTAAATAACGATAATTGAATCATCGTTTAATAATAATAATCTATCGTGATAATGTAAAGCTCAATATATTGTATAGAGCAATTAATTTATCTTTGAAAATCCATGGATTAAGGATATGATGCTCCCTGCTCTGAACTTTTGATGTTTTAATAAATATTGTATCTTTACAATTCTTTATTCTCATCTTTCACCTCTTAAAATAACTCAAGAAAATACATTTATAGCAAATAAGCTACACGGAGGCATCCGCGTTTCATCACTGTATCAGTGTTAGCAGGTGTTTTTGCATACGTGGTGTTTAGTCTATCTAGCTAACGAATCAGATTCTTTGTTATTCTCTCTCACCGGTTTATGTTTCCAATAGCCAATGACGGGGTTTCTTACAAGCAAATATTCGACCGGCGTTTACTTCATTTATCTATAGGATTGACTTACCATTTTCTTTGTCAACGTAGCGTGTTTAGCTGTGAATTTAATTCTCACAATAAATCAAGGTAAAATGTTATTTCGTTTTACATTCAGCTATGGAAATGATATTTCCTAAACAGTATATACGTAACGTACACACACACACACACACACACACACACACACACATATATATATATATATATATATATATATATATATATACATATATATATATATATATATTTTGGTACATAAAAGTTAGTACAACATTCGTACCGTCGGTTTCAAGCACGGAAAGACTTAACCATTCGGCTCTCTTCAGCTTCTGTTGTCATCTGTTTCGGAAATGTGAAGCCACGTGACACTCTCGTTTGGACGCGTAATTTGCTTAACATGTTGTGTATGTTTGTTTGAATTTAAATTTAGTCCAAGGAAACGGTTAAGATTTAAAACCGGAGGAGATTTGAAGAGATATAAAAAAATATATGAATTCAAACAATCACACACAACATGCTAAGCAAATTACGTGTCCCAACGAGAGTGTCACGTGACTTCACATTTCCGAAACATATGACAACAGAAGCTGAAGAGAGCCAGATGGCTAAGTCTTTCCGTGCTTGAAACCGACGGTACGGATGTTGAAATAACTTTTCTGTACCAAAATAAATAAATATAATGCTCTTAATTTTTAACTTCAATTCTTAATTAATCGAGCACTCTGCTGGGACTTTTCCTACTATATTACAAAGAAGTTATATATATATATATATATATATATATATATATATATATATATATAAATATGTATATATATATATATATATATATATATATAAATATGTATATATATATATAAATATATATATATATATATATAAATATATATATATATATATATATATATATATATATATATATATATATATATATATATATATATATATATATATATATATATATATATATATATATATATATATATATATATATATATATATATATATAAATATGTATTGTTTTTAAATTCCCGAAACAGTTTTTCATGGTAAACAACTGATGATCCCTTAATATAGTGTTAGAAACTTACTAATATAATAACTGTAAAACATAAATTGACTTACATGAGTGATTTTCCACTGGAAGACTTGAGACTATAAGTTTTTTTAATTTTTCATTTATTTTTTTTTTTTATTATATATATATTTTTTTAATGGTTGAGAAACTTCCGAGACTATATATATATATATATATATATATATATATATATATATATATATATACATACATTTAGTGTCTTTTATAATTTTTTCTGTTTACGTATTTTTCACATATATGTATTAATTATTTCCTTCTTATTAATTACCGTTCTTTCGCGACTTCATTTTATTTTTTATTCTATTTACTTGATACTTTTTTTCTACATTATATTCCCATGTTTTTGTTCTTTTTTCCTTTTCAGTTTTTGCTGTGAATATTGTTTTCATGCACTTCTGGCATTTAACATTAATTTCCTTTTTTAATCTCAGATCGTCGATAAATTTGTCCAACGTAATGAGAACAATTACTTCCTTTTAACATGCGTCCAGTCAACAAGTAAATGCTGACAGACCTTCCGACGGACAACGCTTCCGTTAGAGACACGCGGTCGCGTTCACAGCAACATAAAATATTTCTAGTCTATGTTAACATGCTGCATTAAAGAACGACAGGTGGTTTTGAAAAGCAAACGGAAACCCTGGAATGATAAAACACGAAACATCTTAATTACAAATCGCTCCAATTTTTATCTTCCATATTTTGTTTTTTACTGTTTTCATTATGCTTCGTACGTTTTCTTGTTTTGTTCTTATATTATTCAGATCTTCAATCGCAGTGAAACACGGCTACAGTTCGTTTATAAGAAATGTAAACGAGCATAGAATCGAAGTGAAATTCTCGTTAAGTGCGTTTTAATGCGGTACAATTTCAGAGAAGATCACATGTTATTCAATGTGATTAACAAATCGGTGTAGT
>OY744543.1:6282700-6295200 GCA_963556195.1 Sepiola atlantica | reverse complement strand
CTCCTCTGGGATCCGTATGGCAATAAGCCGCCCCTAAAGTCTAAGCACTTTCTGTACTTCTTACTGCTCTCTCTCCCCCCGGTCTTCCCATCCTCATTGACCCTTCATGACTATTTTGTGAAGTGTCAACCGAGACTGGTGACGTCACTTTTTCATGCGGGGATGGGGGCAGTCAGTTTATGAAAGATCTTGCAGTTTCTGTTCTATAGATCCATTTGCTAGTGTTCTTCCTGTTGGTTTTGTTTTTTTTTCTGTTGTTAAATCCACGTAATTGGTTACCGTTTGTAGCGTATGCGGCTTTATTGAAGAATTCTAGGATTTTCCTAAAGATGGCAGCTGTTTTTATAATTGCTGTCCTTTGTATATTTTCAGTAATTGTTATTCCTAGCAGTGCACACTTTTCCATTCCAAATTCCTTTGTTATTATTATTATTATTATTATTATTATTATTATTATTATTATTATTATTATTATTATTATTATTGTTGTTGTTGTTGTTGTTGTTGTTGTTGTTCTATCGCTTGTCAAGGGACTGTAAACTTGGTGTTCCACGCCGTGGGGACGTCTTTGGAAAGACTGTACCCAGTCCGCCCCCATCCCACAGCTTATGGACTTATCAACCACGGATTTCAAAAATATTTCATCAACCTTACACCGCTGTCTCCCTGAGTAACTATCCTTTGTTGCATTACTCGTTCTTTCGGGGTATCCGCTAAGATCCTTCAAGAATGACAAAGAACAGAACGTATATAGAAAAACTTTGTTTTCTTTATTTCCCATCACCGGATGGTTTACGCCGGCTACGCACACACATTAAAACAATCTTTTGACATGCTTTTGTCTCATTAAAGTCTTTTTTCTTGCTGAAGTCACAGACTTAGTTTCCGCTAGAAACTCGTTCATATATACATCCGATTGGAAAACAATTTGCTCTGCATTGTCTATCCGAGCGTGAACTCAAGCAATTGTTCCACAAGCACTTCCAATTGTCTGTTTTAATAAATACAAGTCAGGGGATTCGTCTTCTCTGGGATTTGGGTGGCAATAAGCCTCCCCAAGGTTCCAACATTCTTCGCAATCTTCCAGTGGAGGTCTGGTTTGTGCTGTCCCTCCTCGGTCTTATCATCCTCCTCGGCCGTCTACAAATATGTTGTCTGGTGTCGGCCTAGGGCAGCACCATTTTATATTTTTTATTTATTTAATTTGTTTTTGGAGGGGAGGGGGAGAACGGATGGGAAGAGCTTATGGTGTTTCTTGCAATTATTATTATTATTATTATTAATAATAATAATAATAATAATAATAATAACTGATTAGATACTCCCAAACTATGGTTATTAATTCAGTGTATTACGCATGAAGAGCTTTTATGATAATTGTGTCCTGATCAATAAAATTTCGCTTATTAATTTCACTTAAACTAATGTAAATGCGACTTTGTAGTCTTTGTTTGTTAAACGAATAAGAAATAAATAGATTGGCTTAGTTTTACTGTTAAGCGACATCGAATTCGGTTTTCAATTACTTAATTGCGAAACAAAATTGCAAGTGTACAATTTTCGATAATGGGGTCTTTTATAGGGTACATATTTCCCCCTAATTGAATTAATGCGATATATCATGGAATCAATCTCGGCTTTACGTTTCCTGAACGCCATCTTTAAACTGATATGAAGTTATGAATTATTTGTTTTGTTTATTACATATTTCCGAGGGCTCTCAAGCACTATTACAGTTTCTAACTCTATAAATGTTTTATTGTTTTTTTTTTAAATATACATTCATTTATTGTCTTGCTGACATCAAAGTTTTGGATAAGTTTGGAAATATCGCTGATAGATATGTGAATGTCGCTAAGAGTGTTTAGGGTCATCGGTTGAAATTCAAGATGTAAGCAGACCTGATTGCAAAGGGTTGAACTTGACGCAAAATACTTTGCAAACTGTTTGGTTTCATCAGATACCGAGGAAACCATCTCTGGTCCATTGATAATGGTTTGAATAACAGTGTCACTTCTATTCAGGACCCTTTTTGTTATTCGCCAGAACTTTAGGTAACCAATCAAAAACCGACTTTGTATCTAACTCTGCTCACAATTTTAAATGGTTACAATTTTTTTTTCACAATTTTAATATTTTCCGATCTTATGAACTTTTTTCTTTTGGGTTTATTTTAAAAACATATTTTATAGGTATACAAGCTAATTCTATCTTTTCATTTATATTTTGATTTTTTAAACAATTCCAATATATATAAATACATTGTGCTGTTTACACATGATTTCTCAGTCTAGAATAATTTTTCTTTCACTGCACTAAGACAGAAGCAATATCATATACTAAACTTTAAGGATGACTTCATTTTAAAAAGTTAAAAATAAATAGTAAAAACAAACAAAGAAAAAATTGTAAACATTTAAATCGAAGGCAGAGTTAGAAGCGGGCAGTGGCGGACATGAACAGTTCTGCTGGTTAAACGCAATTTTTTTTTATTGAATATGAAATCTGACGAAAAACAGTTTTTGAATGAGTAAATATGCTAGTGTTATCGGCTTATTTCCGAAATGACGACATGTTTCACTGGAACAGCTTTGGTTAAAATAAGTTAAGATTGTTAGTGACGTATGTAAAAATAATTTTAATTATAATATATATAAATAAAACTATTTAATTATAATATATATAAATAAAACTATTTGTTTAAAACATAATTCTTATTTTTTCGCAACACAAGTTTTTAAAGAAAACACTGAAAATATTTTAAAGTCTTAAATAAAGTTTCGTATCTCTTTAACATTTTGATATCCCAGAAATCTGAGTATCATATTTTGTAAACAAATAATATCACACATATTTTAATTTTTAATACAATATTTGTATCACTCACTGAAAAACTTTTAACTTTAAATCTAATATATGGCAACAGTGTTATTTTATAGTTTAGTCACTAAAATATTGTTGAAATAAAAAAAACTAAGAGATAACTATGGATGAAGCAATATATAAACGCAAAGAACTAAACTGTGAACTATTTGCGTTAATAAAAATATATGTAATCTCTTTTCTGATGCTACACGTCATCTGTTTTAGCTTCAATCAAGGAACGATAAATAAATATTAGAGTTTCAATTCTGAAGACAAAAAACAGAAAATAAACTATATGCTTGGAAATATATGAATAAAAGTTTATTGTCTAATTTGGATAATGGCCTAATGGGAATGGACGTAACTGTTGGAAATCGTTGGTTTGACTTGCGCGAATTAGCGCGGGGGGACCCGTGCAGTCGAGTGCAGAATAGGGCCTGTTCTCACAGTCGGAAAGCACAGACGTGACAGGGTAACCGCGTGACGAGACCTCAGATCAAGGGTCAATGTGCACTTGCGAGAGGCTCTGTTAAGTCACGGGCCTTTGCGTGAGAAACAGAGGGATCCGTGACGCCACTCGTTCTTCCTGAGAAGCGAGTTTTAACAGTCTGGGTTTTGGAGGCGGACCTATCAGACGTGATTGTTACCATGTAGTCTACAACAGATTAAGGGAAATATTTCCCTAAGAAAATACAGGCGAAAGATCTCTTTTCCCCCCTCCACGAATGTTTAAGACTTAATTGATAAATAACTACGATAAAGTAGTAATTTGCTCTCTCTCTCGACGTTAGTGAATATCTACCAGCTGATTTGATAAGTGACGCTTGAAATAAAACTGAAGTTTAATTAAAAAGATTGTTTGTCTTCCGACCAGATCATGGAGCGTTTGTTGCAGCGGTGTGGTTCACGGCAGAAGAAGGAGGAAGGAGTTCAACCACTAGACGACACCGAGACGGCGACCCTCTACACGGCAAGGGAGAAATCTAAAGGTATGCAAACCATACGATTTATGTTTTAAAACGCGTACTGCCGCGGTCCAAGCAGGAGAGGTCTATGAAACATTAGGAAGTATTTAAAATAAATAGTTTTCATTCAGTATTTATTAAGAGAAGTATCTGTAATAAGAAATAATTTTAAAAGTTTACCGATGCAGACGTTTAAATTCTTTGCAGACATTTGTTGTTTTTCGGGTATGCAAATGTGAAGCGTTCGTAAATACGTGTAATCAGCTATTCTAAAATTAAATCCGATTTCTAAAAAAGTCATCTGTATTAAGTTAATTTCACTGGATAGCTACGATATTGATATTATTTTGTTATTGCATAAATCGTATGATTCTTTAAATGTGAAGTGAATGTAAAAATAGCAGGCAATATGTGTAAGCAGTACTATTAAAGCGAATATGTTAGTATTCTGATATAAACGGTGTTCATACATTATTATTATGTCATAAACAATTAGTACCCGGTGATTCGCGAAAAGAGTAGATAAGAAGATGTGCGTAAAAGTTGCAGCCACCTTTTATTTGGAAGTCGTGTTTGTTAAGAGCAAGTAATTTGGATAAAATGTAAGAATTTTTGAAAGAAAACAAATGAAAGCATACTTTCTTGAAACACGCAGCATAGCTTAGGTTTACTTAGATTGCAGAACAGATTAGCATATAAATATTTTGCTTATTTAGTTATAGTAAAGTATATAATAAAATCGACTTTACTTTATTATATAGAAATCTTTTATTGAGTATTACTTTCACAAATGTAGAGTTGTATATTGCCAAATGCTCAAAGCTTTAGTTTTTCTCATCGCAACCAATCAGAGATCAGAAAGTTATATTCAAACTTCATTCATATACGGTTGACATTTATTTGTTTTAATCAACATCGTAAATCCTAAAAAAAGAGAATCACTGGTTTAAATATCTGATTCAACATGGCGGCGGCTGTACTGTATATTATGTTTGGAAGGTAGCCATTATCATTTTCGATCTTGTGTCTCTTAAACGTCACTTTGCCTGAACAGAAACGTCCTAAGTTTATTTGACATGATCTCGTGAAACTTAACTTGGAATGAAAACTTTTAGAGTTTATCAATACGTTTATTGATAGATTCAAGAGATGTTTCGGAAGATTATGACGGATGTTTACCGAATTGATAAAATGGCGAACGGAAATAGAATTGAAGGAAATAAAAATGTAAACATGATAAAATGGTAAAATAATAGACCCAGACTGAAATCCGATAAAACTGTTTTATACATGCATATTGATTCTGAAAAGTAACATTTTTATTTTATTGAATTCGCATATTTGTTTTTTAAACTGTTAACAATAGTTCAATGTTTGGTGTTTTTCATTTCTGAAAAAAAAAGGTGAACGAATACGAATAAACGAAGTAGATGGTCAACTTTATTTTAAAACGCAACATGTAATAGTACATACGGACAAATTGTAGAATAAAAAGTAAACAAGCCGCGCGTGCGTGGTCGCCCTCTGTATGTGACTCGGTGTGGCGAGTGTAAAATGCAATAAATTTGGGCAATTTGGGGAATTTTTTACCCCCCTTTCACACCCTGTGGGGACGAACCAGACATTTTCTGAGATCAAATATGCTCATTTCATATCTGGAACAATTGCCTCTACATTTTGGCCAAGTTTGAGAAAAATTGAATAGATGGATCAAACGTTATGGGAGAAAAAGACAATTTTGTTGCCATTTTGGTTTTTTTTTACCCCCTGGGGGCGCGAATCAGATTTTTTCCAAGGTCACCGATACTTATTTTCTATTAGGAACAATTGCCTCCACATTTTGGCCAAGTGTAAGAGAAATTGAATGGATAGATGAAAAGTTATGGGGCAAAAAATGTCATTTTTTTGCCATTTCGGGGCATTTTCCCCCCAGGGGGGCTAAGCAGATTTTTTTTTTAAATCGGAGAATGTCACTTTCTAACCTGACAAAAAAGAAATTCAATGGATGGTTGCGGAGAAAAATCCGGACGGACGGACATGCCTCAAAACATAAGTCCCCCGATTTTATAAATCGGGGGACCAATTAAATAAAAAAAAAATTAAATAAAACGTAAAATAAAAAATAAAATAACCCAAAATTACTTTAATTTGATGCAAATAACAACAAAGTTTTATCAAACTCTTTTTTTTGTTTCTAAATATTTATTCATTATTTGCTCATTCTCTTCAAAATGGTGAAATCTGACGGATTTGTGTTTTTAAGAATTTAAGAATTTAATCAAAGAGAAACGTTTTTAAGGGTTAGCACTTAACATGCAAGTAATTCATGAAGCATTTTCAGGTATGCGATTGCTATATTTCAAGAAAATTCATGGATACGAAAGTTGTTGGTTATGTTAGTACAACGATAAGAGGCATATTCCGATATTCTTAGTTTATTGTTGAACCGGTTCCAGTGTCTCTGATGAATACTTTAAGATATAAACCTGCGTTTTTGGCAGGTCGCTTTTATCTCTCAATATTTACCTCCACACTTACTTACTCTCTCTTTCTCTCCTTGTCTTTCTCTCTCTCTCTCTCTCTCTCTCTCTCTCTCTCTCTATATATATATATATATATATATATATATATATATATATATATAAGGAGAGAGAGACAGAGACAGCGAGAATTTTATCATGTTTACATTTTTATTTCCTTCAATTATATTTTCGTTCGCCATTTTATCAATTGTTGTCATCTGAGAGATGACAACAGAAGCTGAAGAGAGCCGGATAGCTAAGTCCTTCTGTGCTTGAAACCGACGGTTCGGATGTTGTACAAATTTTTCTGTACCAAAATAAATAAATACTACGCTCTTAATTTTTAACTTTAATTCTCAATTAATCGAGCACTCTGCTGGGATTTTCCTGCTATATTACAAAGAAGCATATATATATATATAAATATTAAATTATTTATACCTACAGACGTTAGCGTTTCTCATCAACGAAGGAAGGTAACAATTCCCGACATTCAGGAGGCGCGAACACGGTTCACAGAGTCAGCTTAGAATCTGCAAGCTGGCGCCATATCCACTCGGCCACCGGAACTGTCACGTTATCAAGGGAAATTAAGATCTATATGTACCTAGAAGCGGATACAGATAGAAGACTAGTCGAGAGTGTTCGACGAACGTATTAGGAACTTTGCTAGTGCACCAACCACTCGTCTCCCTAACAGGTAAACAAATCGTTTCTTATCTAATAGGTTCCGTACTGTCTACTAAGCTCCAGGCTGTGAAACATCGCCGCAACATTGCGCCTCTTTTTAAAGGTACTTCCACGGAACTCTCCGACGAACATACTATATTATTTTTAACAATGTTTTCATATATATAAGAAACAAGAAGATACAAATATAATGTACATCTTTAAAATAGAACCTATCATGAAAAAAAATTGATGCTCAATATACAGGATAGAGCAATTATACAGGCAAGTTAGAAGATGAGAATATAAGTTGTAAAAATACAAAGTCTGTTACATCTGCAGTTGTTCAAAACAAAAGATTTATTTTTCCTTAAACCATGGCTTTTCAAAGAGGTGTATTCTTTTCATCAGAATAAATACAGATACATAAGTTGGTAAGAAAATTACCAAGGTCAAAGTTTGAAAAAATTAAAAAAGATAATATATTGTTTGAAATAAAAAAGTTAAATGCGGAAACATGTTGAGAGTTTCTAATTAAAAAAATGAGAGTTTTAAATGTATAGGGCGTCACTGGAAAAAACAGCCGGTTAAATGGTTGTAAGCTTAAAGGCAGTTGTAAAATCCGTTACCATTGAATCTACTGCGTTTCTTTTCAGTAACGTCCTTTACTTGAACTTTTTTATACCCTGTTCAACACATCTATTCTGCATTGGACACCCTCAACATATTTCGACATTTAACATTTTTTCAAACTTTTGCACTGGTAGTTTTCTTACCAACTTATCCATCCATATTCCTCTGATGATAGAAATTCATTTTTTTGAAAAGCCATGGTTTTAGGAAAAATATTATTTTTTTACATTTTTCTCAAATAATATTTTATCTTTTTAATCTTTTCAAACTTTGACTCTGGTAGTTTTCTGACCAACTTATCCATCTGTATTCCCTTGTTGATAGGAATTCAATTTTTGGAAAAGCCATGGTTTTACAAATAAAAAATATTTTTAACATTTTTCTCAAATAATATTTTATCTTTTTAATCTTTTCAAATATTGACCATGGTAATTTTCTTGCAAACTTATCCACCCATATTCCTCTGATGATAAAAATTCAATTTTTTGAAAAGCCATGGTTTTAGGAAAAATATATTTCTTAACATTTTTCTCAAATAATATTTTATCTTTTTAATCTTTTAAAACTTTGACCTGGTAGTTTTCTTACCAACTTATTCACCCATATTCCTCTGATGATAAAAAATTCATTTTTTTGAAAAGCCATGGTTTTAGGAATAAAAAAATATATTAGTTAACATTTTTCTGAAATAATATTTTACGTTTTCAATCTTTTCAAACTTTGACCCTGGTAGTTTTCTTACTAACCCCCCATATTTCTCTGATGATAAGAATTCAATTTTTTGAAAAACCATGGTTTTAGGAAAAATATATATATTCTTTAACATTTTTCTCAAATAATAGTTAATCTTTCTAATCTTTGCAAACTTTGACTTGGTAGTTTTCTGACCAACTTATCCATCCATATTTCTCTGATGATAAGAATTAAATTTTTTGAAAAGCCATGGTTTTAGGAATAAAAAAATATTTTTTAACATTTTTCTCAAATAATATTTTACGTTTTTAATCTTTTCAAACTTTGACCCTGGTAGTTTTCTGACCAACTTATCCATCCATATTTCTCTGATGATAAGAATTCAATGCCCGTTTATTGTGATCGTTAAAAGATCAATACTAATGCATTGGAAATAATAAATCGTAAAACATTGTTAACCGAACAAAGAATACTTTTATATCATCGTTTTCCATACATTTTAATATGAGAATCGATTTTGGTTCCAATGTGATTTTTATCCTTTTAATGTTATTTGGATATTCCATGAGAATAAAATGTTGGCTGACTTACAATTCCATTCTGCTGTAAATATATTCGCACTGGGAATTGATACTAATCTTTTTGACAAAGATATAGTCGTTCGTTTATTTTCAATATCACCCACAAATAGAATATTGGGTTCTTTTCGTTACTTATCCAACACAAATTTGTCTGCCTTTTCAATAAAATTAGAAATGTACACTTTGGTAAGATCAAAATAAAGATGTAATTGCATTCCTCCTATGGAAATAAAAAACTTCGGAATTATTTATGATGTCAAAATAGAAGAACAAAAAGGTTAAATCATCCTAGTTAGTCAAAACAAGTTTATACCAGACTAATAAAGCGGCTACCTGAAATAACTGAGAACCAAAATGCATGTCGGTTGATTATAAGAAACTAAATACTTGCTCGACACTTGATGAACTCGGTTTCCATAAGTGGCCCATTACAGGAAAGATTATGTCAACGGGTTACTATGCGAAGAATTTACTGAATCTGACTTCTCCGTTTCCATCGGAGGTAGTGACTCCCCTCTCAGACTTGCAGACTAAGGATCTTATCGTTCGGGCTCCTTACAAACGACACAGTAATTTGAAAAAAGGGTGCTGCTAATTAAAGCGAGACAATTCTTTTTCATGGTGAGTATATGGTAAGTCAATATTATTGTCACCATATTATTCGAGTCTTTGCTTTTTGCGTCCGCTACGATGGCTTTCATGTATGGCGTCGTTTTTTTAATGAAAATTTCATTATATATTCGATAAAGATATTCCGACCGAATTTTCATATTCGATTTATTTTTCACAATATTTTTAATGACATCAATTTTAAACAAGAATGTACTGGTAAATTTCTCATTGAAATTACAGAACGTGATGTGTGCTTTACACTTGTATGTAATATTAAAATATTAGTAACACAAAATATTAGCAGCGTTCGCATAACTTCCGCCATCTTTCCTCATCTTCTACTTCTGTCAATCTTCTGTTGATGGAAGCTCTAGACACACCAAGAGATCTGACGAAGAGTTAGAGGTTAGCGTTGGGGTTAGGGTTAGCGTTGGGGTTGGGGTGGGGTAGGGTTAAACATTTTAATATAAAACTTATTAGATACTTGTTAAGATGTGATCAATTTCCTATTCAAAGAACGCGAAATCCGTGCAAGACATCGTCCAACTTGACCTCACTGAAAACTGTCGTCTTTAAGACCTTAACGTACACATTGTTCTCTCTACAATGGATTCGCCCATCTGAAGGTAATACCAACAAAATAAAAAAAACAAAAGAAAAAAGGACTGCTTTGAAATGGTATATAAATCGAATGTATTACCTAAAAATAAAAATATTTTTATTCATTTTATATTGCATTATGTTTTGCTTTTGCAACTTTAATATAAAATATATACAAATGTTTTATATATATATTTTATATATATATATTTTATATATATATATATATATATTTTATACCTCCAGTCACTTCATTAGTAATAAGAATGCTTAAACAAGATGGAGATAAAAATAAAATATTTAGACAATTAAATAAGGCAAAAACACGCTATCCTGACGCTTTTAAATTATATGAAATAAATCAAAAGAAATTGATAAAAGAAATCCAAAACTCTACTATAAAAATGTATAACATATGTAAATAGTCCATGATGAAATAAATAAATAAATGTATATATATATATATATATATATATATATATATATATATATATATATATATATATATATGTATATATGAAATATTTTTATAAATATATATTTTTAATTTTAAAACATTTGTAGACAAAGAAAATAACCAAGGGGGAAAAAGGGGGTTATTATAATGGAATCCTCTAACTCTATAAAATAGATGTTTTGTAAAATAGCAAATACTCACTTTGAAAGGAACAACACAGGTAAGGAGAAACTATATTTTAAAACTTTAGAAAAACAAATCTGGAGGCAAAACTAAATCAAATATTTGTAAACTTTTTAAATTAAAAAATAATTATTAAATAGGGAGGTGGTGTCTGATCAACACTGCTGGGATGCCATGATAAAGAAATACTGTTTTGTTTTTAAAATCCCGAAACTGTTTTCATGGTAAACAACTGACGATCCCTTATATAAAAAAAACATATATTAAAATATATTTATATTAGAGTAAATTCTTGGAAGTTAAGTAAAATAGTAATTGCAGTAGATTGATTGACTTACTAGACTAAAATCTTTCAACAAATTTTTTTTTTTTTAGTTTTGAAGGTTAAAAGAACTTCCGAGACTATATATATATATATATATATATATATATATATATATATATATATATATATATATATATTTGATTTTATTCCATTAGTTGCGACAAAACAAGTTCTGTTTCATTGGCGCAAATAGCGGCCAATACGTCAGGCTAACGATGGAATCCGAATGGCATACGTTTTAACTTCACCTCAACGGGAGATTGAAAATTGAAAATACACTGGAGGGGGAGGAGGGGGGCAGAGTTTGGGGCTTTGTCTATAACGGTGACATGGGGCATGAGAGGGGAGGGGGGCCCCAACAAGTCGTGTTTCAAATTATTGCGTGGGAGGTTTTTCACGTGTCTGTGCTGTGATGATCTCAATTTCATCCGGGGTGGGGGGAGGAGAGGCGACGGCCAGAGTGAGTTAAATTTAAAATGACAATAAAAATTATGATTATAACCGTCATTTTTATTTCATTTTAATTCTAATAGGTAATTATCATGTGGATAAAATTGTTAGATAATTTTAATTTAGGGTATTAATTGCTACTTCTGCATTTTATTTATTTTATTTTAGTGTCCTGTTTATTATTTGTAGTGAATTTTGTTGTGATTATATATTTAAAAATTTTTTTTTTATATTTTGCTCTGAATTTTCATTGAGCACTCTTATAAACCCGATTTGAACTTCCTTCGGATTCATACCCCCTGGATATTTGTAACAAGTTAATTATATATATATATATATATATATATATATATATATATATATATATATATATATATATATATATATATATATATATATATATATATCGCAATATACACGTGAATGCAACACCGAGAGATCTGACGAAGGTGATCCTGAAAAGCACAGTGAACTGTGCAAGCAAAGTAGGCCGACAGAAAAAAGAGGTGAACATCACGAAATCGACCAGATTGTCATTTGAAGCCAGCATGAGCGTGGCAGAAGATATAATTATGTTAATCAGAATTGCCCCTACAGTCTATAGTAAATAGGTACAGTCAATGGGTAACTGAGAGGTATCCCTGTAATTTTCTCTCTCTTTGTCTCGCTAAAGTTTTAAATAGTAGTTCGTGTTCTTATCATAGCTAAATAAAACCTGTTAATATAAGTTATAATACTTAATACAAACATTTAATTTTCTTTGTTTATAAAAAAATATTAGAAAAATTGGCTGTGCGTGTGCATTTAAAAACAATAATAGGTGAGCTTATTTTACTCCGTGCGTCTTTGTATTTTTTTCTACGTGTTGGTTTAGTTTATTTATTTATTTATTTATTTATTTATTATTCATTTATTTATTATGTATTGTTATCCTAAAGTACATTT
>OY744543.1:6255200-6277700 GCA_963556195.1 Sepiola atlantica | reverse complement strand
CTGTTTTTACTCACAAAACAATTCGATAGTTATATTTGATCAAAGGTCCGAATTCCTTAGAAGCTGAAATTAATGATATATTTAAGGATTAATTGTACGTTCTACTACGGTTGATTTTCCTAATTCTGAACACAAGCATTCACTATTATATATGGAGTAACATATGACTCATTAATATACTTTGTTCGTCTGTTTATTACTTAATTTAACACTCATAATTTATTTGAATAAATGTTAGAATTTGTGTTGTGAAGTAGTTCAACAGTAAAAAGAAGTCAAGTCGAGGTTGGGTTAAGATAACAAGTGTATTAACATAAAAAGTACAAAGGTAAGGAAACTGACTGGCACTCGGCTAGACAGTTACAATACTGTCCTTTTCTCCCCCTGGTGATTGTCTACTCGCACTATTTATAGTGAGAACCGGTGTAGTTTCTCCTCTGTTAGAACTGTTGGTGTAACAATTTGAATGTAAGCAAAAGCTACACGGTAAGGATTTATGATCGATTATGACTATAGCTCTTCATATGTGCTGAGAAGAGGGTTGAAATGAGGGTTGAATTTTGATTGAAGTCATTTAAAAAATACGATTATGTTGTTTTTGCACGCTAAGTTTTAAACATTTATTTTCACGTCAAACACGTAAATTGAAAGAACATCAAAGACATATTATTTTCTCAAATACAAAATCATAAAATTTTGACAGAGTTGAGAAGCTGATAAGAAAACATATACGACTTGTGTGCAACAACTCTTTTATACGTAATTCGAATAGGCTACGTAATACGAATAGATTTTTTTCATATAAGGCTACTCATTTTTCTGCATTAACAGGAATATCTACTTATTATGTATAACTCCGTTCTTTTCATCTATTATGTCGAAGTTCTTGTCTTCTCCGAACGAGTTGGTCGGAATTCCACTACCGATAACTGAAGCCTTCTCTTCGTTTGACTATTGACAAGCGTTTTTCGCTTAGATAAGAAATATCCTTTCTTAGCTTGGATGACAAGCGACGTCAATGAATCGAGATTGCCTGCTCTTAAATGAATGTGACTTGTATAGGCCATTGATGTAAGCATAAGTTACTTGAGAGTTTCAATCCCTATTGCAAGATAAAAAGACAGATGAACAACCCTTCCATTGTTAATGCTAATTCAATGGCTTCATAACTGTGTCCGCTGATAATGAGTCTTTCAGCAGCGGAGAAGATAAGTTACCCTTTTGGCTACACGACACAGAATTGTGACGTTTCTGTTAGCGATAACATAGAAAGTCAAACAGCGATAGATTCACGTTGACAACATTCAATCGCAAGTAAAGATGTTACGGTAATGCACCGCAATGGAATCTCCCAGCAATAAATAGCAGCAGGTACTGTTCGTAGGAAGAGCCAATATACCAGCAGACAACTCTGACCGTCAGACCGAACAGTCTCATTTGTTAAGCTTTTATTTAAACATGTTTAGTACTACTGTAATTTTTTAAATATATTTTTACTCAGTTACTCTCTTGTGTCTTTATTTCTGATCCCTTGTTACCAGAAGAAAAAAAAAATGGAAGTCGCTCCAGATAAGGCATGAAACCACTTGATGTAAAGAGCTCAACACATACTTCAAGGTCGAAAACAAGCCAACGATAAGTGCTAAGTGGATAGATTCTGATCCAGAAAACAGCAATTCTTCCCCCTTTGTCAGAAAAATCGCTCATGGAATGTGAGGGCAAAAAGACAAAATTCTTCAGTCCGCTATCAACGAAGTCAATTTCAGACAAACTTGTATCATAATTCTATGATGCTATATGAGCAGTATGATGTCCACACGTATATCGTGCCGTTACCATACGAGTTTCTGGAAATGAAATCTCTTTGTTAAACCTTTAAATCTATTTTCTTTGAATGTGCATGAACAGTTTAATTCGTGTAAGACGGACACTAACAAAATCTTTACATTTTTCAGTCGGTGTAACGTATTATGCTTATATATTACACCAATTTCATTCAATGTGCACATTTATAAAACGCAGGTATTTCTGTTTTATGTTGTCAACCACGATTGTTTTGCATGTGTATCTGCTAATTATATTTGTGTTATTTGATATAATGACTTCCAATGTGGTAGAAACAATCAATTACGTAAGCATAGAGATCGCCTAAGGATTGTACTTGTAACATATGTCACATGTGTCTGTTTGCATCTCGTGGGTTTCTCGTGATTATTTTTAATAAATATGTCCTAGTGAAGTATTTATTAGAATCATCAGTACAAATGTGTTTTATTATAACTGTTGCATTACCCGTTCTTTCGCGATACCCTCTAAGATCCAACAAGAATGAAAAAAAAATACAGAACGTATATTGACAAACTTTGGTTTTCTTTATTTCCCATTACCGGATTGTTTACGCCGGCTACGCACACACATATAAACAAATCTTTTGACCTACTTTTGTCTCATGAAAGTTTTTTTCTTGCTGAGGTCACAAACTTGGTTTCCGCTAGAAACTCGTTCATATATACATCCGATTGATAAGCAATTTGCTCTGCATTGTCTATCCGAGCGTGAACTGAAGCAATTGTTCCACAAGCACTTCCAATTGTCTGTTTGATGAAATACAAGTCATGGGATTCATTCACTGTACCAACTTGCTTATCAGTCGAATTTTTAGTCAGCGTACACGAAAGCCAAACAGCAAGACGGGCTTGGGTACCATAGGCAATAAAGCTTCATCGGTGTCATTAACATCGATAAACTTCCATTCTTCCGGTACTTCGATACTCCGATCACCAAGCGCTCCTCATGCGCTCCGGCTCTTCGCGTTTCTGAAACCGCCGCCTTTCAAGTTTCGCTTGCACAGCGGAACCTTCTCCTTTTTAACAGTTATCAAGTCGCTTTCTTTCTTTCTTTCTCGACAAGTCACCAATAGTGGACTTGTCCACGATTCATTTTGCCACTCTTCATTATCTTACAATTGTCTGTTTGATGAAATACAAGTCAAGGGATTCCTTCACGGTACCGACTTGCTTATCAGTGTCTGAAACCGCCTCTTTTTAAGTCTATCTTGCACAACGGAACTTTCTCCTTTTTAACAGTTATCAAGTCGCTTTCTTTCTTTCTCGACTTCCCACCCACAATGGACTCGTTCACTCTTCATTATCTTACATAACCCCTTTGTATAGATTGTTTTCGTTGTCAATAGTATTTTATTTCCCTCCTCTTCAGGAGGTTAGACACAAGGTCAGTTTGTATTCTTGTTCGTGCAGCATATGAAAATGCTTGGAAAATAAGTTATAATAATTATTTAAGATTTATTAATTTCAACAGATCAAATGCAGCATTAAAATTGTATTGTTCTTCAAGCAAGAAAACAATGTCTATCAATAACAGATTCATTGGTCGAGACGAGATGTAGCTACTATTCATTTGTAAAGGTTGTAAACACGAAAACAGTCATCTGAAGTACATCTGATCCGCAATCACAGTGTAACAGTTTTATTTGTAAAGACAACTTTCTCTCGTGATCAACCTTGAATTGATCTATTTTTATTTCGAGGTAGAACATCAATCGAGAGTTCAATTAAGGCAATCAACGTTCGTATGTAAGATGGGAATAAAAAAATTACAAGTATCCCTGATCGGTACGAACACTTACTCAAGCTGTGCCATGTAATTCTGATGGATAGTTCTGTTCAGTCTTCTCCCAGGCTTTGCCTTCTCTCTGAAAAAAGGGGTTAGGTTATTGCTAATTGCTTGATGCGCCCCTACTGGGTAATGTAATAGCGCTGCATAGGCATTTTTCTAGGTCATCGTGCGCTTACCCTTCTGCGCAAGGCACGGAAAGCTACACATGACCTTGTGTCTAACTTCCTAGCGAAAAAGGTAAATAATATCTCATGAAATTTGGTGCGTAACCCCCCCCTCTTTCACTATAAGCTGATAAACTTACAGGAATTCATAATTTAGGAGAGTAGAAAGAGCGTCTTGGGTTTACCTTTCGGCAGCCTCATAACTCTCGCTTCATTTATATTTTAATAAATGAATAAATTGTAATCCTAAAATAAGGCCATGATGGGAGATTGATGGTTTCAGAAATAATTTTATAGCAAAATAAGTAAAAGGGAAGAAGAAAAAAGTATAACAGGCGAGATGTGCACAAAAAGATGCGTCTTATAATTTAGAGAACCCGAAAAAGAGATCTGAAGAGAGAGAGAGAGACAGACCAATGGTAGTATTTATTTTATTCTGAAGATGAGGGATACCCTCGAAAATTAAAAAAAAAAAAATAATGAAAAGGACACACTCCAACCTAACACCACGGTCAACGATACACTGGTAAATAAATAAAAATTTTTTTGGAAAATTATTGACTTTTCAATATTGTCACTTTGTTTTGTTTTTACGATTCCACGTGTCGTATGTGTCACTTTAACAACGCATTGTTATCGCCTCCAAAATATTATTCTTACACTATACACAATGCTCCAAGCGAACTACAACATTCTTCTCATATATATATATATATATATATATATATATATATATATAGAGAGAGAGAGAGAGAGAGAGAGAGAGAGAGGGAAAGATAGAGAGATAGAGAGAGAGAATGAGAGAGAGATAGAAAGAGAGATAGAGAATGAGAGAGAGAGAGAGAGACTAAGGAAGCAACACATTTAATGGACAAAATATATTGTTTTATTAAATAATTTCCGATGAAAGAAAATTCGATGGAAATGTATTTTTCAATTTAAAATGTTACTTATTATTTCATTTGTTTTATATTTAATATTGGATAATAAAAATGAAATATATGTAAATAATCATAAATTTATTCATTTTTCCTTATATTTTTCATATCATATTAGTAAATATGTGTTTTATCTGATTTAACTTTTCGTGTCATCAGATGTTATATTTTCACATTTTTTACCCGCTTCTACGCAAGATATTAATGTCCTTAAATATTCAATGTCGCATGAAATTGGTATCCGGAACAAAGAACAACACATTCCTTTGTTTTAAATAGCATTTTAAAGTTCATGTGTTTTTTGATGGAACACAAGTATATTCTCATGAGGTAAGGGTTAGGGTTTAGGGTTATGGTTTGGGTTAGGGTTAGTATATTCTCATGAGTTTAGGGTTAGTGTTAGGGTTTGGGTAAGGGATAGGGTTTAGGTTAGATGCTAGGGTTAGGGTTAGGGTTAGTATATTCACATGAGGTTAGGGTTATGGGTAGGGTAGTATATTCTCATGAGGTTAAGGTAAGGGTTAGGGTTAGGGTTTAGGTTAGAGGTTAGGGTTAAGGTTAATATATTCACATGAGGTTAGGGTTAGGGGTAGGGGTAGTATATTATCATGAGGTTAGGGTAAGGGTTAGGGTTAGGGTTAGGGTTAGGGTTTAGGTTAGAGGTTAGGGTTAGTATATACTCATGAGGTTAGGGTTAGAGTTCGGGTTAGGGTTAGAGGTTAGGGTTAGGGTTAGTATATTCTAATTAGGTTAGGGTTTGGGGGTAGGGGTAGTATATTCTCATGAATTAAGGGTAAGGGTTAGGATTAGGGTTAGGGTTAGTGTTTAGGTTAAAGGTTAGGGTTAAGGTACGGGTTAGGGTTAGTATATTCTCATTAGGTTAGGTTTAGGGTTAGGGTTAGGGTTAGAGTTAGGGATAGGGTTTAGGTTAGATGTTAGGGTTAGGGTTAGTATATTCACATGAGGTTAGGGTTATGGGTAGGGTAGTATATTCTCATGAGGTTAGGGTAAGGGTAAGGATTAGGGTTAGGGTTAGGGTTTAGGTTAGAGGTTAGGGTTAAGGGCTAGGGTAAAGGTTAGTATATACTCATGAGGTTAGGGAAAGAGTTCGGGTTAGGGTTAGAGGTTAGGGTTAGGGTTAGTATATTCTAATTAGGTTAGGGTTAGGGGTAGGGGTAGTATATTCTCATGAAGTTAGGGTAAGAGTTAGAATTAGGGTTAGGGTTTAGGTTAAAGGTTAGGGTTAGGGTAAGGGTAAGGGTTAGGGTTAGTATATTCTGATGAGGTAAGCGCAGTTTTTCAACATACGCTTTTTGTGCTTGTTTACCGTTTTATATTTCCATACATTTAGATTATGTACGAACTGAACGTATGTTTGTAGATTGCTTATATCTACGAGGGGAGATGCGATTCTTAATATTGAGCACTGCAGAAATAGGAACAAACTATGCTTAAAAGACGTTTTATGAACGATAATGTATTGATAGAAACTTGCGTTTTAAATCATACTTTTATTTAATAACTAGTCTTCATAAACATTTACACAAGGTAAATATTTGGGCCAGATTACCATATTTGGACCATATTACCATATTTGGACCATATTACCATATTTGGACCAAATTAACATATTTGAACCAGATTACAATATTTGGACCAGATTAACATATTTGGACCAGATTACGCTTGTAATTCTCAAACATTTTCTTATAAAGTTTCAGTTATTGTTCAAATTTACTTTCATCATTAGTAATTTATGTTCTACTTGACATTGTTCAGGATCAATAATTGTTAAATTTCAGTATTCGTTTTGTTAACTGGTATATATTAACTCTCTTCGGACTATTGGCTTCATTAACATTACGTATCCTCTTAATATGTTAAAATGGAGAAGGGCAAACATTGGAAATTAACCATAACCGTTTGTTCTATTTGGTGTTGTCTGGGATAAAAAATTGTAAGATTACAGTATTACTTAAACTCTTCGGACTATTGACTTTATCAACATCACGTATCTTTTTAATATGAAACTAATGGGATTGAGGGGGGGCAGACATAAAAAAAATTGACCGGAACAATTTGTCCTACACGGCGTTGTCCGGAATAAAAATTGTAAGACACAGTATTACTTTTGGGTAACTAGTTAATATTAAATCTCTTTGGACTTCATTTATCTTATATTATTGTGAAAAGGGGGACAAGAAATCAGGAATTGACCAGGACTATTAGTTCTACTCGGAATTACTGGAAACAGCGGAAGACCTAAGAATTTAACATTTCGCTCAACTGTTGCGTGGGCTTTTTGAAGAGCGAAAGAATGCTAAAGTTGATAATAATGAGAATATCTGTAATTTGGAGAATATATATAGTAATAGTGTTAATTAAATTTCAATTTTAGAGTAGGAATATATGCAAATATGTACATAAGCACAAACACATTATATATATATATATATATATATATATATATATATATATATATATATATATATATATATATATACAATATATAAAAACATACATATTCATATATATGTGTTCGGAATATATATAAAAATGTGTATAGAAGTCGTTTATTATATTTTTTATATATTGTATATATATATATATATATATATATATATATATATATATATATATATATATATGTGTGTGTGTGTATGTATATGTATGTGTGCTTATATGTATATTTACATATCTTCCCTCTCTAAATCAATTTAAATTCTATCTACAGCATCACTATATATATATTCCCCAAATTACAGATATTTTCGTTCTTTGTCAATGTTAGTATTCTTTCACTCTAGAAAAAGCTCACTCAACAGTTGGGCGAAATGTTTAGTTCTAAAGTCTTTCGCTGTTTCCTTTTTTCCGTCCGATTATTTTATCCTTTCATATATATATATATATATATATATATATATATATATATATATATATATATATATATATATATGAATGACAAAGCACCCCCCCCCCCCCAAAAAAAAGAAAACGACAAAAAACAAACATAATTTACTCAGCTTTAGTATAATAATAAATATATATGTCTGCGTTCACTTTATATTAATTTGATATACATCGTAGGCAAATCGTGATGGCTGTCCTGTGTCAGTATTTAAATGAAAATTTCATGACTATGTCTCGATTTCTAATGGCGAGTGACAGGTTATGTCGGCGAAGATTGCAAAGTCACAAGAGGGTCAAATTAGCTGGAGATTAATGGAGAACGGGAAGGATCAAGGGTTGTGACACCTGATTTCCTTTCGGCGCGAAGACTTCCAGGGCCAACAGTACGAACACTTGCACACCAATACGCATACACACGCTGAGCCGCATACGTCCACATTAACAAGCTGAAACATGAACACACGCACACACAGTTAGCAACACGCATATACGTTCACATGCGGAAATCGAAATACACATACGAGCGAAAGCACATATAAATATATCTACAGATAAACGCACGCACTTTGAATTATATACATGGACTAAGCAGGAAATCAAATACACGCACGCACACGCATACATCGATATGAACAGGAAAAATATGAACGGATATGCGGAAATAAACACATAGCGACATAAACGCATAAAAGCAAGTGCACATTCAATGTATAAAAACGGAAGAACACACACATACACGAAATCACATGCAAACAAAAACTGTCATAGATATAAACGCACACCCGCATATAATACGAAGAGAGGGACAGGAGAAACACAAATATCATGAATAAACACAAATACAATAAACAAACACAAATACCATAAATAAACACAAATACCATGAATAAACACAAATACCATAAATAAACACAAATACTATGAATAACCACTAATACCATACATAAACACAAATACCATGAATAAACACAAATAACATAAATAAACACAAATACCATGAATAAGCAGAACTACTATTAATAACCACAAATACCATAAATAAACACAAATACCATGAATAAAAACAAATACCATAAATAAACACAAATACCATGAATAAACAGAAATACTATAAATAAACACAAATACCATGAATAAAAACAAATACCATAAATAAACACAAATACCATGAATAAACAGAAATACTATAAATAAACACAAATATCATAAATAAACACAAATACCATGAATAGACACAAATACCATAAATAAACAAAAATACCATGAATGAACAGAAATACTATAAATAACCACAAATACTATAAATAAACACAAATACCACGAATAAACAAAAATACTATAAATAACGACAAATACCTTTAATAAACAAAAATACCATGAATAAACACAAATACCATGAATAAACACAAATACCATGAATAAACACAAATACAATAAATAAACAAAAATACCATACATAAACAAAAATACCATGAATAAACAGAAATACTATGAATAACCACAAATACCATACATAAACACAAATACCATAAATAAACACAAATACCATGAATAAACACAAACACATGAATAAACAGAAATACTATAAATAAACACAGATACCATAAACAAACAAAAATACCATGAATAAACACAAATACTATGAATAACCACAAATACCATGAATAAACACAAATACCATAAACAAACACAAATACCATAAATAAACACAAATACTATGAATAACCACAAATACCATGAATAAACACAAATACCATAAACAAACACAAATACCATGAATAAACACAAATATTATAAATAAACACATAACTCAATAAGACTCGGGCCCGGCACAAATATGGCGTGACTAATAAAAGCGACATATGATTATATAATAAACTTTCCATCAAATGTCTCGTGTCCAAATTTCATCCCAATCGGATCAATTTAAGTAAGCTTATATGTGAGGGGAAAGTCGTGAAAAACCTCCCTCCATCATTGTTTTTGTTTCAGCTGACTAGTCACTCAACATTGTGGACATTGAAGTCACCGCACACATGATAACAGAATGGTGATCAGTCATTGAAGTCACCGCACACATGATAACAGAATGGTGATCAGTCATTGAAGTCACCGGACACATGATAACAGAATGGTGATCAGTCATTGAAGTCACCGGACACATGATAACAGAATTGTGATCAGTCAGAGTTTTGTCGATTTTGTCAGAAATCTGCTTAACTAAAATGAGCCCATCAGCGAGGGGACAATAAAGAAAAACTATGAAAGCGATGCTGTAAATAAGTGCAGCACGGACACACATATAGAGCGACTCAGGGTTCTCATTAGAAATGACACTTCTACATAGAAAACCGGCCCTGGTGCGGGTGCAGATTCCATGATCATGACGGTCTTGTGGTTCGGGCTTGACGTCATGTTTGAGTCACCTGTAATAATAAAGTCATCTATAGAAACTGACGGCAAATGCCAGATCGCACATTAACAACCGGTAAGATTTCATCGACTGTAAATGTATTTCCATCTCTCGAAAGAGTGGAAGTTATACCCTAATGTTAGAAAATGGTACGTGGTAAAACCGATCTAGTATTTATTTGCTTTCCACCGCAGCAATACGTGGCACAAGGCCTGAAAAGTAAGGAGCAGTCAAGCCAGTGCCCCTAAAAAAGGAGCACTCTGGTCTAGTAAAACTAACCTGAGCAACCCCGTCGGCATTCACCGGTCAGGGCGCCTCAGGCAGTAAGCAATGAACATACTGCATTCCAAAGAGGGGAGGCAAGGCCTGGGGATGCACTTCTATGGACTACCCAGAACAATATAGCTCAGCCCGGCAGATTAAAAGATGGCTCGGTTCCTGTCGGACTGGTTGTCGAGAACGAATCCTTGACTGGTATTATCTCATCCCGGTGTCCTCAATCAACCGAAGTTATAGGAAGACTGAACGGGATGCATATTAGTAGTTGAGGTTCTGTATTTACGTTTATGAGTTTTCATAATGGATAAGAACGATTTGTAGCAAAGGTCAGCAAAAAAATGAGTAATAAACGATAATATAATATTGTGTAAACCATTGGGGAAATATAGGGTCGGAGCAGTTCCCACTAATATAGCATCGAAACAAATGCAGTGTCCGGACTCCATTCACCAAATGGCAATACAGCAGCCCCAGTATTTAACACCTGCTGATAGCTTCCTAAAAACTTACTCTAAAATTCGGGTTCTTCTAATTTCTTCTAATGTCAGCCCAGGTATAACTTTTAACTTCAGCACACATTAGTGAGATCCCCCCCGCCCAAATAAAAAGATAGACTTACACTCAAGTCATCTCCAAATTCCGCTCACACTAAACAACCGCTGACCCAGAGAACAGCATCTTCTCTAATATTTTTCTGAAACACCGTTCACGGAGAGTGAGGGTTGACGGGCGAGGAAGGCGAAGCGAGAGTTATAGGGATTCCCAAAATGCAAAAAAAGTTTCAATCGTCTTGTATATTTCACTTGTTTACTCCTTCTCAAAATCATTTTGTTCACACATTCTTTTAAATACGCATACAAATATGTACCTATATATATATATATATATATATATATATATATACATATATACATATATATATATACATATATATATATACATATATATATATATATATATATATATATATATATATATATATATATATATATATATATGATTATAAGGATGAAAATATTCCAGAATGCGAATGTAAGTCCTCCCCTTTATGTAATAATGACATAGGGCATGTAATTACCGGTAATTTAGCGATAGTAAAAAATCCTAAGTTGAGAAAGCTCCTTACAAAAGGTCCAAACTACAGAGAACCTAAATGTTTAAATTATACAAAATGTATAAAAGAAATAAATAAAGCATTAGAAACCTTTAGTATATCCATGGCAAAAAAACACAAAATATTAGATTCCACATTTGACGCATGGAAAAATAATATACTCAGATTCGTAAATAAAAAGGTCGAACGTTTAAAAATGTTTAAACATCCTAAAAAGACGAATCCTCTCCTTAGAAATTCACAAATAATTATGGACCTTCAAATACTTCAAAATAAATTTGTAATAGTTCCTATTGATAAGGCAGCAAATAATATAGCTTTTATATGTAAAAAATATTACATACAACGATTATTGTCAGAAGTAGGAATTATAGGTATAGAATCAGATACTTATAAAGTAAGTAATTGTGAAAAAGAAAGTATTATTCTAAATAACACCATTATTTGTGAAAAATTAGGACTAAAATTAGATGAGAAAAATAATAAACTTCCATGTATGTATTGGATACCGAAAATGCATAAAAAACCAGTTGGGGCCCGTTTTATTGTTGCCTCCAAAATGTGTATTACTAAACCCTTGAGTAAGGCTATATCAAATGTGTTTAAATTAATAATTAATCAGATAAATAATTTTCATAATAAAAGAAAGTTCTATAGTAATATAAACCTATTTTGGGTAGTAAATAATTCACATCCAATAAAAGAAAAACTAGATCATATAAATTCCCGTAAAAAGGCTAAGTCAATTTCTACATATGATTTTAGTACCTTATATACTAAAATACCACATAATGAACTAATTAAAGAATTAGGTAACATTATAGATTTAGCTTTTGCCGGAGGTAAAGGTAAATACATAGAATTTTCAAAATCTAAAGCCTTTTGGTGTAAGACTAAAAACAGTAAAACTAGTACTTCAAAAAATGGCCTTAAAATACTTATAAGTCACCTGATTAAAGAAAGTTATTTTAAAATAGGAAATAATACACTAATACAAACAATAGGTATTCCTATGGGTTTGGACCCTGCCCCCTTTTGGGCAAATCTCTATTTACATAGATATGAATACATATATATGTCAGCATTAATAAAAAATGATATATCTAGAACGTATAGTTACCACGGCTGCAGGAGGTTTATTGATGACCTGGTCTGTATAAATGATAGAGAGGAGTTTGAAAATACTAAACATTTAATATATCCTAGGGAATTAAAATTAAATTGTGAACATACAGGAATACATGCTACCTTTCTAGATTTAGATATAAAAATTGAGGATGGTAGATTTATTTATAAAATGTTTGATAAAAGAAATTCTTTTCCCTTTCATATCGTTCGTATGCCGCATAAAAGTAGTACCTGTCCTATGTATATATTTTATGGGAGTATAATGTCCGAATTTCTAAGAATAGCCCGCGTTACTTTAAGGTTAATGGATTTTATACCTCCAGTCACTTCATTAGTAATAAGAATGCTTAAACAAGGTGGAGATAAAAATAAAATATTTAGACAGTTAAATAAGGCAATAACACGCTATCCTGACGCTTTTAAATTATATGAAATAAATCAAAAGAAATTGATAAAAGAAATCCAAAACTCTACTATAAAAATGTATAACATATGTAAATAGTCCATGATAAAATAAATAAATAAATGTATATATATATATATGTATATATGAAATATTTTTATAAATATATATTTTTAATTTTAAAACATTTGTAGACAAAGAAAATAACCAAGGGAAAAAAGGGGGGTTATTATAATGGAATCATCTAACTCTATAAAATAGATGTTCTGTAAAATAGTAAATACCCACTTTGAAAGGAACAACACAGGTAAGGAAACTATATTTTAATACTTTAGAAAAACAAATCTGGAGGCAAAACTAAATTAAATATTTGTAAACTTTTTAAATTAAAAAATAATTATTAAATAGGGAGGTGGTGTCTGATCAACACTGCTGGGATGCCATGATAAAGAAATACTGTTTTGTTTTTAAAATCCCGAAACAGTTTTCATGGTAAACAACTGACGATCCCTTATATATAAAAACATATATAAAAATAGATTTATATTAGAGTATATTCTTGGAAGTAAACTAAAATAGTGATTGCAGTAAATTGATTGACTTACTAGACTAAAATCTTTCAACAAAATTTTTTTTTTTTTTTTTTTTTTTTTTTTTTTCTTTTTTTTCTTCCCAGTTTTGAAGGTTAAAAGAACTTCCGAGACTATATATATATATATATATATATATATATATATATATATAAGTCAGGTTCATATTATATTCCAGTAACCATATTTTCATTTTATTATTTTTATTTTTATTTTTTCACATTTCCCCCCCCCCCCCAAAAAAAACATTTCTGTGAGATATATTTTTTACGGTCCGTTTTATTTGTCTTGTGCCAAGCAACATTTTTATGTCAATATCGTCTCTGCAGCATTACAAAATCATCAGAAAAATTTACAAAGAGTAAAAAGTTTTTGGATTAAAGTTCCTTGAAAAAAACTACACTATACAGTGGTTCATTTATATATATACATATATATATATATATATATATATATATATATATATATATATATATATATATATACATATATATATATATATATATATATATATAGAGAGAGAGAGAGAGAGAGAGAGAGAGAGAGAAAGAGAGAGATAGAAGAAAAAAGAGTGATAAATATGCGACAATTGTCCAAATTTATTTCAAATTTCAATTGTTCAATGCAAGGTGTATTCAGTAATAAACTAGTGTTTATTATTCTTTCCTTAAGCCAAGGCTTTTCAAAGATCGAAATCTTATCATCAGAGGAGAAATACAGATGGATAAGTTGGCTTTCGAAAAAACCAAAGTTCAAATATTTGAAAAATATGAAAATTATTATTAAAGGAATTTTTGTTAAAAAAACGCAGTGAATGAAAAGAAAAATTCCGTGAAAAATATATGCAGATTGTCCGGGTGGTAAATTTCCGTTGAAAAGAAGTCAAATGAATTGTAGAATGTGAAGAAAACTCTTTGCATGGGAGCAGTGTGGAGAAAGTGCTCAAAATATAGGTGAGTCCAGACGCACTTAAAAGGGATTGAAAAGGGAGAAATTGGCCATTTTTTTTTATATACTTCCAGGACCAAATAAATGTATGATGCCTATTATTTGGGAAATACATTTTCCACTTCAATGCCTTCGTGCATGAATGTTTACGCATGGTGTAAATTGTAACTTGAGTAATAAAAAAATATAAACATCGGAATGTTCAACAAACTAAATACACCATAAAGCAACAACTGTCTTATACAAAGAGAGTCTTTGTGGCAGATAGTGAAAGAATAAAAAAGAGAAGGACGAACTAATGAAGGAACGATAACGGAAATCCAATTTCTCAGTAATTCTTCCGATAAGAAACTGTGTATATTTAATTGAATCAACAAAGTAATTACGGATTCCATTTTTCTATTTAATTATACTTAAAAGCAGTCACCAATTATTTACATGTAAGAGGCCTATCTCAAAGTAAAACATGATCATATAGTGAAAAAGTTTAGAAGATGGTTGCTTTTTATATGGTAAAATTGTATATATATATATATATATATATATATATATATATATTCTACAAAAAAATGTATATAATATCCGAAAATGTTTCTAATATTGTAAGCTCAATGAAGTTGCATTACAGGCTTCAGAGAGAGCATATATATATATATATATATATATATATATATATATATATATATACACACACACACACACACACACACACACATATATATATATATATATATATATATATATATATATTATAGTGCATTCCAATGACCAAAGGAACAATTAATCTATGCGTTTCATCTGCTCTTTAATTTTCTTAGTCTTCATACGTCGTCGAACGACCACAACCATAGTTTTGTTCTGTTTTCCAATTTTTCTCCTTGTCTTCAAGGCAAAGTACATTCTCTTAAGATGTTTCTATTTTATTTTCTATTTTTATATTTCCGAAATAAATGGTTTTTATACAACTTGCACGCGTTTGGCGACAGAGCCGAGGGAAAATACACAGTCTTACATCAATAACAATACACTGGCTGATTTCAATAACAATAAACTGGCTGACTTAAATAACAATACACTGGCTGACTTCAATAACAATACACTGGCTGACTTCAATAGCAATACACTGGCTGACTTCAATAACAATACACTGGCTGACTTCAATAACAATACACTGGCTAACTTCAATATCAATACACTGGCTGACTTCAATAGCAATACACTGGCTGACTTCAATAACAATACACTGGCTGACTTCAATAGCAATACACTGGCTAACTTCAATAACAATACACTGGCTGACTTCAATACCAATACACTGGCTAACTTCAATAAACATACACTGGCTGACTTCAATAACAATACACTGGCTGACTTCAATAACAATACACTGGCTGACTTCAATAACAATACACTGGCTAACTTCAATAGCAATACACTGGCTAACTTCAAGAACAATACACTGGCTGACTTCAATACCAACCTTTCCATTGGATTAATCTCCCCCTGCGTATCGGTTATCGGTAACATAAGTAAGAAAATGTTAGATAGAATTTTACCTTACATTAAAGCAATAACTCAACATACATTGTGGTCTTTATCTGATGAAGTAATAACTTTGTTTTAGGAATTAAAGACCACAAATAAAAATAGATTTATTATGTTTGTCATCGATTCTAACTATCCTTCAATAACCCCTTTCCTGTGTAATAGAGCGCTTAGAATATCCAAAAATGAAACAAATATAACCGACTTGGAAATTGACATTATTAAACAAGCGAGAAAGAGTTTAATCTCATACAATAATAAATTATGGACAAGAAAGAATCGAGGAGAAACATTTTGATATCACCATGGGCTCGTCTTATCTGCACAGATGACTGATTTGGTGGCGTTTTCTATTTTAAGGGAAGTATACCAGAACATACCGGAACTAGTGGGAGGGCTATAAAGAGGTTAGCATTAGAAAGCATTATTGTAATATATTGAACTGTATCATAGTGACTTGTGTCGGATTACAATATTTCCGGGATTCTTGGATAATGTGAAGGTCGTAAGTTTTGACTTTGAGAATTGCAAGGGAGATGGGAAATAAATTTGCTGCTAAACAACAATAATATAAGCAATTAGCCAACTTTAGTGTTAGTATTATCGTCATAATGCCTTATGTTCTTAATGGAAATTTTAACTTCGCTACAAAACAAAGCAAAAAAAAAAAAATGGAAAAATATGCAAAAACACACAAGACTAAAAAATATGAACATAAAATGATATCAGAAAGCTTGGATTGAAAAACGCATATTTGATATTTAATTATTTTACCAAAATGAATGTATGGGAAAACCAAGCATGGATCCTTAAGGTTCAAAAAGATCGATCGACTTGTAAAGAAAATAAAGCTACGCATATTAAAAAGTTTTTTCGTAGATGAAAGATGTTCATTAGCCAAATGCATTCGGTCGATTTGAAGAGCAGGAAGTTTTGTGCATTTACTTTCCGCTTGTTTCTTTTTGTCTTTTTCAATTCAGCTGATCATCAATAGCATGAGAACAACTCAGTCAATCTACGTTAATATCTTATTGTTCTTTTTGATATCAGTTTATATGGCAATAAAGATGTCATAAACATATGGAGTTCTACTGAGGCATTTTTACAGCATATCAATATTTTTCTATTACTTAATGTAAAAATATAATATAAAACAAAATTCGGTGTTAAATGGAAGACATGTTACGCTTTCTGTTTATACCTAACATAAATATATTAATGTGTTATATGTGAACATAACAGCACCGATGGAGTTTAACATCGACAAATACAACACATTGAAAATGTACGTGCGCATACATACACTGATGCACACACATATACAGACACGCATATATATATAACTTTCAATCCTCTCTCACAACATCTCGTGCCGCTTAACGACCTACCTATCTACATATCATTCTCTCCGTTGGACTGTTCGGCACCGGACTTTTTAACAATCGGACATTTGCTTGCATTCGGGCAGAGTCTTGCCCTATGTTTCTTTCCCTACAACTTTTATTTTATTTTTTCAAATTTTAAATTTTGGCCTTTGCCAACTTATCTATCCCAGCGACTTCTTCTGATGATAAGATTTTGATCTTTGAAAAGCCTGGCTTAAGGAAAATTTAACCTGAATAAATTGCCTTTTTGCGGAATATACCTTGCTCTGAGCAACTGAATTGAATTTTGATTTGGCTTTTGCTTCTCTAATTCCTTTCCATTCTTCTGCATATATATATATATATATATATATATATATATATATATATATATATATATATATATATATATATATATATTGGATACTTTTCATTTCATCGATTGTTGACGCATTTCGCGACTGGATAACTTCATCAGCTCTTTCAATTTCTCGTATTTGGACTGGTACTCATTGCCTGGATTAATCTTCAGTCAACCCTCTGGATTTCTTTCCTGATTATGTTTTTCAAATTGTATGATTTGGATGGATTATATAGATTTAACAAAAAAGTATGTTTTGGGGTTGATATATTTGATGTTATATATTTTTATGTATTTTTGTATATATTTTTATATATTTTAAAAGTTTAATTTTAGTACCTGTAACTGCGGTAATGGTCATCTGAAGAGAAGAATTATCTTTGAAAACTCATGAGCTAAGGACTTTAAGATACTTTGCTTGAACTTTGAATTCTAATAAAATTTGATTGACACCTTATTTTATTACTTTATTTTATATTATAATATATATATATATATACATATAGTAAGTTACTCTCCATGCCTTACAGATTCTAAATAGTTAATTCATGTTTCACTACAAATGTGTACAAATAGATAAATTAATATAAACATTGAAGCCATGAACAATAAACCAAAAACAGCAGAGATAACTTACTACCTAGCTCTACTTACGTATCGAGCACTGTAAATACTGAAATTGATACATAAAGAATGATATCTATTTATAACATTTTATGTGGATACATTAAATAGTAATATATATATATATATGTATATATATATATATATATATATATACATATATATATATATATTGTGTATTTAGGCAGCATATTTTCATTTAGGCAAACATTATTAAATAACACAGAGTGGTTTTGTTTGACGCGACTTTTTTTATTTCAATTTTCCGAATTGTCCATTTAGTGTTTCGGGCAAATTGATGTAAATATGATCCATGGGTTTCTTGTTCCATTCTTTTTTCTTTTTTGCAAGTACTTTCGATTTGAATCGTCAAATCATCTTCAGGCGGTATTAGTTTTAGTGTCTTTACAAATTATGACTTTACTATTGTGCTCATTTTTGAATTATAACGGCAAGTAGTTTATAACTTGAAAAAGCGTCTGTAAAGTTGAAATGTACATGAGAGCGTGATGGCGTTCTAAACATATGAGAGATTTAAAAGTTTGATTGTTTAAACCGTTAAGAAATTGATGACGTTAAAGAAAATGCATACAATTCAAACGCATAACTACCTAATGGCTAAGAATTTGGTAATGTTAATTATTATGCTAGACACTTTAAAATTATGCGACTAGTTTCATAATTGACATTATTAATCGTGGGATGTTTAGTTTTTATGTAGAGGGCTTCGAGTATTTTTAATTTTTTGATATTGGTATCGTGGTGTATTATTTTGGTATTGTTAACAAGGATGTTTCTATATTGGGAGGGGGTACAATTATGTTTTTTTAGGTGTGCATATATATATATATATATATATATACATATATATATATGTGTGTGTGTGTATGTGTAGAGAAAGAGAGAAAGAAGGAAATACTAGCATTAAGTGTAGGGGTTCCTAATAATCAGCCAGTTATCACAATTTCCTTGTTGGCGTACGCTATTCCACCGATACTGCCGGGGAGTATCGTCTCAATACATCAGAACATACACAAGACTAGCTACAAAAAGAGGGGATCATGCCGGGGAGTATGATCTCACAACAGCCGAATAGATAATACACTACATCTTACCAAAAAGGTAATGCATGAGATGGTAGTATCCTGACCACATTACTGATACTAATTTATTCCCCCCAACAGAGCAGGTGCTAATGCCTGGGCAGAAGACTCGGGATTTAGAATAAATACTGCACTATTTCCAAGGGAGGACTAATACCTATGAGAATGAAATCATAAGAAACATATCCGAGGTAATTGCTTAATCTTTAGAAAGTGACTTCTAGTCTGTAATGGAATATGGTTATAAACGGCGCGTCATTTTTCTACCGATAAACAAAGTGACACTATATGAATTCTTATCTAGAAACATATTTAACCATACATTATTTCTATCTATCTATCTATGTATGTATATTGAGTTTCATAAAAAAGACCATTAGAAAAATAAGAAAGGTATAATTAAACAGACGAAATCTGTTATTTTTAACAATGTTTGCATATATATCTATCTATCTATATACTACTAAAAGTCTATGGGTCTTGTCTGTTTGCAATCAGCTTTCAGCTTTCCGGTTTTCAACATCCGGTTGCTCATGCGTAAATAGCATCGTCTTCAATCTGTTATTCCAATTCCGTTTATCTCTATTATGATTAACGAACGCATTAAATTTTTAATTCTGGAAATTTTCATATCGCTTTTAATATAAAACAATTTCATTTAATTTCATCAAATAGTTTTTTTGTTTTCTCCACGGCTAAAAACATTCAACGGCAGGACTTCGTAAAGTCTGTCGCAGTTTCAAAAAAACTCCTCCCTTTTAAAAAACAAAAACAAACAAACAAAAAAGCAACACTCATTTTTAATATCAGCAATACTAGCGGCCGGTGAACGAAACCACCTCCCACTTTCCCTCTCATAGATTTCACCACTCCTACTCCCTCTGTTTTCGTTACGTAAGCGAGAAAGCCGGTTGTACCCCCTTCCTTTCTCAAATCGCCCTTTTATTATTCTGTACTTTCAACTAACAATTTCATTTAAAAGATGATATATCAAAATTTGAATTTAACTATAATAAGTATTATGGTACCTGTTCAGTGCATATTTAACTCCTCCCTTTTAAAAAACAAAAACAAACAAACAAAAAAACAACACTCATTATTAATATCAGCAATACTAGCGTCCGTGAACGAAACCACCTCCCACTTTCCCTCTCATACATTTCACCACTCCTACTCCCTCTGTTTTCGTTACGTACGCGAGAAAGCCGGTTGTACCCCCTTCCTTTCTCAAATCGCCCTTTTATTATTCTGTACTTTCAACTAACAATTTCATTTAAAAGATGATATATCAAAATTTGAATTTAACTATAATAAGTATTATGGTACCTGTTCAGTGCATATTTAACTCCTCCCTTTTAAAAAACAAAAACAAACAAACAAAAAAACAACACTCATTATTAATATCAGCAATACTAGCGTCCGTGAACGAAACCACCTCCCACTTTCCCTCTCATACATTTCACCACTCCTACTCCCTCTGTTTTCGTTACGTACGCGAGAAAGCCTGCTGTTCCCCCTTCCTTCCTCAAATTGCCCTTTTATTATTCTGTACTTTCAACTAACAATTTCATTTAAAAGATGATATATGAAAATTTGAATTTAACTATAATAAGTATTATGGTACCTGTTCAGTGCATGTTTACCTATAAGTATGGCCAACCACTTATAATTCAGTAACTGTAATTAAAAAAAAAACAATTATAATAAACAGAACGACTCATAGAAATCTATCTATATTCTTTTTTCATTTTAATATACTTTCATAGAAATGCTTCTGTTATGTAAAAAAACCTATTTTCTTTATGCCACAAGTGTCACGCTCATACATGCATTCCATAGCTAATATAACAAACTGACCAACCGGGTCACGGGTGGTCTAGTAATATATAAGAATAACAAATAATTAATGCTTCTATCCAGTCATGACTGACAGAATGTGGAACATCTACCCGCGTGGATTAAATTAAGTTTTCAGTTAGAAATTCTGTATACGTTCTGAGTTCGAAAAGATGTATCTGAAGAAGGTCGGGTGTTACATCGGCCAAAATAAGAATCAAGATGAGAATAGTTGTTTGAATGATCTAAAAATATCCAAAACATCAAGTAAGTCAAAGTGTAAAATAAAACATTTTCAAAATGAATGTTGTCTTCAACTTTCTTTATTTTTAGAGCCCTCGACTAATGTTTAGTTATCTCGGGTGTAGAACGTGCATATTGTCCTTCTTAAATATAGAAGATACAAATAAGATACCTTTTTTAACGTTGAAAAGAGAAGATTGCGTGACGTCATACAAATCCAATCATATGTAGACGCGATTGCATAAGTCTGACAGTATTACAGCAAAGAGTTATTTGATAGGATCTTCGCACTGGCATTATTTATCTGATGATTTCAGTTTGCTACCTACAAGCATCTCTAGTATATAATAAATATTTGATTTGTTTATTATCTACGTAAACATTTCGTCCTTTATAATCGGGACTCGTCAGCATACAGATGTTACTATTCACTACTGGTCATGCGATTCGAAACCCCGGACTCCAAGTAATTTACAACTCAAATCCCGACATCTAGAACCACTGGGCCACCACTGAATAGCGAATAAACAGTGATAATTTTAACACTTATTTCGGCGGATTGACATCATAAGAGCGTTCAACTTAATGAAAGGAACAATGCATTTATATCTAGCGACGTCATACTGTGTTAATACTTAACTTACAGTGAACATCTAGAGGGTTTTCTAGAAGCTACAAATGATAATATTTATTTTGTTAATTATCTATGTACGTATACGTTTCGTCCTTTATAATCGGGACTCATCAGCATAGAGATATAACTATTCACTACTGGTCATGCGATTCGAAACTCCGGACTCCGAGTATTGTACAACTCAAATCCCGACATCTAGAACCACTGGGCCACCGCTGAATAGCGAATAAACAGTAATAATCTTATTTGTTTTGTTTATTATCTATG
>OY744543.1:6237700-6252700 GCA_963556195.1 Sepiola atlantica | reverse complement strand
GCACTTATTTAAGGGGGAATTCAATTTACAACTACACGCGTTCCTAGCCATTAATTTTGTTATGTAAGGTATACACGACATAAAGAAAATATACGATTCACATATCTATATTTATATATATAAAGAAATTTTGTTTTTAAGCCACAACAACGCATCGTTTAAATAAATATGTATTTATTTAAAGTAAACTAACTTTCGACTGTAAAAAGTCATCTTCAGGAAATAGTAAACATTTTTTTTATTATTCTTTTTTTCGTGGCATAATATCACCATAAACACCGTATAGTATTGCAACGGTTTGATAAAAAAAAATGTCTTCGTCGTGAGGTAGCGCGGACACTCATAAATGTATAAGAAGTTGACCTATCCCTTTTGAAAGCATTGGGTAATATAAATATAACATTTTGTTGTGAAACTTAATCAACGCACATATCTTCTTTTAAATAAATATTTATATATTTAGGTACAACTAATTTTCGACTGTACAAAGTCATCTTCAGGAAATAGTAATAATTTATTTTTTGATCGTGATATAATATAATTGGTAAATCCGTATGGTCTTGCAACGGTGAATTTTTTAATATATATATATGTATATATATATATATATATATACATATTTACCAATACCAGATAAAAATAGCTGTTTAGAATGGCTGACTATGGCTAGGTTCGAACCTACGACCACATTATCAGTAGTCTGAAATGTTCCCAGTAAGCTAAGAAGCCCAGAAAGAAATATGTGCGATCTTTTATCTCTTTGATGTTCAGTTATCTTTTATAGAAATTCTTTTCGCAATAATAACACCTTATGAACACTATCTTATTGTGATTCACTTCTTAAGTGATTGAGAGAGTTACATCCCTTATATGCATTGCCTGTGCATTATGCCTCTCCAATACACACACAAACACACACATATATATATATATATATATATATATGATAATTTTATTTACACAGACATGTAAAAATCTGCGACACTGGCATGTCAATGTTATCGATTAACAGTTACTATAAACTGAGATCTCATCAGGGAGAGTTAGAATCCGATCTTAAACTCATATCATATTTGAAGAGAATGAAATGGAGGGATAAAGAAAGAGAAGAAAATAAATTTAACATTTCAAAAATTGGGGCCGTTAAAAAATTAAAAATTAAAAATCTAAAAAATCTAAAAACAAAAAACAAAAAATCTCTTTTTTATTTTTTTTTATTTTTACTTTTAATTTTTTAATTTTTAATTTTTTAATTTTTTCATTTATATTTTTATTTTATTAATTTATTTATTTATTTGTCGTGTTTGTTTAAAATTTTAGATTTTAGATTTTTTAGATTTTTTGTTTTTTGTTTTTCGTTTTTAGATTTTTTAGATTTTTAATTTTTAATTTTTTAACGGCCCCAATTTTTGAAATGTTAAATTTCTTTTCTTCTTCTTCTCTTTCTTCATCCTTCCATTTCATTCTCTCCAAATATGATCTGCGGTTAAGATCGGATTCTAACTCTGCCTGATGAGATCTCAGTTTATAGTAACTGTTGATCAATAACATCGACATGCCAGTGTCGCATATTTTGTACATGTCTGTGTAAATAAAATTATCATATATAAAGCTCTATTTTGATATTGAGCACTTTTTATAAACCCGGTTAAAATTCTCTGGATTACCACCCTGTGGATATTTCTTACCTGGAGTATTACCATTATATATATATATATATATATATATATATATATATATATATATATATATATATATATATATATATTGAAAAGTCACACAATTTGAAGCGTTGGGTGGGTGACAATAAAAAAGATATTTTCTTATAAAATATTTAGAAAACCTTGCACAACGCAGATTATTTGTTTTTAAAATAAATTATTTATTCATCTCAAAAACGTTTATATATATTTGTTTTTAAACTTGAGTACTTTCGGTAAATCTACCATCTTTAGAAGAATATTTCTTCTTTTTCTTTTTTTTTCTTTTTTTCTCTTGGTTGAGACATTCTCGTGGCCAAGTTGAAAATCCGTCTCGGTGTTTTGACGAAGTGAAAAAAGTGTCGATATGGCTGTGTGTCACGTGGTCGGCGTGGAAGGATATTTTGAAAAGTCACACAATTTGAAGCGTTGGGTAAGTGGCAATAATAAAGATATTTTTTTAATATAATATTTAGAAAACCTTGCACAACGCAGATTGTTTGTTTTTAAAATAAATTATTTATTCATCTCAAAAACATTTTTTTTATATAAACTTGAGTAATTTCGGTAAATCTACCATCTTCAGAAGAATATTTCTTCTTTTTCTTTTTTTTCTTTTTTTCTCTTGGTTGAGACATTCTCGTGGCCAAGTTGAAAATCTGTCTAGGTGTTTTGACGAAGTGAAAAAATCGCATATATATATATATATATATATATATATGGGAAGAGAAGGATGAAGGTAATCCGACGTGATGGGAAAATGAAAAAGGAAAACCAAAAAATGGATGTTTTTTATGTGTACATCAACGTTTTGTCTTTATTTATAAGATGATAATATAGAGAAAAATGTCATGCAAGTACAAATACAAATACAAATACATATATATATATACCTTGCATTGAGCAACTGAATTGAAAAAAGATCTGCCTCGGCAACTTTTCTAATTCATTTTCATCCTTCTACACATATATATATATATATATATATATATATATATATATATATATATATATATATATATATATATATATATATATACATATATATATATATATATATACATATATATATATACATATATATATATATATATATATATATATATATATATATATATATATATATATGCGGTTGTTTACGCGTCTAGGTCAAAATATTTTATAATGCGGACAGCCCGAATGTGAGCTTAGTTCATTTACTTAAAATTTATATATATATATATATATATATATATATATATATATATATATATATATATATATATATATATATATATATATATATATATATATATATATATACATATATATATATACATATATATATATACATATATATATACATATATATATATATATACATATATATATATATATATATATATATATATATATATATATATATATATATATATATATATATATATATATGCGGTTGTTTACGCGTCTAGGTCAAAATATTTTATAATGCGGACAGCCCGAATGTTTGTTTAGTTTATTTACTTAAAATTTATATATATATATATATATATATATATATATATATATATATATATATATATATATATATATATATATATATATATATATATATATATATATATATATATATATATCAAATGTTATCCTGTATAGCTGGTTAATATAAGAAGAATTTTTCATATTTTTGATAACGTTTTCGTCGAGTCAGGTACAAGGTCATTGATTCTAATACTGCATATTGTAGTTTCATATAAATTATCTAAATAGGTAAGGTGTGTCCTAGAACATCGGTATTGCATCTTGTGATTAAACTCGAGCCCGAACATAACATAGTAATGCAATCGACGCTATCACCATGGAGTTTAAAAAATATTTATTTCTTCTTGTATTTATTTCTTATGTCGTTATTTTTTATATTTGTGATCCGAAAATGTGCAGTTCGTCGAAACGTTTTTTAAATTTAATCTTGAATATTTCCTTTTGCGTTTTATTTTTCGTTGATTTATTTTAGGAATCGGATTTCTTTCGCCACAGTTAGTTGGGAACTACCTATGATAGAAAAGTAATATCTTTTTAAAACGAGTCAGCGTTTTTCATTATCCTGCTGACATGGCTAAGTTAAATAGCTTTTATTTGAAAAAGAAATGAGATTTCAAAAATCAACTATTTTATGTTTTTTAAATATTTTTTTTTCAGTCGTTTCTTCCACATCCGTTAATCGTCAACTCCTTATCTTCGGAAAAATCTAACTTTTTTAACGACACACGTTTATTCAATGTCGTGCTGACACAGAAAAATAAAAATAAAACACAAATTCGCAAGATGCGTCAGCACAATATGTGCGCGTATGACTAATGTGACGCATACACCGAAGGACATAACCTCTGACAGTTTCTTAGACGCAACTTAATAATATGCGTCACTTCAATGCGTCTGTAGCAGGGAGAGTAGAAAGTGAGCTTTGGGTTTACTTTCCGCAGCCTCGTAACTCTCGCTTTCCTTATTTTGTCCTTTAGTCCTCACATTCCATGTTTCTGACAAAGGGGAAATAATTGCTGTTTTCTGGGTCAGAATCTATTCATCTAACACTTATTGTTGGCTAATATTTTTACCGTGAAGTATTTTTTAGCTTCTTATATGAAGTGGCTTCATGCCTTGTCTGGAGCGATTTCCATAAAAAAAGGTTAAATCATTAAAAATGTAGGAATAAACAAGTGATTGATATGGAGACAAATACTTTTAAAATGCTATTTAATATATTATCGTGTGAAATTGTTAATGGAACTGAAATATATAAAAACATACCGCCCTATGGACAGTTACAGACGAACGGAAGAGAAGAGATTCTTGTGTGCCTTAGAAGACACTTTGAAAATTGTGCAATTATTAAATCTGCACACTTAACGATATAAACGTTACTTTTGGAACTTTAACACGTACTTTCTTCTTTCTTTCGTGTGAATTAGATGATTCTGGTGTTGGCATACGTTTCCTTGATGTTTTTCTAGTTAGAAATCTTTCCGGAAAGACGTCGGGAAGGACCACGAGAAGGTTGCCAACAAGTGTAAGTGTTGCTGTGGAACCGACTAGATTCGAACTTGGAACACCCAGGTTTTCAGTCCGTGTCGTTATCCACTTAACCACCACCAGGTGCCTGAAAGAACCTGTTAAATACAAACGATCCTTTAAACAATTATTAACAGGAGAAAAATGAAATAATTTTCGATCCATCAAAGAAAAATGTTTAAAGTATTTTGACAATTTCAACTTCATATTTGTTTTTGTTTTTGTTTTTGAAGTTTCTAAAATAAAAATAGAATATTAACCTTATCGATTATCGATGTTAAACGCAATTTTATTATAATTTCATTGGGGAATTTGATTGGAAATCGTCCGAAGAAAATTAAGCTTTTCTCGAAAAGTCCGATCTACATAATATTACAGTATTTTTTTTTATTTGTCAGTCAATCTGTCTATGTTTTAGGCTTCAACACAATTCGACATCATTTGACAAAAGGATACATGAAATGTCCGCCGATTAATAATCCTGTAAATATGTTAATATTAATATGTTAATATTAATATGTTAATATTAATACGGATAATAACACAAAAATAGACACAAGTTGGAGCAAATAAGACATATAATGGAGGAGCAAGTTAAATAGTTTCACCCTTAATACAATGTATATATATATATATATATATATATATATATAATTAACTTGTAACAAATATCCAGGGAGTATGAATCCGAAGGAAGTTGAAACCGGGTTTATGAGAGTGCTCAATGAAAATTCAGAGCAAAATATATATTTTTTGATTTTATTCCATTAGTTGCGACAAAACAAGTTTTGTTTCATTGGTGCGAATAGCGACCAACTCATCGGGCCGGCGAAAGGAATTCAAATGGCATAACATTTTAACTTCACTTTAACGGGAAATTGAAAATTGAAAATACATTGGAGGGGGAGGGGGACAGAGTTGGGGCTTTGTCTATAACGGCGACATGGGACATGAGAGGGGAGGGGGGAGGACCCCAACAAGTCGTGTTTCAAATTATTACGTGGGAGGTTTTTCACGTGTCTGTGCTGTGACGATCTCAATCTCGGCCGGGGTGGGAGGAGGGAGATGGAGCGACGGCCAGAGTGAGTTAAATTTAAAATGAGAATAAAATTATGATTACAACCGTCATTCTTATTTTATTTTAATTCTAATAAGTAATTATCATGTGGATAAAAATGTTTGATAATTTTAATTTAGGGTATTAATTGCTACTTTTGCATTTTATTTATTTTATTTTAATGTTTTGTTTATTATTTGTAGTGAATTTTGTTGTGATTATATTTTTTAAATTGTGATTATATTATACCGAGATCAATACTAGTGGAATCATTTTATAAGAGAAGTTTTCTGGTGTTACCAGTTTGATCATTAACAAAACCGATTATGACAATGGTAACGCCTGCCAATCATACCTACGATAGTCGCAGTGATAACAGCCTTATATAAAAGCCTTAATAAAAATAAAAATAAAGATAAATATAAATAAAATTAGAATAAAAATAGAAATAGAAATAACAAGTTTGTAAGAATATTAATGATAATAACAATAATAATAATAATAATAATAATAGTATTAAAAAAAAAAAAATTAAAAAAAAAAAAAAAATAATAATAATAATAATCATAATAATAATAATAATAATAATAATATGAAACTAAGAAACGAAGAGAATGGACAAAAGAGAGGACCGACAAAACCTGGATGGGAAATCAGACTGGAAACCCAGATCACCAAACTTCGGAAAGAAGCTAAAACCGTGAACAGAAGGAAGGAGGACATGAAACGATTAAGAAGCAAAAATCAGAAACGCAAGGAAAAACTAAATGAGAGACATGAAGAAATAAAACAAAGGATAGCAGCAATAGAAGGAAGACTGAGACGATACAGGTACAAATCAGAACAGAGCAAACAGAACAGGACCTTTGAAAACAATGAAAGCCAGTTCTACAAAAACGTAAATGGAGAAAAAACAACAACAGAGTTACCGAACCCAACAGAAACAAAACAATTCTGGAGCAAGATATGGGAAGAACCAAAAAAGCACAACAAGAATGCCCAATGGCTGAAAAACATGAGAGATGAACTGCAGGAAATCGAAGAAGGAACCGAAACAGAAATCAACAAAGAAACGATCAAGAAAACCCTAAAAAAAATGGCAAACTGGAGAGCACCAGGCCACGATGGAATACATGCATACTGGTTTAAAAAATTCACGACCCTGCATGAAAGAATAGCGCAGAAACTGAGCGGATGTATCCGCAAAACAGACGTACCAGAATGGATGACGGAAGGAAGAACAACACTAATACAAAAAGACCCCAAAAAGGGAACGACCCCCAGCAACTACAGACCGATAACATGTCTACCAATAATGTGGAAAATTCTCACAGCACAACTGAGAGAACAAATCTACCAATCCCTGGACAATCGTGGACTGCTCCCCGAGGAACAAAAAGGATGCCGGAAAGGACAAAGAGGGGCACATGATCTACTATACATTGATCAAAAGACCCTGAAGGAGGTGAAGAGCAGACAAAAGAACATAACCATGGCATGGATTGACTACAAGAAAGCCTACGACAGAATCCCCCAAACATGGATAATTGAATGCTTAAAGATATACAAGATACCAGACAGGATTATTAATCTCATCCAGAAAGCGATGGAAACATGGAGACTAAAACTGACAGCCGGAGGACAATACCTGTCTGAGATAAAAATACAGAGAGGCATTTTTCAAGGAGACTCTCTATCACCACTACTGTTTATAATAGTCATGATGCCACTCAACTACATACTCAGAAAGTGTGATGCCGGATACAGGTTTACGGATACAGAACAAAGAATAAACCACCTGATGTACATGGATGACCTTAAACTGTTTGCAAAAAACAAAAAAGAACTGGAAAAGCTGATAAACACAACCAGGATATTCAGCCAGGATATCCAAATGGAGTTTGGAATAGAAAAATGTGCACTGCTAGAGATCAAAAGAGGAAAACTGGAAAAGACAGAAGGTATAGAACTCCCCAACCAAGAGGAGATGAGGGCGCTAGGAGAACAAGATAGTTACAAATACCTGGGAGTTCTGGAAGCAGACACAATCAAATATACAGAAATGAAAGAGAAGATTGGAAAAGAATATCTACGAAGAACAAGGAAACTCTTAGAAACTAAACTATATAGCAGAAATCTAGTAAAAGGGATAAACACATGGGCTGTATCACTAATAAGATACTCTGGACCATTCATAGGCTGGACCAAAGAAGAACTCAGGCACCTTGACCAAAGAACTAGAAAACTAATGACTATGCACAATGCACTGCACCCAAAAGACGACACGGACAGACTCTACGTGAAAAGAAATGAAGGTGGTAGAGGACTGGTAAGTATAGAAGACTGTGTGGAAGACACCAAAAAAGAGCTGGAGAAATATGTAACCCAGAACACGGAAAGACTGATCACCACAGCAAGAGACACCAGCCCAACAAACAACCCCGGAAGCACTGAACCCAGAAACAAAAAGACAAGAAAGGAAAAGTGGGAAGAAAAACAACTACATGGACGCTTTATAAGACTCACAAGCGATGAAGCCAATGAAAACAGCTGGGCATGGCTAAGAAAAGGAAACCTGAACAGAGAAACGGAATCTCTGCTGACGGCCGCACAGAACAATGCGATTAGGACAAACTTTATTAAAGCAAAAATAGATAAAACCCAGGAAAACAGCAAATGCAGATTGTGTGGACAAAGAGACGAAACGATAAATCATATAATAAGTGAATGCAGCAAGCTAGCACAAAGGGAATACAAGAACAGACATGACAGCATGGGGAAAGAAGTACACCGGGAAATGTGCAAACAACTGAATTTCGAATATGCAAGAAAACGGTACAAACACAAACCAGAAACGGTACTAGAAAACGAAAAACACAAAATCATATGGGATATGAATGTACAAACAGACAAACCCATAACAGCAAGGAGACCGGATATGATAATAATCAACAAGAAAGAAAAATCCTGCAAAATCGTGGACTTTGCCGTTCCAGCAGACCACAGAGTGAAGATCAAAGAGACGGAAAAGAGAAGCAAATATACTGAACTTGCCAGAGAATTGAAAGGAATATGGAACATGAAGAAAGTCAGTATAACACCAATAATCATAGGAGCACTAGGAACAGTCCCCAAAAACATGGAGAAAAGACTAGGAGAAATAGGAATCAAAGGGATAACTGAGACCATACAAAGGACAGTAATGATCAAAACAGCTACAATCCTGAGAAATGTCCTCGAATGCTGAAACCAACCCACATAAGCAACGAATGGAGAACAAACACATGGAAGCACAAAACAACAGAACCGGGGAAAATACAACCGAACGAGAGAGGCGCAAGCATAGGCTGACGCCACGAAAATTATGGACAGAGGGTCGAGGAGGGAAAGCGCAAAACCAGACCTCCACTGGAAGAGCGCGGACAGCTCTGGGACCTTGGGAAGGCTTGTTGCCACTCGGGCCCCAGAGGGGACCAATAGCCCTTATCAGCGGGAAATCGTTGGTAGGTGGCTGTTGCGATTACCGCAAGGTCATCAGCGGTGATGAACGAAAAGAGGTGGAGCATACTGGAGGCCTGAGGAGACTTGTTGTCACTCAGACTCCAGGGAATACCACAGGTTGTCGGCAGTGGGTGACCACTGACGATGACCAGTGTGATAACTCCTAGTGAGTAAATAATAATAATAGTAATAATGATAAATATCACCATCATTACCATCTTGCTACTTGTGAAGTCATTGGGCGAAATAAGTCGACAAGTGATGGTAGGCTTTTTTAATTCCACTACCAATGACACTTAATTAAGTGTTCAAGGTAGTGATCGAGGGGTTAAGTAATTGAGATTAGATTAGTCTAAGTGATATCAGTGTTGATAGCTGTCCCAGTTATGGGTTTATGTTAGAATTGGTAGTATGGCTGAGAGGTTATTGGGGCTGTGCATTATAGGTAGTACGTAGAGATTTGATATTATTGGTAATTTAGAGGGGTGGTTATATATTTATATATTCATCATGACTTGTTGGGGTGGGATTGGGTGGTAAATTTGGGTGGGTGGGTAGAGGGTTATAGTGTGTTTTGGGGTAGTGTATAGTGGGGGTTTAATGTTATCATTCATTTTTGTAAAAAACAAAAAAAACTGTTAATTTTATTTTGAAGTTAAGTAGGGTTGGTGTGGGGTTATGGTGGGGTATGTGGATTGCTAAGGAGGTAGAGTCTACTATGTTTACAGTTGATAGATGTCTCTTGTTTTCTATTTAAGACTTTGTTTTTGTCCTTAAAGCGGATAATTTCCAGTTTTTCATTTAAGCATAATCTACATGGAGAGTTTATTGATTTGCAGTTGCTGGATTTTTTCAAGATTTTCCACTTTATTATGGGAGTTTCTTTTTTGGTTTTTATTTTGTGGTAGTGTAGTGAAAGTCCAGTTTGGCCAGGATGGTCTGGGTTGTTGAAGGAGAGTTTATGGTTGTATAATCTTTCCTTGAAGTTGTTGCCTGCCAGACCAATATAATAGTTAGTCTGGGATGGGTTTTCAGTTGAGGAGATAGATGCCTCATAGACCACTTGGGTTGATAGGCACTTTTGATTTAGGGGGCAGTTTGATTTGTTATTACAGTTGCATGTTCTTTTAGAATTTGAGGTTACTGGGGTGTTTAGTATTTTCATGTTGTGCTTTTTTATGATTTTTTCTAAGTTGTCACCACAACAATAGCTGAGTTTTAGTGTATTCTTATTGAAAATTTTATGGAGTATGCTGTTACTAGGGTGGTTAGATAGTGGGTTGACATAAAGGGGGTAGGAATTATCTTTAGCATTTCGAAGAGAAATGGTCTTTTAGTACAGTACTAATAAATAACAAAGAACAATGGACAAAGAAAGACCATTTCTCTTTATTCGATGTATCTATGGGCTCTCTTGCCTCTGCCGAGGTAACAGACTTGGTTGGCCTGTACTTACTATACAACCTAACAAAAGATCTTGAAGTCGATTCAATCGGCCTCTACAGAGATGATGGCCTAATGTACGTTAAAAACACAAACGGACAAAAATGTGAACAAACCAAAAAAATAATATCCAAAGAAATGAAACGAATAGGCCTAAAGGCTGAAATAACATCAACTGTTAAACAGGTCAATTTCCTCGATATTACCTTCAACCTCAATAGAGATACTTATGAGCCCTATGCTAAAGATAATTCCTACCCCCTTTATGTCAACCCACTATCTAACCACCCTAGATCTGTAAGTAAACACATCCCGGAATCAATTAGTAGAAGGATTAGCAACAACTCCTCCAATATAGATATCTTCAATAAACATAAGAACTTTTATAATAAAGCACTAAAGGAGAGTGGATACAAAAATACCAAAATAGAGTATATTCCAACTACACAAAATAACCCTAATAGGAACAAAAATAGAAATAGGAAAATTATCTGGTATACACCTCCATTTAACAACTCAACTAAAACCAAAATAGGGAATAAATTCCTGAACTTAATAAACACTCATTTCCCCAATAACAGCATACTCCATAAAATTTTCAATAAGAATACACTAAAACTCAGCTATTGTTGTGGTGACAACTTAGAAAAAATCATAAAAAAGCACAACATGAAAATACTAAACACCCCAGTAACCTCAAATTCTAAAAGAACATGCAACTGTAATAACAAATCAAACTGCCCCCTAAATCAAAAGTGCCTATCAACCCAAGTGGTCTATGAGGCATCTATCTCCTCAACTGAAAACCCATCCCAGACTAACTATTATATTGGTCTGGCAGGCAACAACTTCAAGGAAAGATTATACAACCATAAACTCTCCTTCAACAACCCAGACCATCCTGGCCAAACTGGACTTTCACTACACTACCACAAAATAAAAACCAAAAAAGAAACTCCCATAATAAGGTGGAAAATCTTGAAAAAATCCAGCACCTGCAAATCAATAAACTCTCCATGTAGATTATGCTTAAATGAAAAACTGGAAATTATCCGCTTTAAGGACAAAAACAAACTCTTAAATAGAAAACAAGAGACATCTATCAACTGTAAACATAGTAGACTCTACCTCCTTAGCAATCCACATACCCCACCATAACCCCACACCAACCCTACTTAACTTCAAAATAAAATTAACAGATTTTTTTGTTTTTTACAAAAATGAATGATAACATTAAACCCCCACTATACACTACCCCAAAACACACTATAACCCCCTACCCACCCACCCAAATTTTCAACCCAATCCCACCCCAACAAGTCATGATGAATCTATAAATATATAACCACCCCTCTAAACTACCAATAATATCAAATCTCTACGTACTACCTATAATGCACAGCCCCAATAACCTCTCAGCCATACTACCAATTCTAACATAAACCCATAACTGGGACAGCTATCAACACTGATATCACTTAGACTAATCTAATCTCAATTACTTAACCCCTCGATCACTACCTTGAACACTTAATTATTAACTGGTACTTAGTCCTTGTCATTGGTAGTGGAATTAAAAAAGCCTACCATCACTTGTCGACTTATTTCGCCCAATGACTTCACAAGTAGCAAGATGGTAATGATGGTGATATTTATCATTATTACTATTATTATTATTATTATTACTATTATTATTATTATTATGATTATTATTATTATTATTTTTTAATACTATTATTATTATTATTATTATTGTTATTATCATTAATATTCTTACAAACTTGTTATTTCTATTTCTATTTTTATTCTAATTTTATTTATATTTATCTTTATTTTTATTTTTATTAAGGCTTTTATATAAGGCTGTTATCACTGCGACTATCGTAGGTATGATTGGCAGGCGTTACCATTGTCATAATCGGTTTTGTTAATGATAAAACTGGTAACACCAGAAAACTTCTCTTATAAAATGATTCCACTAGTATTGATCTCGGTATAATATAATCACAATTTAAAAAATATAATCACAACAAAATTCACTACAAATAATAAACAAAACATTAAAATAAAATAAATAAAATGCAAAAGTAGCAATTAATACCCTAAATTAAAATTATCAAACATTTTTATCCACATGATAATTACTTATTAGAATTAAAATAAAATAAGAATGACGGTTGTAATCATAATTTTATTCTCATTTTAAATTTAACTCACTCTGGCCGTCGCTCCATCTCCCTCCTCCCACCCCGGCCGAGATTGAGATCGTCACAGCACAGACACGTGAAAAACCTCCCACGTAATAATTTGAAACACGACTTGTTGGGGTCCTCCCCCTCCCCTCTCATGTCCCATGTCGCCGTTATAGACAAAGCCCCAACTCTGTCCCCCTCCCCCTCCAATGTATTTTCAATTTTCAATTTCCCGTTAAAGTGAAGTTAAAATGTTATGCCATTTGAATTCCTTTCGCCGGCCCGATGAGTTGGTCGCTATTCGCACCAATGAAACAAAACTTGTTTTGTCGCAACTAATGGAATAAAATCAATATATATATATATATATATATATATATATATATATATATATATATATATATATATGATTATTTTTATTTACACAGACATGTACAAAATCGGCGACACTGGCATGTCGATGTAATCGATCAACAGTTATTATAAACTGAGATCTCATCAGGGAGAGTTAGAATCCAATCTTAACCTTAGATTATATGTGGAAATATGATTTAAGGTTAAGATCGGATTCTAACTCTCCCTGATGAGATCTCAGTTTATAATAACTGTTGATCGATAACATCGACATGCCAGTGTCGCAGATTTTGTACATGTCTGTCTAAATAAAAATAATCATATATAAAAGCTCTATTTGATATTGAGAACTTTTTATAAATCCGGTTGAAATTTTTTGGATTACTACCCTGTGGATGTTTTACCTGGATTATATATATATATATATATATATATATATATATATATATATATATATATATATAAAGATAGAAGAAATAAGAGTGATAAACATGTTCGAATGTCCAAATTTATTGCAAATTTCGATTGTTCAATGCAAGGTGTATTCTGTAATAAACCAGTGTTTATTATTCTTTCCTTAAGCCAAGGCTTTTTAAAGATCGAAATCTTATCATAAGAGGAGAAATACAGACAGATAAGTTGGCTTCTACCTTTATAATTGCTCTATCTCGTATATTGAGCTTAACCTTTTCACTATAGGTCCTATTTACTAAAAGTTTACTTTCGGTTTATATTTGATTATATTTGATTATATATATATATATATATATATATATATATATGTGTATATAGATTTTTCACAATCACACCTATATCTGTCTATCTGCATAATATTACAATGTAATGTAAAACCTGTATCAATATAATTAGGTGGAAACTCCGTATGATATAATATTTCGGGAACTTTTATCCTCTTCAGAATCGTACTCAACTCAAGTTCAAGCGTTTATATCGTTAAGCGTGCAGATTTTCAAGCATTGTTCCTGTTCTACCATCTCTAATCAATAGAAAAAATATAACGCGTCTCAATTATATGTTCACGAGCGTGAAGGTAACATTCAGATAGATCGATAAGCCGGTTGTCTATGGGAAGGTAACAGAAAAAAAGAAATCATAGCCAATCGCCAAGGCAAACTTCATTTTAACAACTGAGGGCTTATGATTTTCTCCTATCATAGATATTTCAGGAAGTTTGAAAGAACACGTGATTTTTTCCCTGTTTACTCTCTTGTTATGGGTTCAATAATTGTTTGCGTTCGACTAATTATAACTATTTTATCAGTGGCGCTATCTATTCGTCAACGAGCGGAATAAGAGTAAATTTGACTAAATTATTAATCGATTATATCAGACTATAAGAATAGGTAACCAAATGCGTTAGTGTTTCATTCCCCCTAAAAGCCGCTAGACTAATTGTTATGAAGTAGCCCAACAGTAAAAAGAAGAAGTCAAGTCGAGGTTGGGTTAAGATAACAAGTGTATAAACATAAAAGCTACAACGGTAAGGAAACTGACTGGCACTCGGCTAGACAGTTACAATATTGCCCTTTTTCTCCCTGGTGATTGTCTACTCGCATTATTTATAGTGAGAACCGGTGTAGTTTCTCTTCTGTTAGAACGGCCGGTGTAACAGCTTCATTCCTTTTTTAAAATTTGTTTTCGCCAAAAAATGAGCCACTGTATAATATACATTTTTTGAGACATT
>OY744543.1:6212700-6227700 GCA_963556195.1 Sepiola atlantica | reverse complement strand
ATTGAAAAAGTAAAAAAAAGTCGCATCAAAGAAAACCACTCCGTGTTATTTAATAATGTTTGCCTAAATGAAAATATGCTGCCTAAATACACACACAATATATATATATATATATATATATATATATATATGTGTATGTATGTATGCGTGTGTGAACATATACAATAAGAATATGCACATATACTGCAAAGAGGGTTAGGGTTAGGGTTAGGGTTAGGGTTAAGGCAACATACCTATTTAAGGGAAGAACTTCAAATCCTCATCTACATGGCAGAACATGTGATTATTTCCTACGTGCTAATTTATTTATGAAAAGTTCTAATGACATCTGATCTCACGAGAGAAATTGAAGTTTTTACAGACCCAATTAAAGTTAGTAACTCATGCCCACTGTCTTACAATTCTATCATCTAAATAACAGTTTTTACTTTGTACAATGTCTGGGATATTACCATCTGCTGCCAGGAACTGAAACTATTTCTTTTTTTTTGAATTTTATTTCCAATTTAATCATGACAGATAGAGAAACGAACAGGCATAAATATGCGGGGACTTGTTTGAAATGCAATTTCAGAAATACGAAAATTCTATGTCAAAATGCAAGCATTGCTAATGGACAGTTATGTTAAAAGATACACTGATTCAATCTGCACGTTTAACGATTATAAGTTTAATTATAACTTAATTGTTACAGGAATAGATATAAACAGATAATCATATATATATGTTAAATAGTAAAGGTAGGTTCGGTAGTCACTATGTGCTGATTTGAATTCACAGGTCAACGTAAACAGGAGATTAGATTTAGAAGGTCTATTTATGCACTCGGATCTCACCATAACCTACTGTATGCTAGGAACGGATGTGACGTTACAGAGATTAAAGATTGGGAGAGCGAGATAAGTAGCCAGTACGATCTGGAGCTTAGGCGTGTTAACTCGTGTTTTTTATTAATATCTGGCTAAGATATGATCAAACTGTAATTATCGACCTCTTTCCGCCCCGCCGCGTAACGCTGGCCATTGATACGTACCAAACGATCCAGGTCAATAACACTTCTCTTTTCGTTTACCGTTGTCTAAACTGGGTCTATTTTCGGGGTATGATCGAACTCCTCAGTCTTATTGAACTGTAATTATTGACCTCTCTATGTCTCTCACGCCCAATTGTCAGTGATGTTTAACAAACGATGCAGGCGAAATCATATCTTTTCTTTAACCGTTTTCTACGTGGCCCATTTTCGAAGTGTGAACGAACCTGTTTGCAGGCGGCGTTTTCTCAGTCTGACAGCATCATATTAAATGACGCATGCAGATACGAGCGGTTAACAAGGCATGTTTAAGAACTTTCCCTGTATTACACAGCGTAAAAACGTAACATAGAACCTCTTGGCCTTTGCTGGGACTACAGTGTAGTATCTGTTCCGATGGATAATACACCCCATAGACAGCTATCGTCTTGGCCTTCGGGTCTTGATTCCGCCGGTTTGTGGGTTTGTTCTGTGCAGTTCTAGGAGGTCCGCCCTCCCAGGCTTTGCCTCCCCTCTTTGAGGAGGAGTAAGATTATTGCTTACTGCCTGAGGCGCCCCTACCAGGGAATGCCGACGGGGCTGTCCAGACATTTTTTGTAGGCCAGAGTGCTCACCTTCTCGGGCGCTGACTTTTCAAACCCCACTTTCCGACCTTGTGTCACATTTTATCTTCGGGGAGGAAGATAAATAAAACGTAACATAGATTCTAAAACCAAGGAATGAATATTTATTCGTCAGTGTTATTTATTTATCTTGTTAATTTTTGCATTTTTACGGTCCACGAAACCAGTTTCAGTTATTTTGTACCGAAATACAATACTTATTTCAGATGCTTAATTGGTAATTTTTTTTATTAAAGACAATATATTTTAAAACAATAGTATAGTGGAATGGTATATATTGGAGGTCGATGAAAGCTTACATGAAGTAAAAATAGTTACCTTTAAATATTTGAACAGTAAACCCTAACCTTTAAATAAATAACCCTAACCAACCCTTATCTTAACCTTAACCTTAACCCTAAATCTAACCCTAACAATAACTAACCTTAACACACCCTTATCCTAACCCTAACGCTAACCCTAACCTTAACCTTAACCCTAACCCTAACAATAACTAACCCTAATGAACCCTAACCAACCCTTATCCTAAACCTAAACCCTAACCTTAAGCCTAACCATAACTAAACCTAACCGTAACCCTAACCAACCATTATCCTAACCCTAAACCTTAACCCTAAACCTTAACCCTAATCCTAACCATAACTAACCTTAACCCTAAACCTAAACCTTAACCCTAACCATAACTAACCCTAACCAACTCTTACCTTAACCCTAAACCATAACCTTAAACCCTAATATTAACCCTAAACCTAACCATAACAAACCCATAACGTTAACCCTAAACCCTAACTATTACCCTAACCATAACTAACCCTTACCAACCCTTACCCTAAATCTAAACCTTAACCCTAAACCCTAACCTTAACCCCAACCTTAACCCTAACCCTAACCCTAACCCTAACTCTAACTAACCCTTACCCTAACTATAACTAACCCTAACCAATCCTTACCCTAACCCTAAACCCTAACCCTAAACCCTAACCCTAAACCCTAACCTTAATCCTAAGCCTAACCATAACTAACCCTAACCCTAAACCCTAACCTTAACCTTAACCCCAACCGTAACCCTACCCCTAACTCTAACTAACCCTACCCTAACTATAACTAACCCTAACCAGCCCTTACCCGAACGCTTAACCCTAACCGTAACCTTAACCCGAACCATAACCCTAACACTAACTCTAACTAACCCTAACCCTAACCCTAACCATAACTAACCCTAACCTTAAACCCTAACCCTAAGCCTAACCATAACTAACCCTAACCCTTACCCTAATCCTAACCCTAACCCTAACCCTAACCCTAAGCCTAACCATAACTAACCTTAACCCTAACCCTAACCTTAACCCTAAGCCTAATCATAACTAACCCTAACCAACCCTTACCCTAAACCATAAACTCTAACCCTAACACTTACCCCCCAAGCTCTAACACTCATTTGAGTACCTGAGAAAAGTTATTACAATAAAATAGTCCTGTAAAGTAGAATTAAAACTAAATAACATTTTAATAATTTTCCTCTTTTGTCGTGATCCTTCAACTCACTTCATCAGTTCCCGCTTCTAAAAAAGGAGACATTGAAATCAAAACCAAATACCGGTAGCATGCGGTTTTACTGATACCAGATAATATAATTAAGATAATTCAAACGAAGAAATATATGAGAAAAGATATGGAAAAAATTGTTGATTAATAGGTTTTCCTTTTCCTTTGTCCTTGCGTCATTTAATTTTGATGAGGCACCTATGTTTTTTAGATAACCGGATAATAGACGAATGGAATATCGGTGCATATCTTGTAGACAAATAGTCTGTACACGATCTTTTCTATTTAATCGATAGATGTTGTCCTAAATGGCGCTACCACTCTACGTCAGAGTGAACTTGAGAGATGGCAACGTACACCGGAAAACGTCTATATTGCAAACGCTCAGCTTGATGCAATTTTGTGTTATCGCCATGATGTTTTGTAGGACATCTCGAGTATTTGATACGTTTGGTAAATACGATATATGTATTTCCAAATATATACATATATTTAAAGCCCCCTGACATCCACGCCTCTTTGGCGCGAATGTTCTATATATCCGTCGCATGCTTGGAAAGAAAACTCTCTGAAAATATTTTCTATACTTCTAGTGCAATAGTTTATAACAGCCCAAATATCTTCTACAAACTCACAAACAGTCTCTAAATACCTTTCTCATAATTCTACTTTAAAATTCCTCCAACTCAAAATATCTTCTGCAAGCTTACAGGGACGCTCCAAAACTTTTTCCATAATTCTACGATTTTAGAATTTTCTCAAGACAAAAGCCTTTTCTATGATTTCAATATGTTTAAATTTCTCAAACCCATATCTATAAAAGCAATATGAATGTGTACTGTCTTGAAAACCTGGATTTATGTGTTGGAAGACTAAGATAGGATAAACGTCGAACGTTGCTTGAGGCCGTTTAATTTCGTGCCCGAGAGAATTCTATTCAATCAATAAATGTTACTCTGACAAATCCTACGATTTGGGATCATTAGGCACTGAAGAATTAATGACATCTAACAGTTTATGTTTTGTTGTGAAGTTGTCCCACAGTAAATAATAAATAAAGGAAGTCAAGTCGAGGGTTGGTTTAACAAGTGTATTAACAAAGTAAGAAAGTGACTAGCTCTTGGCTAGACAGTTACAAGACTGTGCTTTTTCTTCTGGTGACTCGCACTATTTATAGTGACAACCGGTGTAGTTTCTCCTGTGTAAGAACGGCCGGTGTAACATTTCTATATGAGATACATAGATATCCGTGTGTTCTAATCAAACGATGAGTCTATAAATAAGTTAAGAACATTAGTTTTTCTCTTCCCAAATGACCAGTTAATTATGTCATAGTATATCCTTATTGTGGTCTCTTGATCTTACCGGATTTCAGAACAATAATTTATCTGATATTGTGGAGTATACAGCTTAGTGCTGTTACTAAAAAAAATATTACTTGGTAAAAGTGCATCATTCCTCGTATAAGCCAGTGTCAGGTAACACTTCATAGGGTATCGTATTTGGCCTTCAAACATTATATAATGTTAAACATATGATGAGCATTTCCTTGTAGGGGAAGTATCTTCATACAAGGTTGTCTCCATAAACTCCTGTATAATAAGACCATGGACATTCAAGTATAGTGTCTTCTGGGCCTTCGAATTCTCCCATTCATCTCTATCTCTTTGTTTATATATATATATATATATATATATATATATATATATATATATATATATATATATATATATATATATACTAATTATAATGAGAAAAAGAAAAACAATAAAAATACAGTAGAAAGAAAGAAATGTTAAAAAAGAAGAGGAAGAAGAAGAAAAAGAAGAAGAAGAAGAAGAAGAAAGAGAAAAAATCGACAGTTATGAACGCCGATTTTAAACACTGGAAGTGGGCAAAGAAGAAGAAGTAAAAAGAAGAAAAAGAGTTAACGGTTAACTTATAGACGCCGATTTGAAACACTGAGAAAAGGAAAAAAATAGACAGTTGTGAACGCAGATTAGAAAAACTGTAAGTGAACAAAGAAGATTAATATTTATTTGAGGTTGACGACAACGGGGAGATGGACAATAAAGGAGGAGGAGAGAGAAGGAGAGACTAAAGGTATATATATGTATGCATGTATATATATATGTATATATATACATATTTATTTATTTATTTTTTATTTTTTGATGTGTTGATATTTTTTATATTTATAATATAAAACTAAAAATAATACATTAATCACCTAAATAATAGTGTAATGGATTCGTCCAAACACTTTAAAATGCAGCAACATTTTTGTAAGTAACGCATAAATTTTATTAGACAGACGAACAGCACAGATAAAGAAAAAAAAATATTTATTTATTTATTTATTTATTTATGTATTTATTTATTTATTTATTATTTATTTTAAATTAATTTTTCTTTTTCTTTTTAATTTTTTTTTAATTAATTTATTTTTTATTTTTAATTTTTATTTTAAATAACTAATATAAGTTAGCAAAACATTTATATGAAACAAAACGTAGATTTAGTATAAGGAACGTTTATGTTTTTGTCTTTTAATGGAAGTGGGGTCTGATCAACTCTGCTGGGGAAGCCATGAAATTAAATACTGTCTTGTTTTTAAATTCCCTAAATAGTTTTTCATGGGAAACAACTGATGATCCCTTAAAATAGTATTAGAAACAAACTAATATAATAACTATAAAAAATAAATTGACTTACATGAGTGATTTTCCACTGAAAGACTTGGGACTATAAGTTTTCTTTTTTTTTAATATAGTTTTAATTGTTGAGAAACTTCCGAGACTATATATATATATATATATATATCTGTGTGTATGTATGTGGATGTGTGTGTATGCTGATAGAAAGAATGCGGATCAAAATAAGAGGAAGTGGTCTCAGTTTGTAGAAGTTTTATTCAACAGCGCATAGTGACTAGTTATTTTTCGGCTCGATACAAGAAACTACAAGTTACCACATGTATACCCATGCCTACGACGTAGATCTAAATATGGTCTGCGACACCTATTAAACAGTCATACCTATATAAATCGAGCATCTTATATATCTATCTATCTATATATATATATATGAATATATTTTTTATATATATTATTAATGTATATAGGTATTAATTTATAAATGTACATATGTGTATGTGTATAAATGTGTGTGTTAAGTTGAAAGACAGAGAAAATAATAAAGTGGCAATTATTCAGGTAAAATACAGAGAGGAATTGCTCGCGGCAATTTTGAAACAGACTGTGTCAAAATATGACACTTTCAGTCGAATTCCATTTCTTCAATCCGTGTTCTTGTATTTTTAGACGCCGATAATTAAAGACAACTACGATGTGCATAAAAGGAAAGTTCTACAAAAAATCCAAGGATAATTGATAAAATAATGAAAGAAAAAACAAGGCAATTTATGACACAATCATTTGAGAGTTCGCACCTTACATCTCGTAGTTATTAATGACTAATTGAAGTGTAAGTTCGAGAGACACACCCAAGGCGTGGTTTTCAAGTGTCCGCTTATTAGAGGGTTATGGTATATTCTACAATATTCGATCGAAGACGCAGATGTGTTTTGTTTCTTCTTACTTTAAAGAAAATGAATATTCTGCAAAACAATGTCAAAAATTGATTCCCATTGCTACAGTTAACATTTTTATAATACAACGATTCTTTATCGATTAAGCGGTAGGTTTGGAACGTTTAAATTCAAAATAGCCGTACATTAGGGTTACGTTTCAGGATATGACGTCAGGGTCACGAAGTCTTCAGTAACACGTAGAGATGGAGATATACAATTAGTTTACTTTGGCACACAAACGGATTTGATGAGGACATTGAATACAAAGTTCAGTTCTCGTTTGTCCAGTCTCGAAGGAGCGGTATGGGGGTCAAGAACATTGAGTAATATTTTACTGTTGTAAAATAACAACATATCAATGAGCATAACAAACTTGGGAAAGTATATTGCTACAGTTTAATAATGGTTTTAAACATATTGCAGAACCACAGAGAATGGGAAAAATAACTTTCGTAAGTTTAATAGACGCATAATAAAAAGTCATTTTTCTAAAAATATTAAGCAAATATGTTTTATTTAGTAGATTTTAAGATCGGCTGCTACGTTGATGATGTAGTGTAAGAAAGTAAATTTCTTTAGTTAAAACTTTTTGAATGTCATAAAGAGGGGGTCCGATAGGTTTCGTCATCACATGCCAACAGCACGACTATTTGAACCAGAAACATTACAACTCTACAATTTATCATGACAGACGTCGACACAGGTCTGACAGACCAATGATCATTATATTTGATAATGCAGTGATACAAATAGACTATTCTACATACTATCGTCGAAGTATCATAAACTTGCTTCAATCAGATCGCACGTTTAGTGATTACAGTACTATCTGAAATTAAAGCATTACCGATTGTCTTTTCGATAAAATCTATTATTAATATGTGACACGGCGTCCCAACATATTTATTTAATTTATGTATTTATTTAACTAAATATAAACGTTGTTTGTTTATCTAACTAATAAAAGTTAATATGTTTGACGGCTCATCATATAATCCTTAACTTCCTGGACTCTTTCCATTTATCCAGGGTGCATCTTTTAGCCGTAACATGTATACATCATACTCACATATTGCATTCCTTCTTCCCCCTCCTCGAATATCTGAGAACTTGAGCTGGGAGTAAGCTGCGATTGAGTGATAGTTTGATCTCTTCCTTGGCGTTGGTGAGGCATCTCCGGGATCGACGGTCAACTGGCGCCGGAATGGGACAAAATCAAAATAAAAGATTGTTGCCTCGTGAATTTTGTTGGGAAGGTTTTTGTTGTGGACGCAGAGGGCGGTGGTGTTCACGGCAGTACAGAAACGAAGAAAGAAACTCAACCACTAGACGACATCTAGACGGCGCCCCTCCACGACAAGGAATAGAAGGTACGATAAATTAAATGCATATGTAACATATCTCTTTTTTGTGTTAAAAATGACCAGTTGTTTAAGCATGAACATTTGAAACGAACCGAGTTTCCACGGGTGCAGAAAGAAAGAAGAAAATAAAAGTTAAAAAAAGTAATGTTAATATTAGTGTTAAAAACCCGAGTATTTAAAATGCCTTAACGAAAAAGTTTGAAAACGCTTCTAAACTTTCGTGTTTCGAGAAGCGTTGATTAAAGGACCCATTAAAATATAGAACGATAATGTAACACTTAATATTTTTCTCTAAATAAAACTCTATTTTCAGAATCTGTCTTTTCTTAATTGTTCTTTCTCAACGAAATTATACGAACAGCAGATCGTAGCGCCAGAGACGACACGAAAAGTGACTGAGTAAGGCACAGCACCTATGAAGAATGAAACGACAGAATCTATACGGCTCCGAAGAATACATATAAAGAGACATTGCAAGGTGTGAATCGAAACAGAGCCCTTAACGATCAAAATGCTAGTTCACCCTTAAGCCTGACATACATATCGACGAACTAGATATGCGACCGAGCATCTAAACAATCTATTATTATTATGTTTTCTTTTTAACATAGTTCACCCCAAACAAGGCAGACCGCCACTGTAGACATAAGGGGCTACTGAGAAAAAGGGTGAGAGTTTAAAAAAAAATTAGGGGGGGGTGAACATAAATTGGGAGCTGTGCAGCGAGATGTCTGTTTACATTAGTTTTAAATTTCTGCATGTCAGTACCGTCAGGAAAACAGAGAACAGGGAGGGAGTTCCAGAGTCTAGCAGCACGAAGCAAGAGTAGAAAGCTCTTCGACATCTGGGGACCTCCAAAGTGAATGGATGGGATTTGGCAGATTGTCGTGTTGGGCTAGTGAATTTGCGTCGTGGGGGCACCAGAGCAGCAAGTTCATCAGAGCACAATCCATTGAAGTACTTGTAAAACAGGCACAAGGAAGCAACATTGCGTCGGTGGGATAAGGGCTGGAGCTTGGTGGATAGTGAGGGACCTATTAAGTTGGCGACTCTTTTTTTAACCTTGTCTAAGAGAAAGAGACTAGTGGATGATGCACCAGCCCATATGTGACAACAATACTCCATGCATGGCCGGATGGTGGCTTTGTAGAGATATAGGATAATGTCAGGTGTGAGGAGTTTACTAGCACGGTAGAGGGAGGCCACCTTCTTTGCAGCAGCCTTGGCAATGTCTTCAATGTATTTGTTCCAATGCATGTTATTTATATCTAACTTTAAATGTTCACTTCAAAACTATCTGCTCACGAATCGCTTGTATTAATAGTAGGAATAGAACAACGTTAGATTTTTATCTGAACTGACTGTTTCTGCATTTCTGTTATACAATACAATAGATTACACGTTAAGTAAACAAAGTATCATTAATTGTTGCATTGTTTCGCTTCCCGTGGGCACGTTAGACAAATGCTGCTATTCACTAAGTTCAATCAATCGTCGAGTTGTAAATCTCTTGTCTAATAAAACAACAAAAAAGAGATTTTCCACACGAGACAATCGATAAACGTGTTTGTTTCATATGAGAAATGCAGACACTGAATATCTGATTTCTACACAATGGATACTTTTTTTCTTCCTCCCTTGTGTTGTTCCATTCCAGAATGTCTGTCTCTATGTTGTCTAATACTGGCAGGTTTGAAATTACAGCCGAATCCAGAGTAAATTTTTTATTAGATTATTTTTTTGTGTTCATTTCAAAAGCGAGGTGAATAATTATTCATGTTTGACTAGGATTTCCCCATCTAATTCGTGTTTTATTTCAGGAAAACTTGTTTTTTTTTCAGACAGTTAACTTGGAATCGTTTGTAAACAAAAAAAGAAGAAAGCCTATAAAATATTGTTTTATCTTTTTTTCTTCAACGAATACCATCTTTTATTTTAGTTTTTTGCAACAAATCACACAGACCTTAAGTCTACATCAGTTGTTTACTTATTTTATAGTAGTCGAAATACTTACCAACAGTAGGCATTCTCTAAACTAAACAGACAAATAATTTGTTTGGTGAATTCAGACCGTTTACTTTGTTAAAATAAGAGTATACGAACCTATACCTTTTCCTAGTCAACATTAAACAAAACTTGTCCAGACGTTGTAATTATATATATATATATATATATATATATATATATATATGTAAATTTCGCGTACAACAAAATCGTAGGATAAATTTCAGAGGAAACCTTGTTTTAATAAAAAAAACGGACGGGTGGAAAACAATAGAAAATCGCTAAAATTTTAGTTTAAAAGTTGGAGAAAACGATTGAGAGAGAGAGAGAGAGAGAGAGAGAGAGAGAGAGAGAGAGAGAGAGAGAGAGAGAGAGAGAGAGAAGAGTAAATCTTTCAACGTTATGGTGGATTTAAATCATTTAAGATCTCCAACTGATGCTTCAAAATCTTTTGTCTACACAGGCTAGATCAAGATTTTTTAATAACTAATGCCTCAATAATATTGAGATGGTAGTTCGACCTGGCACTGTGTAAAACAGAAAACCACCCATCGGAATACTTGTCAGAACAAGTATTTGTACCAACCAGGTGATTACCGATGGCTGATTCCTGTGCCTGGAAGTTCCCGGATGATCTCGAAACTTTGTGTAAACAAAAGGAAAAAAAAGTATTTTAATATATCTTTATTTTGAAATTCAGAAATTCTGATGATGAAGTATATCTTCGAAAATTAAATTGGAACAAAATAGTTAATTAAACTAAAATACATTGTATGCGTTCTAATTGCTCATTATTATTTTTAATAATTAATATTACCATATAAACAATGCTTTCTAAAACAAGGACAACATTTCTTAAATATATATATATGTTATGGGTTTAGGAAATGTGGAAAAAGCGGAGTAGCATACTAAAAAAATATATGGACACAAACAGTTAGAATTCTGTAAAATACTGCGAGTCACACAGACCAATAATTTCTTTGGTGAATTCAGACCGTTTGTTATGTAAGAGCATATCAGCCTATACCTTTTCCGATTCTTTAACGTAGTGGGAACAATTAAAAGGACCGGGCACTGAAAGTAAACAAATGAAAATAATTACACCGGCTCTGATTTAAGATTTAGTTATTCGTTAATGTCGGCGATTATCTGACATATTTTCTCGTGAGAAATAGCAACCACTATCTTTATAGATGGATAACAAGGTTGTTAATAACATCTTAAAATTTAGAGCGAGAGCAATTCAAAACGACCTTTACCTCATATAATATTAGCATTATTGCGAATTTGTAATTAATGAGGTCATCTCGTATACAATTTCGGCTTATGGTTTACATTATTAGTTATTACTTGTTTATTAAAAAGAAATGCTAATTTTGGAAACATAACGATACGTCTTCCAAACGATTGCCAAAACTTGACCAGACGTTTTAATTGAATATATATATATATATATATATATATATATATATATATATATATATGATAATTTTATTTACACAGACATGTACAAAATCTGCGACACTGGCATGTCGATATTATCGATCAACAGTTACTATAAATTGAGATCTAATCAGGCAGAGTTAGAATCCGATCTTAACCTCAGATCATATTTGAAGAGAATATGATCTGAGGTTAAGATCGGATTCTAACTCTGCCTGATGAGATCTCAGTTTATAGTAACTGTTGATCGATAACATCGACATGCCAGTGTCGCAGATTTTGTACATGTCTGTGTAAATAAAATTATCATATATAAAGCTCTATTTTGATATTGAGCACTTTTTATAAACCCGGTTAAAATTCTCTGGATTACCACCCTGTGGATATTTTTCACCTGGATTATTACCATTTTATATATATATATATATATATATATATATATATATATATATATATATATATATATATATATATATATATATATGTGTGTGTGTGTGTGTGTGCGTGTGTGTTATGTGTTTAGGGAATGTGGAAAAAGCGGAGTAGCATACTAACAAAATTAAGGACACAAACACATCATTAAGGTAAAGCCAAAATATTTCTATTGTCAGTTAGCGATCATATTCATTTTGGAAATAAGTTTATTAGCAAAACCACAAGAAATGTATACAAAAATAGGGAGAAAAAGAACAAAAAGTAAGAAAGAAAAAGAAAAAATGAAGAGAAAAAGAGGGATGGGAGGAGGTAGTAGTGTGTGTGTAAGGGGAAAGAGACAACATGTGAGGGGGAGTGGATATGAGCAGTGAGTAAGTGGGAAGATGTATATATATATAAGTATCTATATATATATATATATATATATATATATATATATATATATATAGGGAAGTTAACATGAAACGAGAGTTTCAGACAAAATGTGAAATTGGTAGAACAAATATGGAAAAAGCGGAGAAGCATATTAACAAAAATAAGGACACAGACACATCATTAAGGTAAGGCCAAAATATTTTGGTCGTCAGTTAGCGATCATATTCATTTGGAAAATAAGTTTATTAGCAAAATCAACTGAATATGATCGCTAACTGACGATCGAAATATGTTGGCCTTACCATAATGATGTGTTTGTGTCCTTATTTTTATTAATATGCTACTCCGCTTTATATATATATATATATATATATATATATATATATATATATATATATATATATATATATAAAGCGGAGTAGCATATTAACAAAAATAAGGACACAGACACATCATTAAGGTAAGGCCAAAATATTTTGATCGTCAGTTAGCGATCATATTCATTTGGAAAATAAGTTTATTAGCAAAATCAACTGAATATGATCGCTAACTGACGATCGAAATATGTTGGCCTTACCATAATGATGTGTTTGTGTCCTTATTTTTATTAATATGCTACTCCGCTTTATATATATATATATATATATATATATATATATATATATATATATATATATATATATATATACTTATATATATGTTTATACTTGTATATATATATGTTTATACTTGTATATATATATATATATATATATATATATATATATATATATAAATAATAAAATAAGATATGAAACTAAAAGTATAATTTTAGTGGATGAACCTATAATGAAATGGTGTAAGCTCAATATACGAGATATAGCAATTATAAAGATAGATGAAAGAAGAGGGATAAACATGTACGAATGAGATATCTATTTCAACTTCGATAGTTCAATGCAAGGTGTACTCGGTAAAACATGCTTATTATTCTTTCCTTAACCCAAGGCTTTTCAAAAATAAATATCTTATCATCAGAGGCATTACATAGATAGATAAGTTGGCAGTGGAAAAGCCAAAATTCAGAATCTGAAAAAATATTAAGTATAGGAGAGTGAGAATGTGCGTGTAAAAATATGGGGTCTGTCCAGTTGGTAAATGCCCGCCGATAAGGTGCCCAGTGAAAGGAAATTAAAAAAAAAGTTTTTCGTGAAGGCAGCATTGAAAAAGTTAAAAAATGCAGTAAATCCAATAGAAATATATTTAGTTCAATCGTAGGTGGAACGCACTTATTCGGATATAATTTTTAGAATTCAGGCCATTTAAAAATACTTCCGTGGACCGAGAATGAGAGAAGTTTTTAAGAAGTTAAAGTTGAACTGTGTATATTAAACGCAGGCAGTCGAGAATTTAAGTAGTTACTTCGATCAAGTATAAGAAAAGCGACAGCGTTTGGTTGAAAACGAGGCCAAATGAGGAAGTGGGGGAAAGGATGAAGATAAAACATGAAGAAAGTGGGTGATAGGGTTCGTTAAATGAACTATTGCTGATGCTGGGAAAAGAGAAGGTAAAGGGATTGTTTGGTTACTGCTCATTGCTAGTGAGCAATAAAGCCGGTGCGAGTTGGGGTGGGGGTATCATAAGCTAAAAACAGAAGTGAAATTCAGGTCAGTTAGTAAATATTTCTGAAAGGGGGGTCCCGTAATTAAAACAGATTTTTGAACGAACTTATATATAATTTCGAAAGTTTAAAAGGGTTCCAATTGGGTAATTCGGGTTCAAGTGAATGGGAATCTGGAATTTACGTGTTTAATATGTAATAATTCGAACAAAAACTAGTGTTTCAGAGTTAGATCTATAAAGACTTTCAAGAATTCCCAGTTAGTTAAATATTAAATGCATGACTAAATAAGAAACTTTAATGTAGAACTGATATTATGATTGGGAACAGCATTAGTCTGCTTGCAACAATTGATTTCTAGTAACAAGGATTATTGGATAGGATTAGGTTTAATTTTGTAAACTAAAGTGAAGCACTAGTGTGCTGAAATTATAAATAGATTTTAAGGGGAGAAAATTTACCATTTATGAGTAACCGGAGAGCGTAGTTTAAAGGTGAGAGAAATGGAATCTATGAGAAAAATATTGTCGGTAGAGCGAAGCGTATACAGAGTCGATTGAATCAATACAAGGGAGATAAGAAAGCAATGGATGAGTGTGTACGAGGGTTCGCCAATAATAAAAAAAAGAGAATAGGATTTATGATGTTGAAGTAAAAGCGGTTAAGGATTAGTTTAGGAAAATAATATTAGTTCTCAATTTACATTAAGTGTTATGGGATAATATAGTTATTAAGTGTACAGAGGAGGATACATTATGTTATTGGGATGATTATTTGTAAGGTTGTAAAAGTTAAGAATTAAAAAAATTAAAAATTAACAAATTATAGAATTTAAGAATTAGTCTAATTTTAGAGAAAGGGTTGTTTGCTGGGAGGATGTGGGTCAGTTGGAGTAATAAAATGTATGTATTTAAATTTTCGCTCGCGCCTGCAATTTAAGATAAGTTCATTTTTAGAGTCAATAATATTTTTGCTTTTAGCTACTG
>OY744543.1:6072700-6200200 GCA_963556195.1 Sepiola atlantica | reverse complement strand
CTAAAACACGCTCGAGTGAATAAGTGTAGTATAGTGGTGAGTTTAGTAGCCTGTGATGCATGTGGTTATTTTCCTATACTCCGTGAAGGCACAGGGGAAAAATCGTCTCTACTTTATATATTAGATTTATAACTAGCGGAACCCGTTGCCCGGCGTTGCACGGGAGAAAGTACTACCTATTGCATGACGTCGAATTATAAAAGCAACGGCCTATTGTTTTTTCTTTCCCGTCTACCGTGTTGGCGAATGTTTTAAATTTAAAGAAAAAGAAAAAAAGTGATGGAGTAGAATGGGATCGAACGCTAAAACTGACGATCATGGAACCTACGTTCTTACCCATTGCGCCACTGTTTCGGCTTACAAATACATGTGAAAATAGGCCAATTAACCTAAGCTTGAGTATTGGCATGCGTCTTAAATTAATGCCAGGCAAATAATAAATAATAACCGGTGTTTTGTGAAAATTAAACTGTGTGTATTTGTTCCCGGTGTCGATGAGTAGAGTGACAGTACAGAATTGTTAGGGGGAAAAGTTTTTGCTACCACCTGTATGGAGTTGGTTTTTGGAGAGACGTTGATGGTGGGCCAAATGTAATATTTAGTGTTAGGTAGAAACAAATAATGACAAATTTACTAAAACACGCTCGAGTGAATAAGTGTAGTATAGTGGTGAGTTTAGTAGCCTGTGATGCATGTGGTTATTTTCCTATACTCCGTGAAGGCACAGGGGAAAAATCGTCTCTACTTTATATATTAGATTTATAACTAGCGGAACCCGTTGCCCGGCGTTGCACGGGAGAAAGTACTACCTATTGCATGACGTCGAATAATAAAAGCAACGGCCTATTGTTTTTTCTTTCCCGTCTACCGTGTTGGCGAATGTTTTAAATTTAAAGAAAAAGAAAAAAAGTGATGGAGTAGAATGGGATCGAACGCTAAAACTGACGATCATGGAACCTACGTTCTTACCCATTGCGCCACTGTTTCGGCTTACAAATACATGTGAATATAGGCCAATTAACATAAGCTTGAGTATTGGCATGCGTCTTAAATTAATGCCAGGCAAATAATAAATAAGAACCGGTGTTTTGTGAAAATTAAACTGTGTGTATTAGTTCCCGGTGTCGATGAGTAGAGTGACAGTACAGAATTGTTAGGGGGAAAAGTTTTTGCTACCACCTGTATGGAGTTGGTTTTTTGGAGAGACGTTGGTGGTGGGCCAAATGTAATATTTAGTGTTAGGTAGAAACAAATAATGACAACTTTACTAAAACACGCTCGAATTTATAAGTGTAGTATAGTGGTGAGTTTAGTAGCCTGTGATGCATGTGGTTATTTTCCTATACTCCGTGAAGGCACAGGGGAAAAATCGTCTCTACTTTATATATTAGAAAAGAAGATATTTCCTGTTTTTAATTAAAAGCTAATAAGGATAATAACCTTAATTCAGGCTCAGTGACTAAATAGAAATAATATACGAAACTATATGAGTCACAATAAACACAAAGTGATCATTGTAGTACTATAACAAAGTGATCATTGTAGTACTATAACAAAGTGATCATTGTAGTACTATAACAAAGTGATCATTGTAGTACTATAACAAAGTGATCATTGTAGTACTATAACAAAGTGATCATTGTAATACTATAACAAAGTGATCATTGTAGTACTATAACAAAGTGATCATTGTAATACTATAACAAAGTGATCATTGTAGTACTATAACAAAGTGATCATTGTAGTACTATAACAAAGTGATCATTGTAGTACTATAACAAAGTGATCATTGTAGTACTATAACAAAGTGATCATTGTAGTACTATAACAAAGTGATCATTGTAGTACTATAACAAAGTGATCATTGTAGTACTATAACAAAGTGATCATTGTAGTACTATAACAAAGTGATCATTGTAGTACTATAACAAAGTGATCATTGTAGTACTATAACAAAGTCATAAACTTTATTTGAGCCTTAATTCTGCAAGGATAATGTTGAAGTTATGACATGGAATCCTTGATTACTAAAAACTAGTTTAACCGATTATTTGAAACTTTTTAATAGTGATTGCTGGTATCCAAGTTGCATCAAGGTAGTACATTTAGAAAAATCAGAAGTTGAAATTCTCTCCAAAGTTTGACCGTAATCGAACTACTCAATGTAATGATCTAATATCAAGGTCATATAATGTGAGTAACATTAGTGGCTACACTACGGGTAAATTAGAGAGACTCTACGATTAATAAAATCAAACTTATCGCATTTTGTGACCTTGACCGTGACCTTTGACTTATAATACAGTACCTTGTTTTCAAAAACCGCAGGCTTGTGGAACTCATTTCCTGCTGACTGTTTTCCTTCAACCTATAACATTGGTCTTTTCAATCTTTTCTGTCTTTGCGATAATCATATTTGTTCTTGTTAGCTCCTTACATCAAATGGCTTCATGCCTTGTCTGGAGCGATTTCCATTAAAAAAAGATATACCCGAATTAAATCAATTATACCTTAGATCATGACGGAATTAGTGCCCAAGTAAAAATACAAACATAACAATTAAACTAATACGTGGAAGTTGTAGAAGTTGAATGTATTTGCTTCTAAAAGGGATGCCAGAATGTCCAATGTCATAGATAGGCTGACGAGTGACACTGTAGAATAAAACATTTAACGTTTATGTTTAACTAAATCGCCATTAGTAAATGTTCGTATATTAATAAGTGTTTTATGACATGTATACTCGAAGATTTGATATGACCTAAATTCGAGTATATCTATTCAAAACTTAAGGAACTCATAGCCTAAATCAGTTATTATTATCACAACCATATTTAGAATTGATAATTTATTTTTGGACGGAAGGTACACACAATCGAAGATAACTTATTTTTGGAAATTAACATCGTCATTGTCAAACACTTTTTGTGTTGACATAAAACCGTTTTTTGGAAGGGTGATCATATTTGATTAACTACGTCATAAAGTCGTATTCTTGGTAACGAAAATATGTTGGCTTCCTTGACCGATTCTAAAACGACACATTCTTACACGATACGGGAATGTTAAACGCTGAGGGAAATGGAAAGACATTTTTGGAATAGACATTACTTCTAAATAAATTTGTTCTACTTCAATCTCTTTTGAAAACCTTCAGTATTGTAGATAAATATTTCTACAATTCATATAAAAGCTACCCATCATTTGATTTATAGTTATTGAGAGTCTACGAATGTTATATTATAGTCTGTATGAATTGCATAACTTCGTTTACCTCAATATCGATATCAGAATAACATTTATTTTCGGACACGTTGCCTTTTGTAATGTTTCAGATGTAATACAAATATATAGACATTTTGTAGTTTTTTGATATTTACTTCCTAAGTATAATTACTTAAAACACTTGTGTTTTGAGGCATGTCCGTCCGTCCGTTCGGATTTTTCTCCGCAACCATCAATTGAATTTCTCTGAAATTTTGCATGAAGTTGTAACTTTGGTCAGGTTAGAAAGTGACATTCTCCGATTTTTGAAAAAAATCTGGTTAGCACCCCCAAGGGGGTCAAAAGGCCCCGAAATGGCAAAACATGACATTTTTTGCCCCATAACTCTTCATCCATCCATTCAATTTCTCTTTCTGAAACTTGGCCAAAATGTGGAGGCAATTGTTCCTAATAGAGAATAAGTATCGCTGACCTTGGAAAACATCTGGTTAGCGCCCCCAGGGGTCAAAAGCCCCCTAAAATGGAAAAAATGACCCTTTTCCCCCATAACGTTTGATCCATTCATTCAATTTTTCTGAAACTTGGCTAAAATGTAGAGGCAATTGTTCTGGATATAAAATGAGCACCCTTGACCTCAGAAAAATTCTGGTTCGCGCTCCCAGGGCATCAAAGGGGGGTCAAAAATGCCTCAAATTGCCCAAATTTATTGCATTTTACACTCGCCACATCGAGTCATATACAGAAGGGGGGCACGCACGCGCGGCTTGTTTTTTCTTACACTATCAGAGAGTTTTCTACATAAAAAAACGTTGCATTATAGCCAAAGTTGACGGCTGTCTCATCTCGCATTAAAGGTCCCAACCAAAATGTAATAGTATTTCACGGCGTTTGCTGTGTACGTAGATGAATTATTCACTTTTCATAGTCATTGTTATTTTTCTTTTTGATGTAATTGCCAGGGGCGTCAAATCGACATATACCTAGTTAAAATTGAACCTGCTCCTAAGCAACGTTTAACGTGGTATCCAATAGCATACAGCAGTTGGTAAATCGGCAACTCGACCATCTTATTTCATATGTTCTATAATCCTATATATCAAAATAAATATGCCAAAAAAATATAAAAACGCGAAAGATACACCATTTCTGGAAAATATTTTTTATCTTTTGCGATTAGTTTTTCGAAAAAAAACATCTATATGTTTATTTTTGTTCACCTTAGTGTTTCTATGATGTCTATCAAGGTGAGATAAGCTTGTATGGCGATGGGAAACAGTGCGGATGTTAAAAACTTGTGAAAAAACATATTGGATGATTAGAAAATAAAAATATCGGAAAGCACTTGTTGAATGCTGGACATAAAAACATAAATGTATAGACTTTAAGACAACACATTGAACCTGATGAACTATCTGTTGACTCTACTTCAAGCGTATACTACTGCGAACAAAGGAACAGACATGATCAACATATTAACACAATATATTAACTGTTAAACACTAGACATTACCATATATATATATATATATATATATATATATATATATATATATATATATATATATATATATATATATATATGAAGGTTTATAACTAAAAGATAACTTTTAGAGAATTAGACCTATTGTGAGATGAGGAAAGCTCAATATACTGGATAGAGCAAAAATAAGGTTGGATTTTCTTGCAGATTCTTCTGGATTTACCAATTACATTTGAACCCTATACAACTTAGATCTCCGTGTTTGGTGACTTTCATTTGCACACCCGTTTGAACTTTTAACATTTTTTTAAAAAGAACTTTAAAAAAAAAACTTTTTCCAAATTTTGAATATTGACTGTTTTCATCTGTCAACTTATCAATCACTACTTCCTCTGATGATAAGATTTTGATCTTTGAAAAGCCGTGCTTAAGGAATGCAATTGAAAGAGAAGAAGAATAACTATTTTTATTTACTAAATGCTCCTTGTTCTGAACAACTGATGATATTGATCTGTTTCCATTTACAGGTCTAACTATTTTTCATTGACTCACCTTATATATATATATATATATATATACAATAATATTTTTTAAATAAATATTAAATATTTAAATACCTAGAGACATCGATGTTTCATGCTAACGCAATCTTCAGTCTAGGAACTAATTTTCAACGGTCGGTGGGCGCGAACCCCAAACACAAATCGCCACTGATTCGTAGTCGGTGATCTTAACCAAAGGGCCATCGCAAATTAATTAGTAAATGCAGAATAACTTTAACTGTAAATATCGACACGTGGCCGTCATTTACCAGGCAGCTCAGAGTGACCTTCGAACCGGTGTTCGGATCTCGCATATAGCTATTAGTACTGCTTGTTATTAAAGCTACTCAAAAGTGCCCAGCCCTTGTGGGAAGGGGGGCTGATAAACAATAATATTTTTTAAATAAATATTAAATATTTAAATACCTAGAGACATCGATGTTTCATGCTAACGCAATCTTCAGTCTAGGAACTAATTTTCAACGGTCGGTGGGCGCGAACCCCAAACACAAATCGCCACTGATTCGTAGTCGGTGATCTTAACCAAAGGGCCATCGCAAATTAATTAGTAAATGCAGAATAACTTTAACTGTAAATATCGACACGTGGCCGTCATTTACCAGGCAGCTCAGAGTGACCTTCGAACCGGTGTTCGGATCTCGCATATATATATATATATATATATATATATATATATATATATATATATATATATATATATATATATATATATATATAAAACACTTCTTTGTAATATAGCAGGAACATCCCAGCAGAGTGCTCGATTAATTGAGAATTAAAATAAAAAATAAAAAATTAAGAGCGTAATATTTTGGTACAGAAAAATTAGTACAACATTCGTACCGTCGGTTTCAAGCACAGAAGGACTTAGCCATCCGGCTCTCTTCAACTTCTGGATGGCTAAGTCCTTCTGTGCTTGAAACCGCCGATACGGATGTTGTACTAATTTTACTGCACCAAAATAAATAAATAAATAAATATATATATATATATATATATATATAAATATTATTTCATCTATCCACATAAGATTTTATAAGACGATATAATCTTTTATGTAGCAATTTTCAGTATTTACTTAAACAGTGCTCAATACGTGAGTAGAGCTAGGTAATAAGTTATGAAAATATATTTATGGCAATTAAGCTACACAGAGGTTTTAGTTTTTCCACCCCGTAGGGAATCGTCAGGCTAGAAAACAGAACAATATAATAGGAAATAGGAAGTAACATCAACAGAACCATTGTTTGTGAGAAGCCCAACGATTGGATAAGGGAATAACAAAGAATGTGATTGGTTAATTAGCTAAAAGCACCTGGCAACAGAAACTCTATGCATTTTAGCCTGACGATTCCCTACGGGGATAAAACGCGGAAGCCTTTGTGTAGCTTAATTGCCATGAATATATTTTGAAAACTTACTATATATATATATATATATATATATATATATATATATATATATATATATATATGTAATAATTTGTTTACTCTTTACCCGTTAATATGTATTGTATATATATATATATATAAGGAGAGAGAGAGAGAGAGGGGGAGAGAGAGAGAGAGAGAGAGAGAGAAAGATGTTGATGTTTCACTGAGAATATTACGTAAAGTCCGGAACAAGACCAATAAAAACAAGCTCACTGAGCCCCGATTATAAGGGTTAGAGCATTTACACGTATATTTGGAGAGTTTACCAAGATATTTTCCCTTTCTTCCAGAGAAGATGCATCGGAACGAAAAGATCTTTTATTTTATTATTTATTTGTTTTGTAAAGCTATAGTTGCCTACACGTGTTTCGCTACTTAGCAAGCACCTTGCTAGACAGTTCATCAGGGCAGATACAAATCTAAGATATTGACCTCAACAACTGACAATACCTCACAGGGGTTTGGCACAGTTGAAATCATTTAAGAAGAAAAAAAGGAAAACAATTTTAAAACACAGTTGAAACAACTCGGTAATATGTAGTAGTGATGATGTGCCCCGAAAAGAATCAAGTCCGGTGCATTCCAAAAATGGGGAAAAATGGGGGAAAAATGAAGGTAAAGGTAAATATCCAGCGGAATATATATCCTAAAGTTGAGGTTGACCGTAGGATATGTATTCCGCCGTATTTTTTCCCCATTTATGGATTGTATCGGACTAGATTCTTGTGGGGGCACATCACAAATACCACATATTACCGAGTTGTTTGAGCTGTCTTTTGAACTTGTTTTCCTTTTTTTCTTCTTAAGTGATTTACACTGGGTCAAACCCCTGTGGGGTATTGACAGTTGTTGAGGTCAATATCTTAGGTTTTGTATCTTCCCTGAATAATTGCCTAGTAAGCAATTTGCTAGGTAACAAAACACGTGTAGGGAATAATAGCTTTACAAAATAAATAACTAATAAAATAAAAGATGTTTTCGTTGTGATGAATCCTCTCTGGAAGAAAGGGAGAAATATGTTGGTAAACTCTACATTTATATATATATAGTAAGTAAACACTAAAAATTGATACATAAAAAAATATATCTCCTTATATAATTTTATGTGCATACATGAAATAGTAATAATAATAGTAATATATATATATATATATATATATATATATATATATAGATAGATAGATAGATAGATAGATAGATAGATAGTGTATTTTGGATCCACGGAGAATAGAGGAATTTATGTAGGAAATCTTGAGACGGAGAGCTCAATGTAAAACAGAGCAATAATAGAAGTTAAGGAGAAATAACTCAGGCCAACATTCCAGTCATTATAGATTATAATTTTTTTCTTCTTGTCAGAAGGAAACTCATTAAACGTGTTTTATGGCTGGTTGTTATGACTGAAAAATAAGAGCACTAACGCCGTCTTGGTACTCTTTAAGGAGATAGAAAAAAAGAGGGGTGAGGGGGAACATGGACGGATGTGTCTAGGAGGAACATGAGCAAAGGTGTTTAAGAAAACCGAAATTATTATAAATGTATACGTAATAAGTAGAAATAATGTAATCCGATATTCACGAAATTTAGCAGAATTATCGGGAGCGTCCATCAAATTTGTGCATAATATTTTGTATAATGTAGTAAATTAAGAACAGACAAATAGGAAATAATAACGGATTTTTTTTAAAAGAATAGTCGTTATTTATTAATTCCCGGTGTCGATGGGTCAGTGTCAGTACTTAATTAATAGGTGAACATATTTTGCTATGGAGTATGTTTTGGGACATTTGAAGATGGTGGGCTAAAAGTAACATTTAGTGTTAGCTGGATACAAATAATAAAACAATTGCTAAAATACGCTAGAGTAAATAAGCGTAATATAATGGTTATTTTAGTAGCATGTGGTGCATGTGGTTATTTTCCTATTCTTCAAGATTGTACATGGGAAAAATCGTCTTAAATTTATGTATTAGATAGGATTTTCAGAAAGACATTTTCTTAGTTTCTCCGCCATAACGTTATGTTTTCGGTCAAGTTTTTCTCTCATTATGTTTGTTTGTTTAATTTATTGTGTACAGAATAACATTCAAATCGCTTGAACAATCGTTACTAAACTTGGTTGAAATATCAGTCATGTTATAACTTAGAACTGATTCAGGTTTCGGATATCTAAAGAATAATGTCACTGAAATCGTGGAAGTGACGATTGTAGCTATGATTGTGGTTTTATTCGTCGTAGAAACTCACTATTAGGCCCGTGTTATAACCATTAAAGTATCGCATCGTATATACCTTGATATTCACCTTGGAAAGTTCGTACATAGTCGACAAAATTGAAAATTCCGATTTTTCCGAATTTTATCTACGGATTTTATTTTATTTAATAACCACCGTGCAAAATTTGATCCTGAAAATATAAATAGTTTATGTTTATTAATCAACGTTTGTAACGGAAGTAAGGCCAATATAAGACCTAACGGTGTCAAGCGGTGGTATACAGTCTTCCGACGAACATATGTTCTTGTTACGATATGTTTGGAGTGTTAAATCTATTAATTAAACAATATTATTATAAAACTATAGCTACTTTTTAGGGTAATGTTGTGTTAGTAGATATCCTGCTGAGCACAATTAAAACCACCCTTTCCGAGTTTTTTTGCTCCCACCCTATCCTGCTTTGTCCGACGAGAAGCTTAACAAACGTTAAAAAATAATAAATAAAGCAAAGCGGAAGGAATACATTGGTATTACATTTTCTTTCCAAATTATGGCTGAAAAAACACGACCCCTCGTGAAATCTGATCTAAAGAACCCTTGGAGTTTATTTAAAGATTAGACCATACTTTCATAACTTTCGCCGGTTAATTTTACATAAGAATACATTTTAATTTTTTGCAGATTCCATAACCTTTTGTTTGTAGGGCATACACACACATACACACATACATTGAGTTTCATAAATGTAGATTTGTGCGTGTATATATATATATATATATATATATATATATATATATATATATATATATATATATATATATATATATATATAATGCTTGTTTTGTTTATTATCTATATACGTATACGTATACCTTTCGTCCTTAAATCGGGACTCGTCAGCATAGAAATATAACTATTCACTACTGGTCGCGTGATTCGAAACCCCGGGCTCTGAGTATTTTACAACTCAAATCCCGACATCTAGACGCACACGGCAACAGCGATAATGTTAACACTTTATTCGGCGGCTTTGACGTCAAGAGAGCGTTCAACTTAATGAAAGGAACGATGTATTTATAGCTAGCGACGTCATGCTGTGTTAATACTACATTTACAGTGCCCATCTAGAGGGTTTTCTTGGGGTTACAAATAACACACACACACATACACACACACACACTATATATATATATATATATATATATATATATATATATATATACATGCAAACTACGGAAAAAATTAATACGCGTAAAGCCAGTTCAATATGCAAGATAGAAGTCTTAATCGGATTATGGTGTGAAATCGAACTGTTATTTGATTCTCTTCAAATTGGATTTAGAAATATTTTGACAGCCACTCCATCTTTCCCGATTCAAAAAATTTACCATCATATTTTTTTATTCCGTCAACTCTAAGACGCCTAATCCGGATGCCAGTCGATCCGTCACGGTAAGCTTTGGGATAAGATTTTCTTCGCTCTATCACGCTGAATGTTATATTTCTTAGATACGATCCCCATTCTTTGTCAACGTAAAGTTTTGAAAATGCGTTTGCGTCAGTCTGTCACACTTTACTTTGAAATAAAATTGTAAATGCGTCACTTGATGTCTATGTGGACACCCGTTCTATCAGAAAACACATTCTAAAAATGAGTTTCAATAAAGCTACGTCAATAATTATCAAACATGTATCTTCTTACTATTATATAAAGGATGATTGTACGTGTCTGTGTGCCCAGATAAAAGTTAAAAAAACACTATACAACACACACCGACACATCTGATGTTTTTAGCGTTTATTTGGTAGATAATATGCAATTAAAACAATCAGTTTTGGGTGTCAACTAGAGCAGAATTGTTCATACATTTAGAGCGACCTTTTAATGTTATCATGTAATTTGGAAGATAATATGCAATTAAAACAATCAGTTTTGGGTGTCAACTAGAGCAGAATTGTTCATACATTTAGAGCGACCTTTTAATGTTATAATGTAATTTGGTAGATAATATGCAATTAAAACAATCAGTTTTGGGTGTCAACTAGAGCAGAATTGCTCATACATTTAGAGCGACCTTTTAATGTTATAATGTAATTTGGTAGATAATATGCAATTAAAACAATCAGTTTTGGGTGTCAACTAGAGCAGAATTGCTCATACATTTAGAGCGACCTTTTAATGTTATCATGTAATTTGGTAGATAATATGCAATTAAAACAATCAGTTTTGGGTGTCAACTAGAGCAGAATTGTTCATACATTTAGAGCGACCTTTTAATGTTATCATGTAATTTGGTAGATAATATGCAATTAAAACAATCAGTTTTGGGTGTCAACTAGAGCAGAATTGTTCATACATTTAGAGCGACCTTTTAATGTTATCATTTGGTAGATAATATGCAATTAAAACAATCAGTTTTGGGTGTCAACTAGAGCAGAATTGTTCATACATTTAGAGCGACCTTTTAATGTTATAATGTAATTTGGTAGATAATATGCAATTAAAACAATCAGTTTTGGGTGTCAACTAGAGCAGAATTGTTCATACATTTAGAGCGACCTTTTAATGTTATCATTTGGTAGATAATATGCAATTAAAACAATCGCCGAGCTTTGCTGAACGCTAATTACACATAATTAAGGCGTGCAAGAGACTCGGAAAAGAGGGGTATACTATAAAACACATCTGTTATTTTATTGAGTGGCAAAGAAAGTAGACAAGAAACTCGGCGTTTACCGCTAATAAATGCAAACCAGAATATATTTCTACATTTTTTAGATTAGGATTGATAATTTGTATAACTTTGGTTATCGGACTACATTTCTCATCTTGAGTGTTATCATCACAACGTTTCGGGCGCTGTAACCACCGACCTTCTTCAAGTGTATCTCTTCGAACTCGGGAATATTCTTGTCGAACTCGGGAATCTGGACGGAATTTCGAACTGAACCCTTTATTTATTTCACGGGGGTAGCATGCTTATTTTTCGTCACCCATGACGAGTAGAAGTCTTTAGTAATTTGCAATTCTGACGGAACAAGAGGATGCTACCCCCGTGGATTAAAAAAAGGGTTCCGTGTGAAATTCCGTCAAGATTCCTAAGTTCGACAGAAATATTCCCGTGTTCGAAGAGATACACCCAAAGAAGGCCGGACGTTACAGCGGCCGAAACGCTGTGATGATAACACTTAAGATGAGAAATGTAGTTCTAATAAACAAAATAATACAAAGGAGGGTGTTGATGGAGACAATGAAGACGAGATGTTCTTGTCTTGGAATACATTAACAAAAAACATATTCTTCATTTTATTTTTGAGAGGAGTGGGAGGGGGAAAATCGGTGTTAGGCGGGAATAAATATAAACCAGTATCTAATTCCAGAGAGAGAGAGAGAGAGAGAGAGAGAGAGAGAGAGATAGAGAGAGGGAGGGTGGGGGTGGGGGTGGAGAACGAAACTTGACACTGGGTAAGAATAAATATAAACCAGTATCTAATTCCAGAGAGAGAGAGAGAGAGAGAGAGAGAGAGAGAGAGAGAGAGGGGGAGAGGGAGGGTGGGGGTGGGGTTGGAGAACGAAACTTGACACTGGGTAAGAATAAATATAAACCAGTATCCGTTTCATTATAATGTTTTAAGGGGAGGGGTCAAGATAAAAATATCGGAATTGCCCAAGAATACATTAAAACAAATACATGTTTTATTATCGTGCTACAGGATTAGGGCAAGATATGAAACCCGGCGTTGCCTTGTAATACTATAAAAAATATAAATCTCGTTGATGGACAGGAGAATACAAGACACTTGTCATTACCCAGGAATACATTACAACAAATATGTTTTTCAGTATAAGCTTGAGAGATAAAGGAGGAGGCTGAGTAACCTGGCGTTGAGCGAAATCAATTACAAATGTGTTTCATTATAATGTTCACGGAAGAAAATGGGGAACATAAGCAACTTGGTGTTCTCAGTGAGCAATAATTTTATAACTGAACGCTCAGGATAATTTCTTAAATTTTATAGTATTATTTTAACATATTATAACATGATAGGGGAAAAGAGCAGAGCAGGAGGAATAAGTAAGTAAAACAAGGGTGAATAACGGGGTAGTGTAGCCAGATTAAGTGTAGGAAAAGAGTAGAGAAAGGATTAGGGTTAGTGTTTAAGGGTAGGGTTTAGGGTAAGGGTCCAGGGTTAAGGTTAGAGTTATGGTTTGGAGTTAGGGTTTATGGGTTTAAGGTTAGGGTTAGGGTTAGTGTTAGGGTTTAGGGTTTAAGGTTAGGGTTAGGGTTAGGGTTTAGGGTTAGGGTTTAGGGTTAGGGTGTAACGTTATGGTTATGGTTTGGGGTTAGGGTAATCGTTAGGGTTAGAGGCTAGAGTTAGGGTTAGAGTTTAGGGTTAAGGGTTACGGTTTAGGGTTATATTTTAGAGTTAGGGTTAGGATTTAGGGTTTAGGATTAGGGTTAGGGTTTAAGTGACGCTTAGGGTTAGAGTTTAGGGTTAGGGTTAGGGTTTAGAATTAGGGTTAGGGTTAGGGTTAGGGTTTAGGGTTAAGGTTAAAGGTTAGGGTTTAGGGTTCGGGTTAGGGTACGGGTAAAGGTTAGGGTAAGGTTTAGGGTAAGGGTAAGGGTTAGGGTCAATTTAAGGGTTAGGTTAGGGTTAGTGTTAGGGGTTAGGGTTTGGGTTAGGGTTCAAAGAGAAGTTACACACACTTTTTAATATAATCTATTTTGTTCAATATGACCCGAAAAACTGAGTGTTGCCCTGCTATTTCAACATGTTTCGTAAAAAAATCGAAAAAAACTTCCAACTCTTAAAATGCAAAGCAGCAGCGCACGTTACAATTGTGTGTATTGACTAATTTTAAGACAACATACTACAGACAGGAATTTACATTTTGAGTATCGAAATTGAAAGAAATACATGTGTTACATTGACTGGCTTCTGACATATCTTTATTGTCGCTTGTCGTAAAGAGGACATTTGCCGTTGATTCGAAACGGACGGCATCGCTACTTGTGCGGTTCCAATCGCAGGAAAACTATTTGCACTGACTGTTTTCTTTCTTCTCTCTCTCTCTCTTGCCTTGTCGTCTGCCTGCAGCCATTCTCCGCGACTGCTATGGTTTCTTTGTCATCACCGTCGCTGCCGTATAAACTACTGGCGCTACTGTGAATCTTCTTCTCTCGGGCTGCTATCTTCGCCAGCTGAAAATCAAGCCTTCACTTCAATAAACTCACAAAGTCTTTTGCTGTTTTAATTAGAGCCAACTTTATTTAAGTAACTAATTAATCAGCCAACAATCGAGGAGTTCGTTGGAAAAAGAGGGAGGTTACGCTAACTAAATTCACTAGTTAATATTGTTACGTTAGTGTGTAATCAGTTAATTACTTGCAGAGGAAGGAATATGAAAGATTTTACTAAGGCTCTTATATTTTGGTATTCGAAAATCCCTTCTTGTAACAGCTACATGGTTGTGACTTGTTCTCGTTGCTTCCAAGTGAGAACTGATTAAAATCCCAATTAAACTTTCCCACGTGATCAACACGCAGCTGTGACCTCAACTCTTGATCTTAAGGTTGCGTCACCTGTCATCGTGACGTGGGAAAACACATCGGTAGCTTCGCACGGAATGACTCCGCTACAATCGCGTAAGTCAAAACCCGTCTCAATAGATGCGTCCATCTCTAACAGGGCCATTATCTAACACATGTTTGTAGGTATCCATTTGTTCCGCATGTGAATAAAAGAGAAACATTTATCAAATTAAAGACACTGCTTGGCGGATACTATTTGACACTAATTAATGTTGTTTTGTTTAGTCACGTGATGTCGACGCAAAAAGATTGTGTGTAATAGAAGAAATACTCTTTTGTATTTTATGTGTATTTTTCTGTTTTCACAATAGAAAACAGTCTCACAGTTCGAAATATATATTTGCTTATATTCATAATAAGTTCATGACATATTTGTTATTTATTATCTAATCATTAATAATTTTTAAAATTACCATAGATTGTTGGGTGTCTGCATAAATATCGATGAATGGTCTTAGAATATGCGTTGGGAGATCATTGATGAATATCACGAATGCGGTTGGGCCCTGAATTGATCCCTGAGGACATTTTTTACTTTATTATAATATATATTTTAATTGTAAAGTATGTGTTTACATGTATGCATGTGTGTGCGCATGTGTCTGTGTATGTATACAGTTTCCCACTGGTTTCCTTGTAAACTCAATCAACTCTTAAATTACAAATTTATGTGTTACGTTTTTCTGCTAATATAGGCATAGCTTTTCGCCTTTTTTCACTTCTTAAAATATCGCCTTTAAATATCTGGAATCTGATAAGAACATGAACTCAAGTTTCCAAATTGAAAATCAATTTTTTCGTCTCACATTTGTGTAGTAAGAAAAAAAGCAAGATTGTAGTCAGCAGTGGTTTTCACCAAAAATACTATTTATTTTAGTTTATTAGGAAAATGCGAAAAACCACATTCTTAGTTCATATTTCTTACTTCAATTAAAAATGTGATTTTTTCTTCCTACAAAATCGAAAACTCTCGCTAAATAATGTCTTGATTATCTGTGTTACATTACAAAAGTCAAAATCGACTTGTCTCAATACGAATATTCTTTGTTGTGTTCTATAGTTTATCATTGAATCCAAAACTCCACATTGAATAAAAAATAATGCTATTTTATTAATAGTCGAGGAACATATATTTAAATCCCGGTCAGATGTTAAACAAATATTTCCAATATACTTCGTTGTAGATAATGATATTGTAATGACAAACGAGAACAGACGTAACTTGAGAAAGCTTTATTCGGTATACAATGTCGGTAGACTATTAGTGCTGCTATTTATATTGTTTAGTAAAAGCAGGAGAGTTCTCCAAAGGGGAGATGAGTCAAAATAGGGAAAGTTCCTCGTAATTGTTCATTACAGATATATATATATATATATATATATATATATATATATATATATATATATATATATATATATATATATATATACAGTAATACCAAAACAATGTGATCCGCGTGAGATTGTTTGAATCAGGAAAAGTGAGTATAGAAAACCAGTTAAATATAAGATAAATGAAATGACAAATGCCGAATTAGCCACTCTCTGCTAGTTATCTATAAATAAAAATCGCCCTCTCTTTCTTAATTTTCTCTCCGACTAAGGTTTCAAAATGTTATATCGTAAGAACAACAATAAGTTAATAAGAACCCCAAAACAGAAATTGAAAGGAATAGAAATTGTAGTAAGAATACTTAATTACAATACGTTGGTCGCCATTACCGGCTCTAGGCAGACGTGCTAAGCGGTTCTCCTTGGCATGAGAAAAGGTGTTGAACTTCATAGTGAATTGACGAATCCATTCTGTCACTATGGGTTAATCCGGATCAGTTCAGTACACACAAGGTATTACTACTCATGGTGATATTCCATTTTGTTTATAATAAACTATTTGAATGTTTTTATTCTTTCTTTTCTTTATTAACCTTTCTTGGTAATAAATAAAAAGGGGGGAGAGAGACGGACACGAGAGTTATAAATACGTACATAAATAGGGATCAAATGACAGAGTAAAAGATGGTGAAAATTATAGATAGTTTCTAAGCAATTGTGTTTGTATCATTTTGATTATTCCGACTACATTTCTCATCTTTGGTGTGATCATCACAACGTTTCGGCCGCTGTAACCTCCGACCTTCTTAAGGTGTATCTCTTCAAGATGAGAAATGCAGTCCGAATTACCAAAGTTATACAAATTATCAATCCTCATCTAATAAATTCAGAAATAACAATTGTGTTATTTGAAAATACTGCAAATTAAAACAATTGAAATATAAGTTTTCTTTTGAACATGACTTAAAATCAAAACTGGTTAATAACGTTTTATTAATTTTGTGTAATTAAAATACAAAGACAAGAAGTTAGGAGAAACAAACGGGAACTGACTTAGATTTGGTATAATAATACACCGAAATACGATAATAAGTCAAAACATTTCCGAAGTTTCGCATCCTACAGAATCGATCTTGTAAATATGTTTCTCTTGTCAGAGACTTGGGATACAATCAGCAAACTCCAACCACCAATAAAATGTAAGCTAAAATATGACATATATGCACCAACCCCAGTACCATTTCAAACGACTCTATAAAATGTAAGCTAAAATATAACATATATGCACCAACCCTAGTACCATTTCAAACGACTCTATAAAATGTAAGCTAAAATATAACATATATGCACCAACCCCAGTACCATTTCAAACGACTCTATAAAATGAAAGCTAAAATATAACATATATGCACCAACCCCAGTACCATTTCAAACGACTCTATAAAATGTAAGCTAAAATATAACATATATGCACCAACCCCAGTACCATTTGAAACGACTCTATAAAATCTACAGATATGTACCAGCGCACATACGTGGATATACTCTTATATATGTGTAAGTGTCAGAGTACTACACATCTACATGAAGGTTTACATCGACAACCAACTATTTTTATTTCGAAAAAACATGAAGTATATATTACAATGCTTAAATGTATAATCCAATTAAGAAACCCCAGGAAAGAGGTTACATGAGTGATATTTGTGCTGGTATTTATGTAAAGATACACCAGCTCCATTGCTCTTTCTGCTTCTCGTAAAGTCGGTTCTCTCTATCGCTCCAAACGCTTTCTCACACCTGATGCTATCCTCTATCTCTACACATCTACAATCAGACCATGTATGGAGGACTGTTGTCTGGTGAATCTCTGTCTCATTTGAGGGTTCTGGATAAGGTGCAGAAACGTGTCTGTAATTTGATTGGCCCTACCATTTCTTCTTCTATGCACCCCTTATATCACAGACGTGATGTGGCTAGTATCAGTCTTTTCTAATATTAAAAATAACATAGTATTCGAAGCACAAATAAGTTCCCTCGACACGGCTATACACTGGCTTATACGAGAAATGGTGCGCCTTTTCCAAGTAATGTTACCTCAACTAACAACACTTAGCTGAATACTCCACCAGACTAGATGAATTCTTGTCCTGAAATTCTGTAAGATTAAGAGACCATAAAAAAGATATTTTATAACATGGTTCACAAGTCGATTGGGGAGAGGAACATTAATATTCTTAACTTCTTTACTAACTCAACGTTTGACAGGTAAAAGAAAAAAAAAACGGAATATTCGCATATCTATGTATCTCGCAGAGAGATGAAGTGTTAGCCCCTGAGAACTTCGACTGAAGTAAAATGAAACAAAAGCAAATCTATGTACGTGTCTCGGTTTGTCTTTAGGGATTAAGGTTAACATATCATTCGGAATTGAGTTGACTGACTTAAGTTTTAAATAGCATTTCAAAGGGGGATCTCCATATGTTTATAAAAATGTTGCCTGCTTTCCGGTCGGTCGGTCGGTCGGTCTGTCGGTCGGTCTGTCACCTGTCTAATATCATTAAGACCGGTAAATGCACATGTTGAATGGATGCATCTTTAAACTACGCTTGCCACTTCAATTCATCGAAACACCTATTCTGTTGACTTACATCTACATACATTTTATGCTTCGGTATTTTGTAAATGCAGATTAATCATTTGGATTAGTTGTTGGGTATTGATTTACTCCTCTCCAGGAGATATAATTCGTTATGTATCAATTTTTAATATTTACTTTCAACAGTGCTCGATACGTAAGTAGAGCTTGGTAGTAAGTTATGAAAATATATTTATGGCAATTAAGCTACAGCATACCATCTATTAAGTTATTTTCTAGTGGATATAATCATCCCACTCACATGTAGGTCTACATCGTATGTCAAGAACCCCACTCACTTAGTTGTAAAATTCAATAATTCTTCCATTTATTCTGTTGTGACCTTGAAGGGCCGATAATAAATAAGACAACACGGTGGTATATTGACAAAAGTGTGTATTTACAGAAGTACAGAATAGTATGTTACAGAAAGACTGCATCGAGACTTCACTGTAATCTATATATATAGTGTCTGAAAGAGTCCATATATTCCCGAAATAGAGTATTGATTTACTCCTCTCCAGGAGTTAGGCACAATTCCCGTTTTTATCTTACTCCCACAAGTAAGATGTGACCCAAGGTCGGGTCGGGAAAGTGGGGTTTAAAAATTGCGTGGGCAGCCCCGTCGGCATTCCCCGGTAGGGGCGCCTCAAACAGTAAGCAATAAACTTACTCCTCCCCAAAGAGGGGAGGCGAAACCTGGGAGGGTGGACCTCTTAGAACTGCACAGGACAATCCCATAGACCGGCGTAAATCAAGCCCCGAAGGCCAAGACAATACCAGTCTATGGGGTGCAGTATTCATCGGAACAGATACTACACTTTGATCTTGGCCAAAAGGCAAAGAACACCGGATTAGTTGTTGGGTAATCTTGATATCAATTTTCGTTTTCATTGTTACATTCACAACGTTTGATCCGATGTCATCTCTGAGCTTCGTTAGATGCGTTTTCGTCATTCAATATGGATTGTCTGACTGAACATTAAGTTTTCCAATTTCTATATAGAATGTTCCGAAGTTCGGGAGATATATCTGAAGATTTTCGATTTTTTCATCGGCCGAAATGTTGTGAATATCACCCAAGATAAGAATAGTAGATTTGTAGGCTTCTTATTGACGTTTGGACATCGGAATTCTAATGGGAATATGCAGAGAAATATAATCTACCTACTTCGTTCTGATTAAGGACGGTTTCGCCAGGATGGATAACTTTTTCAAGATGGTGGAATCAAGCATTGTGTGAATTCGCGATGCCCTCATAGAATATTAAGAATTATCGGCAGAGTATGCAGTGAATCACTGTTTGAGCTATTTTATTCTGCTTTGTTGGCATTTCTGTCTCTGATTTATCTCGAATCAGACACCGACATGAGAGACCACCTGAATGTGCATGCATATTTTGAAAACTTGTTTAACTGATAATAATCGAACAGTGCATGCCGTTATTGACATCAACAACGCTACTTACCAATAACATGTACTCGCAAGTAACATGTTATCTACAGTAATGTGAAAATTAAAAGAAAGCAGTTGAAGTAAGTAATACGGAATAATGGTAAAGACTAACAAAGTCGACATGAGATTTTTTGTTTTCTCTCTCTGATGAATTGGAATATCAAGTGTAGGTTTTGGGTGTCATCCTAAGTTGGGAGCTGTGCAGCGAGATGTCTGTTTACATTAGTTTTAAACCTCTGCATGTCGGTACAGTTGGTGAAACAGAGAACAGGGAGGGCGTTTCAGAGGCCAGAAGCACGAGGAAAATACTACTGAAGTAGAAGGCTCTCTGGCATCTGGGTACCTTCACAGTAAATGGATGGGACCTAGCTGATTGTCGGGTTGTTCAAGTGTATTTGCCTCGAGGGGGGACTAGAGCAGATTGTTTATAAGAGCACAATCCATTGAAGTATTTGTAAAACAAGTACAAGAATGCAACATTGCGGCGATGGGACAGGGCTAGAGCTTCGTAGATAGTGAGGGACCTATTAAGTTGGCGACTTTTGGTTCAATCCAGAGTGTCCCTTTTTGGGGAGCTGGATTTTTCCCACATTAAAAATCTGACTTTGTGGCTAACTTTGCTCTCGTGGGGAGGCACGTAAATAGGAACACGTCTATCCAATCCTGGCTGACAGAATTACACTTTAATCTAATCGATTAATCGAAGCCATCAGTTCGAACTTCAATCAAGTTTCAAGTGTTTGACATAAATATTCTGAAGTCTGACTAGAATGTTCCCGTGTACCTGAACCATAACGATAATTTAATTGAAAAACACACAATATAACTTACGGATTATTAATAAAGAATCTAAAGCTTTAATAATATATAAGTAAAGTTAATACAACCAAATGTATGTATAATAAAATATATTTTAATTAAAAGTTGTCCTAGTCTCTTCTCTTAATATCTAAGTGTTATCTTATATATAAAGTACAGACGTTTTTTCCCCTGTACCTTCGCGGCGAATAGGAAAATAAACTCGAACTCAATAGGTTACTACAATCACTACAACATCAAATTTATTCGCTCGAGCGTGTTCTTAGCAAACTCTAAACTATTACACCCACCTCGGGCAAATTGTTATTTTCGTTCCTCACTCAGTCACTCTCCCCAAACCAGACACCATACAGGTAGTAGCAAGAACATTTCTCTCTAACATTTTACTCCTCTCACGCTACCAGTCTACACCGGGAACAAATACACAACGGATAATTTAAAACTTATATTTTACGTTAAATATGCCTTCACCTCACCACACAGTAGCATAAGTTGCACAGAAAATATAACAGACGCTCCCTTCAATACATCTGACTAGCGTACTATGTTACAAAAAACCTGTACGGATTAACCGATTGACATTCTATTATTCTTGCTACGTAGCATTTACACGTTAGCGAATAACAGATTACATTAAACTCAACACAATGACAATCACAAACACGACGATTTATTCAACTTCATTGTGCTAATAAATACATTAGTACACTTCTGACAGAAAGTACATTTCTTATTCGATTTTATATGTATTACTTACTTTTCCATTAGTCTACTCTTCGCAAGCCTCAATCAGATCAGTTTACATTAGTAACAAGTTTCATATTATATTACATACTAAACAATATTTCAAATAACTTTTATGTTTCTGCCGGGGGGGGGGGCCCTCAGTTTACACGTATCATATAGAAAGCTTATGGTGACAAGCAGATACTAATAGACAACTCAGGATTAAAATTGGAACTCAAAGCTTTATTTTTTAAACAATGGGAAACAATTTTTCGTGAGTAATATCGGAGAGATCAAATTGTTTATATCACGTATTTCGTCTTATTACTGACAGCGGTAGTAGCAGTAAGAGTAAGTCTGCCGGTAGTGAGTAAGACGACGCGGTCGCAGCAGTAGTGCAAATAGTTGTTGTTGAATGTTTGACGCTGGTACGACTGGCATGATCGTAGCAGTAGTACGAATAGTTGATGTTGTTGAATTGGTTGCCGTAGCAGACGATGACAGAAAGTACAACATTTCTTATTCGATTTTATATGTATTACTTACTTTTCCATTAGTTTACTCTTCGCAAGCCTCAATCAGATCAGTTTACATTAGTAACAAGTTACATATTATATTACATACGAAACAATATTCCAAATAACTTTTAGGTTTCTGCCGGGGGGGGGGGAGAAGCCTCAGTTTACACGTATTTTTCACTTTCTTTCCTTATTTAACGTACCGAACACCGATTACATAATACAAAAATAAAAAATGTCAACTCTAAAATATAAGATAAAAATATTTATGTTTTCCTTATGTTACGAAATATACAACTCAAGAATCAATATATACCAATAATTATACCTATCACTTACTTTAACAACAAACATGTGACTTCTACACTATTTGAACCAAATTTATTTTGCACAAAGAATACACATCAAAAATATTATATTACATACTAAACAATATTCCAAATAACTTTTATGTTTCTGCCGGGGGGGGGGGGAGCCTCAGTTTACACGTATTTTTCATTTTCTTTCCTTATTTCACGTACCGAACACCGATTAAGTTTTCATTTTGTTACGAAATATACAACTCAAGAAGCAATATATACCAATAATTATACCTATCACTTACTTTAAAAACAAACATGTGACTTCTATACTATTTGAACCGAACCGTTTTTTTTTCAAATCATTAATAAAATAAGCATATACTTTTTACAAATGGGATTTCAGTTACCGACTATGAGAAGAAAAACAATTCAAAAGAACAGATCCTTGACTTTTAAATAAGGATACTTCTGTATTTCAAACATCACTTGGAAGACTTCCATTCATTCCACCGAGTGCCAGACTGAATGTTAAATTTTAAATTCTAAATTTTCGTTTTCAACGATCACTATTGACTCTTCTAATAGAATTTTAATTCATACAATAAAAAAATTCACTGTTGACTATTTTGAGAAACTTTTCAATCATACAATAAATAAATCAATGACTATTCATAAAAATTATACATTTTCGTTTTAAAAATCACTGTTGCATACTTTGCGAAAGTTTTACTTCATACAATAACAAAAAAACATTTACATTGTTTTTATAAGTTAATAAATAAAACAAAAACATTGTCGAAATCGATTAACTTCTTTGGGAAGAATTCCCTCACCGTTAAATACTTTGAGACAAGTAACAAAACAGACAAACCGATTAGATACATTTTTTAAAGAAAGATAACAAACCACCGCGCTTACAGATTAGACGAATATCATTCAGTTATTCTTCTTTCGTAACAATTCACAGTAATCGAATAACTGATTACATTAATCCGACGACCACTTTCACAATCGAAAACAGGTTACGATACGATAGTAGAATGGGATCGAACGCCAACAACTGTAACGTCGTAAACACTAACCCACCGATGGGGAATATAATATTAATATGAAAATTAATAGAGTTAAACGAAGCCTGTCCGATATATACTGAAAGCAATTTACTTTGATTTCACCAGAAATTTTTTTTTTTTTTTTTTAAACACCGGCGCTGTCTGTGATAAGGGCCCTTGGAAAATTACAGAGGCCTACATAGCCCCATTAAAATCCACTGAAACACACAAATATAATTAATGTAGGCTGCAGAGCATTACAATTTGTATTCGGATGGGGGGTGGGGGCACTAAAATTACGATTATATGCTTATTTTTAATAATGAAGACTATTCTCTATTTTTTTTCATGATTGCGATTGAGTCACGTGAGCAAAATACGTTACGATTCACCTTCTGGCGAGCAAATGTACGGTCCACCATGTGTACGGGGGGGCATAACAATAAGTAATAAAAACATTTTTGTTATAACATTACATGCAGACGTGAGATTTTTGATGCACATATCAATGTTGAATATTGCAACAGCATGAAATCAATAAAATACATTTGTAAATATGTAAATAAAGGTAGTGATCAAGCTATCTTCACAATTGAAAGTAATGCTCATGATGAAGTTAAGAGATACGATACGGGACGTTACATATCAACCAATGAAGCCATTTGGAGAATACTTAACTTTCACATACATATACATCATCCCCCCCCAGTTATTCACCTATCAGTTCATCTAGAAAATGGACAGCGTATATACTTTACTGAAAGTACTGCAGCAGATAGAGTTGCAAATCCACCTTCAACCACTCTAACAACTTTATTCACATTGTGTCAAACACATTTTTTCCACGTACACTTTTGTACTGAGAAGTTCCAGTTTATTATACCTGGGACACTAAAACTAAGGTCTTCAAGCGACGGTTACAGGGTAAGCCAGTTCCAGGCTATCCGTGCGTTAAAAGAACAGAAGTTTTGGGGCAGGGTATACACCGTGCATCCAAATCAATTTGACTGCTTCTGTTTGAGAATGCTTCTACACAATGTTAGAGGTTCACAGAGCTTTAATGACCTAAAAACGATCAATGGTCAAGTTATGACTACATTCAGGGATGCATGTAGTGCACATGGACTACTTGAGGATGATAACCACTGGGATGCTACATTACAGGAAGCATCTATATCTGAATCTGCCGACAATTTGAGACATTTGTTTGCCATCATGTTGACATCATGTGCAGTGTCTCATCCGAAACGACTTTGGGATGCACACAAATAAGCTTTTAGTGAAGATTTCCTTCTTAGGAAACACAATCAACAGCCTGAAGTTGATATAACATTTTAAGACGACATCTTCAATATGGCTTTAGTTCATATCGAAGATATGACTTATAAGATCAATGGTAAACCACTCACAAAATTGGGTCTTACCTCACCTAATCGATCTAATACACATCCGGTCATTACTGCATGGACGCGTGAAATTAGTTATCAACCTCATGAGCAAGCATCAATTGTTCGAGATGGTATCGCACGACTAAATAATGAGCAAATTCATATTTTTCGTACTGTAGTTAATACTGAAGAAGATCAGCAAGGTGGCCTTATATTCCTTGATGCACCCGGAGGTACTCCTGGTGGTAGGACAGCTCACTCCACATTTAACTTGCCATTATCTAACAAAAGATGCTGATCCAATTTGTCAAATAGAAAGAGGGTCAGATTCAGCAAACGTCTTACAGAATTGTTCCTTCATCGTATGGGATGAATGTACAATGGCACATAAACAAGTGGTCGAGGCTCTAGATAAAACATTGCGTGATCTCAAGAGACGTGATGCTGTTATGGGTGGCATAACACTATTATTATCAGGTGACTTCCGACAAACGCTTCCTATTGTTCCACGTAGAAGTCCTCCTGATGAGCTTAATGCTTGCATTAAATTGCCATATTTGTGGAAGTACATTAAAACTGTAACGTTCACTTCTGTGGATTCCATTCTCGATCGCGTCCAGGCTGTACAATACCCTACAGAATTTTTAGATTCATTAGAATTGCCTGGTATGCCAACACACAGCTGAAAGCTGGATGCCCAATAATGTTACTCCGGAATCTTCATGCTCCAAGGCTATGTAATGGAACGAGACTGTGTTAAATGCATGCAACCTCATGTGATAGAAGCTGTAATACTAACTGCTTTGGCAAGGGGCAAACTGACATTCCTTCCCAGAATACCCATTATTCCGTCGGATTCTGCAATAAAATTTAAAAGGCTTCAGTTCCCAGTTAAATTGTGATTTGCCATGACAATTAACAAGTTCCAAGGACAATCATTGGCAGGGGTGGGTCTAAACTTGACTTTACCTTGCATTAGCCATGGGCAGTTTTATGTCGGATGTTCAAGAGCTTTGTACGAATAACTTTTACCACTATAAAGGAGACATCTGTTGGAACAAACACAAGAACGCTAGCGCACAGCTCCATGTTAAATCCAATTTTAATTACCTAAATTACTTCCAGTGAAATGATTTATTTTCTGAATCTATTCATTTAACTTAAAAATTTAAATCAGGCTGTTATATTTCCCCGGGCAGCGCCGGGACACGGGTCCTGCTAGTCCATTATAAAGATAAAATGCGGACTCTGCCCCATGAAATACAGTAAAAATTTACAGTCTTGATTCAGAAAAAAATAAAAGTCTCACAAATATAGCCTATCATGAATTCATTGTATATTTCTATTTTCACATCTGAGTATGATCATTTTTATGTGTTACCTTAGGATTAATCACGTAAACATTTAATGCCATATTGGTCTCTATTTTTATCTGGAACCCGGACGTTAATAAAGAAGATGCTTGTTTTCAATTTATTGTTTAATGTACGGACTTACGTAAAGAAGTAATGAGAATTGTGCCTATTGTTTAATTAATAAATAGTAATCTCTTCCAGGATAGGCATGAAAAATGAGGGTCTCAAAATGGCCGCCATTTTGTGGCATTAGTATTCCTTTCTAGGTTTGCAACTCCTAACCCTTAAGGTTTTTCATACGTATAATTCCTCACGCAAATGACCCTCTCAACGAACAAGGATATAAATATTCCGAATAGGTGATATTGTTTGGGAAAATAGAGGCAAAATCAATTTACCCTTGTGATTCAATTCTGTAGTTTTTTCATCAATTTGATAAAATCTAAACCTTGAAGTCGATTCAAGTATTTAAATCAGAGGCAGAACCTTCAATTGAAAGCGAGAGATGAGGTAATGCATGAACAGCTGTTTCGAGTTCTTTTATACACTCGTCTTATTTTAATCATGTAAGCGTGGCTCTGCGCTCATTTCAATTTTGAAGTCTTCGTTGGCAACATTTTTTAATCAGATTAAATCCTTCCAGCTTAGAAAAGACGGCGCTATGTTCTGTGTTCTTTTTACGCTCGCCAAATCCATTCACTGATTGCTCTTTTTCCATCTACACGCAGAGATCTGATTTATTAACCGATTCTACAAAATTAACAAATTGATTAAACGACTTCTTTAATCAATTAATCAATTCCTCAATTGAAACGACGACTAACGCTTTATTTCTACGCTATTTCTTCCTTGAAGTTTTGATGCTAAATTTTTACCATTATTTTGTGTTGTTTCTGAAATTAATTTCGCATTTCTCCAAGAAATCAAAAGAAATGCTTTCATATATTTAAATTAAAATTAATTCGATTCAATTCTTCTTGTTCTATGAACTAATTCCAAGAATAATAATAATAATAATAATATATATATATATATATATATATATATATATATATATATATATATATATATATATATATATAAAATTTACCTTTGAAAATGGAGTATTTCTCCGAAATATATAAGATAACAGTAAAAAAAAAATCTATCTTGCATTGTAAGGGCTTTCTATTGACACTTATTACCTATCACCAATGCTTAAAAAAAAAGAACGAAAATAATTTAAATTTAACTCCCAGCATGTCCGATGCTTCAGTTCTTTCTACCTACAACCGCCAATTCCATCACAGAGCGGATAAATACATCAGACCAACAAGACGTTTCTTCGATAAACAAAACTATAAGTTTGTTTATTAAAAAAAAAAAAATATATCTTTGAAAATGAAGTGTTTCTCCGAAATATATAAGATAACAGTAACAAAAAAAATCTATCTTGCATTGTAAGGGCTTTCTATTGACACTTATTACTTATCACCAATGCTTAAAAAAAAAGAACGAAAATAATTTGAATTATATATATATATATATATATATATATATATATATATATATTGTTTCAGGTTGTATATGAAAAGAAATCAAATAAAGTGCTCGATCATATAAGAGAGCTAATATAATTTATTTAGATACTGTATATTACATATTTCAGCAATGTACCGCAATCTGCCCTTTTGGATGAAAGCGCGGTACATTGCTAAAATATGTAATATACAGTATCTAAATAAATTATAATCGACGGGAGAGTCCATCATATATATCTTCTATATAAAATTGAATGTCTGTATGTTTGTGTGTGTGTGTGCCTTATAGAAAAAATGTTAGAGAATATAGATACAATATAAAAGTGTATTCTTATGTAAAATTCACAGAGTAAGTTGATGGGTGTATTCCCGAATCTATAAACCCACCCCTTAAGGGTCCATGGGGCAGATTTCATGAGGGGGGTCCTTTTCTGTTATTTTTCATTATATTTTATAATAATTTGAAATTGCTGAGTTATATTGTAATTTAATTACGTAATAATTTGAAATAACTTTTAATTTTATTTAATATTTCTTAGCGTCAATTCTATTTACATGGAGGGGTTAAGAAACTACGCCAAGGTCCGCCATTAGCCGCCATTGCCTTCCACTCTGTACGTACACAAATACATGTACATTTTATAATATCTTATATAAGAAAAGTATTCAGTGTTTCCCTGCAAATAATACCTCAAGTTCATAAAACAATTCATGGTTTTTAATGAATGTTATCTGTTAGAGGATAGCTAAGGAAGAACGATAACTCACGTTTAAAAACAAAATTTAGGTTTTAAAAACAAGGTTAGAGAATATACATAACATATAAAAGTGTATTCTCATGTAAAATTCAGAGAGTAAGATGATTAGAGTATTCCCGAATCTATAAACCCACCATTTAGGGGTCCATGGGGCATATTTCATCAGGGCGGGGGGCTTTTCAGTTATATTTCATTATATTTTATAGTAATTTGAAATTGCTGAGTCATATTGTAATTTAATTACGTAATAAGTTGAAATAACTTTTAATTTTATTTAATGTTTCTTAGCGTCAATTCTATTTACATGGAGGGGGTAAGAAACTACGCCAATGTCCGCCACTAGCCGCCAGTGCCCGCCACTCTGTACGTACACAAAAGAAAAGTATTCGGTGTTATCCGGCAAATTATACATCACGTACATAAAACAGTTCATGGTTTTTAATGAAAATGATAAGTCATATTTTAATAATTTGAAATAACTTTTAATTTTATTTAAATCTGAGTCACTGAAAATGACGCCGCCATTGTAAGAGGAGGCAGTAGGAGAGTGACACATAGTGAGGCAAGGGTTGCTCAGTCTCATTATTAGTAATGTTTGTTTCGTTTAATGTGATCGAAATTTTTATATGATATCATTCGCTCTGACGTCATAGTGATAGGTACGTGACGTCAGAGTAATAGTATTTGATAATATCTTAACGCTATCTAGGTTTCTCTTCTGATTGTCACTTGTGCAGTATATGATCCAAGCATGGTACTTGTGCATTACATGACCCGGGACATGACACTTGTGCAGTATATGACTCGGGCATGGTACTTGTGCAGTATATGACCCGGGATTGGTACTTGTGCAGTATATGACCCGGGGCATGGCACTTGCGCACTTTATGACCCGGGGCATGACACATGTCCAGTATATGAACCGGGGCATGCCACTTGTACAGTATATGACCCAGGCATGGTACTTGTGCCGTATATGACCCGAGGACTGGTACTTGTACAGTATATGACCCGGGCATCGTACTTGTGCAGTATATGACCAAGGGCATGGCACTTGCGCACTATATAACAAGGAGCATGGTACGTGTCCAGTATATGAACCGGGGCATGGCACTTGTGCAGTATATGCCCCAGGCATGGTACTTGTGCATTATATGACCCACGCATGGTACTTGTGCATTATATGACCCACGCATGGTACTTGTGCATTATATGACCCACGCATGGTACTTGTGCATTATATGACCCACGCATGGTACTTGTGCATTATATGACCCACGCATGGTACTTGTGCAGTATATGACGCGGGGCATGGCACTTGTGCTGTATATGAACTAGGCACGTTACTTGTGCAGAATATGACCCAGGCATGGTACATGTGCATTATATGACCTGGGGCATGGCATATGTACATTATATGCTCCAGGGCATGGTACTTGTGCAGTATATGACCCGGGGACTGGTACTTCTGCAGTATATTACCCAGACATGGTACTGGTGCAGTATATGACCCGGGGCATGGCACATGTGCAGTATATGAATCGGGGCGTGGTACTTGTGCAGTATATGACCCTGGCATAGCACTTGTTAACTATATTATCCGGGTCATGGCACTTGTGCACTACATGACCCGGGGGCATGGTACTTGTAGAGTATATATTTTTTTCTTCAACATTTTTTTTCTTAACATTTTTTTTTTCAAAATGTTTTTTTCCTTCAAAATTTTTTTTTTTTTTAAATTTCGATTTTCTTTCAAACTTTATTTTTCCAAGGTTTTTCCCTTCTAATTTTTTTTTTCTTTGTTTCCTTCTAAAATTTTTTTTTCTTCCGTTTTTTTCTTAAAATTTTATTTTTTTGACTTTTTCAGCATACGAACCGGGCATGGTACTTGTGCAGTACATAATCCGGGCATTGTACTTGTGCAGTATATGACCCAGGCATGGCACTTTTTTTTTTTTTTTTACTTCCAAATTTTTTTTATTTAAACATTTTTTTTTCTCTTCTGATTATTATGCTCATCAAATGTTTGTATGTTTTTATCGGCCCGGGCAATGCCGGATAGCTCTGCTAGTATATATATATATATATATATATATATATATATATATATATATATATATATATATATATATATATATATATATATGTAATGGGCTAAGGTAAACGATAAGTCATAAAAATGAAATGCCGTTGTAGACAAAATGTGTGAAAACAAAGACAAACGGAAAACAGGTTAAAATGAAGGAGAAAAACACAAACGAGAGATTTGACCGGTTTCGTTCGTATTAACTAACGTCTTACGGTCAAATCTCTTGTTTTGGATTTTCTCCTGCATTTTTACCTTTTTTCCATTTGTCTTTTTTCACACACACACACACACACACACACACACACACACACACACACACACACACACACACATATATATATATACAATATGTGTATGTATATATATATATATATATACAATATGTGTATATATATATATACAATATGTGTGTATATATATATATATATATATATATACAATATGTGTGTGTATATATATATATACAATATGTGTGTATATATATATATATACAATATGTGTGTATATATATATATATATATATATATATATATATATATATGTGTGTGTGTGTGTGTATGAATAGATTAAGGGATACAATAATCCGACGGTATGAATTTAAAAAAAGAAACAACTGAAGACTTAAGAATTCAACGTTTTGCCCAACTGTAGCCTGGGCTTTTCCAAGAGCAAAAAATGCTAAAAGTGGAAAAGAAGGACTTTTTGTAACGTTTAGCATTTTTTCGATCTTGAGCACTGCTCGGCCAGAAATATTTGCAGAGAAGCATCACTAAAATCAACCTTTGGATTTCCTTTCTTTCATTTGAGTTTAGCAAATATCTTTTCTGGACAAGGCATCTGATAGTTGTAATCCTTTCATGCAACGTTCAATCCTGTGGACAACTTTGCACGAACACGGATCTCTTTACCCCCTTTTTACGTAGACGCTAGGCGAAGCCCACCCGTTCTACTCTACCCTCGTCAATTATATATTGGCACAAAAAAAAACGCAGCAACCGTACATTTTTTTTAAGCGATACAAATGTTAATAGAATAGTTTAGCCTTCAAACGTCTTTTTTACAACAGGTGGAAATGTATGCATTTCACAAAGAAACGAAAACGAAATCTACAGTAGTTTCACTAGCGTAGTAAAAACATTTCGGCGATTCAAAATGGTAGGAGTTGAGCGCTAAAAATTTCAAATACCTAATCTTTGAACAGGGTTTAGAATGCATACATTTTTTCCTTTAAATATTTTTAAAACCAAATTATTTAAAAAAAATATTTTTTTTAACTAAATTATTTTTAAATAGCATTTTGAAAGTTAAATTTTCTTTTTACGGTATCGTTTGGTCATTAAATCATTAATTGAATCAAATTGTTATGGAATTATACATTATTTTTAAATAGCATTTTGAAAGTTAAATTTTCTTTTTACGGTATCGTTTGGTCATTAAATCATTAATTGAATCAAATTGTGATGGAATTATACATTATTTTTAAATAGCATTTTGAAAGTTAAATTTTCTTTTTACGGTATCGTTTGGTCATTAAATCATTAATTGAATCAAATTGTTATGGAATTATACATTATTTTTAAATAGCATTTTGAAAGTTAAATTTTCTTTTTACGGTATCGTTTGGTCATTAAATCATTAATTGAATCAAATTGTGATGGAATTATACATTATTTTTAAATAGCATTTTGAAAGTTAAATTTTCTTTTTACGGTATCGTTTGGTCATTAAATCATTAATTGAATCAAATTGTTATGGAATTATACATTATTTTTAAATAGCATTTTGAAAGTTAAATTTTCTTTTTACGGTATCGTTTGGTGATTAAATCATTAATTGAATCAAATTGTTATGGAATTATACATTATTTTTAAATAGCATTTTGAAAGTTAAATTTTCTTTTTACGGTATCGTTTGGTCATTAAATCATTAATTGAATCAAATTGTTATGGAATTATACATTATTTTTAAATAGCATTTTGAAAGTTAAATTTTCTTTTTACGGTATCGTTTGGTCATTAAATCATTAATTGAATCAAATTGTGATGGAATTATACATTATTTTTAAATAGCATTTTGAAAGTTAAATTTTCTTTTTACGGTATCGTTTGGTCATTAAATCATTAATTGAATCAAATTGTGATGGAATTATACATTATTTTTAAATAGCATTTTGAAAGTTAAATTTTCTTTTTACGGTATCGTTTGGTCATTAAATCATTAATTGAATCAAATTGTTATGTAATTATACATTATTTTTAAATAGCATTTTGAAAGTTAAATTTTCTTTTTACGGTATCGTTTGGTCATTAAATCATTAATTGAATCAAATTGTTATGGAATTATACATTATTTTTAAATAGCATTTTGAAAGTTAAATTTTCTTTTTACGGTATCGTTTGGTCATTAAATCATTAATTGAATCAAATTGTGATGGAATTATACATTATTTTTAAATAGCATTTTGAAAGTTAAATTTTCTTTTTACGGTATCGTTTGGTCATTAAATCATTAATTGAATCAAATTGTGATGGAATTATACATTATTTTTAAATAGCATTTTGAAAGTTAAATTTTCTTTTTACGGTATCGTTTGGTCATTAAATCATTAATTGAATCAAATTGTTATGGAATTATACATTATTTTTAAATAGCATTTTGAAAGTTAAATTTTCTTTTTACGGTATCGTTTGGTCATTAAATCATTAATTGAATCAAATTGTGATGGAATTATACATTATTTTTAAATAGCATTTTGAAAGTTAAATTTTCTTTTTACGGTATCGTTTGGTCATTAAATCATTAATTGAATCAAATTGTTATGGAATTATACATTATTTTTAAATAGCATTTTGAAAGTTAAATTTTCTTTTTACGGTATCGTTTGGTGATTAAATCATTAATTGAATCAAATTGTTATGGAATTATACATCATTTTTAAATAGCATTTAGAAAGTTAAATTTTCTTTTTACGGTATCGTTTGGTGATTAAATCATTAATTTAATCAAATTGTTATGGAATTATACATTATTTTTAAATAGCATTTTGAAAGTTAAATTTTCTTTTTACGGTATCGTTTGGTCATTAAATCATTAATTGAATCAAATTGTTATGGAATTATACATTATTTTTAAATAGCATTTAGAAAGATAAATTTTCTTTTTACGGTATCGTTTGGTGATTAAATCATTAATTGAATCAAATTGTTATGGAATTATACATTATTTTTAAATAGCATTTTGAAAGTTAAATTTTCTTTTTACAGTATCGTTTGGTCATTAAATCATTAATTGAATCAAATTGTGATGGAATTATACATTATTTTTAAATAGCATTTTGAAAGTTAAATTTTCTTTTTACGGTATCGTTTGGTCATTAAATCATTAATTGAATCAAATTGTGATGGAATTATACATTATTTTTAAATAGCATTTTGAAAGTTAAATTTTCTTTTTACGGTATCGTTTGGTCATTAAATCATTAATTGAATCAAATTGTTATGGAATTATACATTATTTTTAAATAGCATTTTGAAAGTTAAATTTTCTTTTTACGGTATCGTTTGGTCATTAAATCATTAATTGAATCAAATTGTGATGGAATTATACATTATTTTTAAATAGCATTTTGAAAGTTAAATGTTCTTTTTACGGTATCGTTTGGTCATTAAATCATTAATTGAATCAAATTGTTATGGAATTATACATTATTTTTAAATAGCATTTTGAAAGTTAAATTTTCTTTTTACGGTATCGTTTGGTCATTAAATCATTAATTGAATCAAATTGTGATGGAATTATACATTATTTTTAAATAGCATTTTGAAAGTTAAATTTTCTTTTTACGGTATCGTTTGGTCATTAAATCATTAATTGAATCAAATTGTTATGGAATTATACATTATTTTTAAATAGCATTTTGAAAGTTAAATTTTCTTTTTACGGTATCGTTTGGTCATTAAATCATTAATTGAATCAAATTGTTATGGAATTATACATTATTTTTAAATAGCATTTTGAAAGTTAAATTTTCTTTTTACGGTATCGTTTGGTGATTAAATCATTAATTGAATCAAATTGTTATGGAATTATACATTATTTTTAAATAGCATTTTGAAAGTTAAATTTTCTTTTTACGGTATCGTTTGGTGATTAAATCATTAATTGAATCAAATTGTTATGGAATTATACATTATTTTTAAATAGCATTTTTAAAGTTAAATTTTCTTTTTACGGTATCGTTTGGTCATTAAATCATTAATTGAATCAAATTGTGATGGAATTATACATTATTTTTAAATAGCATTTTGAAAGTTAAATTTTCTTTTTACGGTATCGTTTGGTGATTAAATCATTAATTGAATCAAATTGTTATGGAATTATACATTATTTTTAAATAGCATTTTGAAAGTTAAATTTTCTTTTTACGGTATCGTTTGGTGATTAAATCATTAATTGAATCAAATTGTTATGGAATTATACATTATTTTTAAATAGCATTTAGAAAGTTAAATTTTCTTTTTACGGTATCGTTTGGTGATTAAATCATTAATTGAATCAAATTGTTATGGAATTATACATCATTTTTAAATAGCATTTAGAAAGTTAAATTTTCTTTTTACGGTATCGTTTGGTGATTAAATCATTAATTGAATCAAATTGTGATGGAATTATACATTATTTTTAAATAGCATTTTGAAAGTTAAATTTTCTTTTTACGGTATCGTTTGGTCATTAAATCATTAATTGAATCAAATTGTGATGGAATTATACATTATTTTTAAATAGCATTTTGAAAGTTAAATTTTCTTTTTACGGTATCGTTTGGTCATTAAATCATTAATTGAATCAAATTGTGATGGAATTATACATTATTTTTAAATAGCATTTTGAAAGTTAAATTTTCTTTTTACGGTATCGTTTGGTCATTAAATCATTAATTGAATCAAATTGTGATGGAATTATACATTATTTTTAAATAGCATTTTGAAAGTTAAATTTTCTTTTTACGGTATCGTTTGGTCATTAAATCATTAATTGAATCAAATTGTTATGGAATTATACATTATTTTTAAATAGCATTTTGAAAGTTAAATTTTCTTTTTACGGTATCGTTTGGTGATTAAATCATTAATTGAATCAAATTGTTATGGAATTATACATCATTTTTAAATAGCATTTAGAAAGTTAAATTTTCTTTTTACGGTATCGTTTGGTCATTAAATCATTAATTGAATCAAATTGTTATGGAATTATACATTATTTTTAAATAGCATTTAGAAAGTTAAATTTTCTTTTTACGGTATCGTTTGGTGATTAAATCATTAATTGAATCAAATTGTTATGGAATTATACATTATTTTTAAATAGCATTTAGAAAGTTAAATTTTCTTTTTACGGTATCGTTTGGTCATTAAATCATTAATTGAATCAAATTGTTATGGAATTATACATTATTTTTAAATAGCATTTAGAAAGTAAAATTTTCTTTTTACGGTATCGTTTGGTCATTAAATCATTAATTGAATCAAATTGTTATGGAATTATACATCATTTTTAAATAGCATTTAGAAAGTTAAATTTTCTTTTTACGGTATCGTTTGGTGATTAAATCATTAATTGAATCAAATTGTGATGGAATTATACATTATTTTTAAATAGCATTTTGAAAGTTAAATTTTCTTTTTACGGTATCGTTTGGTCATTAAATCATTAATTGAATCAAATTGTGATGGAATTATACATTATTTTTAAATAGCATTTTGAAAGTTAAATTTTCTTTTTACGGTATCGTTTGGTCATTAAATCATTAATTGAATCAAATTGTGATGGAATTATACATTATTTTTAAATAGCATTTTGAAAGTTAAATTTTCTTTTTACGGTATCGTTTGGTCATTAAATCATTAATTGAATCAAATTGTTATGGAATTATACATTATTTTTAAATAGCATTTTGAAAGTTAAATTTTCTTTTTACGGTATCGTTTGGTCATTAAATCATTAATTGAATCAAATTGTTATGGAATTATACATTATTTTTAAATAGCATTTTGAAAGTTAAATTTTCTTTTTACGGTATCGTTTGGTGATTAAATCATTAATTGAATCAAATTGTTATGGAATTATACATCATTTTTAAATAGCATTTAGAAAGTTAAATTTTCTTTTTACGGTATCGTTTGGTGATTAAATCATTAATTTAATCAAATTGTTATGGAATTATACATCATTTTTAAATAGCATTTTGAAAGTTAAATTTTCTTTTTACGGTATCGTTTGGTGATTAAATCATTAATTTAATCAAATTGTTATGGAATTATACATTATTTTTAAATAGCATTTAGAAAGTTAAATTTTCTTTTTACGGTATCGTTTGGTCATTAAATCATTAATTGAATCAAATTGTTATGGAATTATACATTATTTTTAAATAGCATTTTGAAAGTTAAATTTTCTTTTTACGGTATCGTTTGGTGATTAAATCATTAATTGAATCAAATTGTTATGGAATTATACATTATTTTTAAATAGCATTTTGAAAGTTAAATTTTCTTTTTACGGTATCGTTTGGTCATTAAATCATTAATTGAATCAAATTGTTATGGAATTATACATTATTTTTAAATAGCATTTTGAAAGTTAAATTTTCTTTTTACGGTATCGTTTGGTGATTAAATCATTAATTGAATCAAATTGTTATGGAATTATACATTATTTTTAAATAGCATTTAGAAAGATAAATTTTCTTTTTACGGTATCGTTTGGTGATTAAATCATTAATTGAATCAAATTGTTATGGAATTATACATTATTTTTAAATAGCATTTTGAAAGTTAAATTTTCTTTTTACAGTATCGTTTGGTCATTAAATCATTAATTGAATCAAATTGTGATGGAATTATACATTATTTTTAAATAGCATTTTGAAAGTTAAATTTTCTTTTTACGGTATCGTTTGGTCATTAAATCATTAATTGAATCAAATTGTGATGGAATTATACATTATTTTTAAATAGCATTTTGAAAGTTAAATTTTCTTTTTACGGTATCGTTTGGTCATTAAATCATTAATTGAATCAAATTGTTATGGAATTATACATTATTTTTAAATAGCATTTTGAAAGTTAAATTTTTTTTTTACGGTATCGTTTGGTCATTAAATCATTAATTGAATCAAATTGTGATGGAATTATACATTATTTTTAAATAGCATTTTGAAAGTTAAATTTTCTTTTTACGGTATCGTTTGGTCATTAAATCATTAATTGAATCAAATTGTTATGGAATTATACATTATTTTTAAATAGCATTTTGAAAGTTAAATTTTCTTTTTACGGTATCGTTTGGTCATTAAATCATTAATTGAATCAAATTGTGATGGAATTATACATTATTTTTAAATAGCATTTTGAAAGTTAAATTTTCTTTTTACGGTATCGTTTGGTCATTAAATCATTAATTGAATCAAATTGTTATGGAATTATACATTATTTTTAAATAGCATTTTGAAAGTTAAATTTTCTTTTTACGGTATCGTTTGGTCATTAAATCATTAATTGAATCAAATTGTTATGGAATTATACATTATTTTTAAATAGCATTTTGAAAGTTAAATTTTCTTTTTACGGTATCGTTTGGTCATTAAATCATTAATTGAATCAAATTGTTATGGAATTATACATTATTTTTAAATAGCATTTTAGAAGGTAAAATTTTCTTTTTACGGTATCGTTTGGTCATTAAATCATTAATTGAATCAAATTGTGATGGAATTATACATTATTTTTAAATAGCATTTTGAAAGTTAAATTTTCTTTTTACGGTATCGTTTGGTGATTAAATCATTAATTGAATCAAATTGTGATGGAATTATACATTATTTTTAAATAGCATTTTGAAAGTTAAATTTTCTTTTTACGGTATCGTTTGGTGATTAAATCATTAATTGAATCAAATTGTTATGTAATTATACATTATTTTTAAATAGCATTTTGAAAGTTAAATTTTCTTTTTACGGTATCGTTTGGTCATTAAATCATTAATTGAATCAAATTGTGATGGAATTATACATTATTTTTAAATAGCATTTTGAAAGTTAAATTTTCTTTTTACGGTATCGTTTGGTCATTAAATCATTAATTGAATCAAATTGTTATGGAATTATACATTATTTTTAAATAGCATTTTGAAAGTTAAATTTTCTTTTTACGGTATCGTTTGGTCATTAAATCATTAATTGAATCAAATTGTGATGGAATTATACATTATTTTTAAATAGCATTTTGAAAGTTAAATTTTCTTTTTACGGTATCGTTTGGTCATTAAATCATTAATTGAATCAAATTGTTATGGAATTATACATTATTTTTAAATAGCATTTTGAAAGTTAAATTTTCTTTTTACGGTATCGTTTGGTCATTAAATCATTAATTGAATCAAATTGTGATGGAATTATACATTATTTTTAAATAGCATTTTGAAAGTTAAATTTTCTTTTTACGGTATCGTTTGGTCATTAAATCATTAATTGAATCAAATTGTTATGGAATTATACATTATTTTTAAATAGCATTTTGAAAGTTAAATTTTCTTTTTACGGTATCGTTTGGTGATTAAATTATTAATTGAATCAAATTGTTATGGAATTATACATCATTTTTAAATAGCATTTAGAAAGTTAAATTTTCTTTTTACGGTATCGTTTGGTGATTAAATCATTAATTTAATCAAATTGTTATGGAATTATACATTATTTTTAAATAGCATTTAGAAAGTTAAATTTTCTTTTTACGGTATCGTTTGGTCATTAAATCATTAATTGAATCAAATTGTGATGGAATTATACATTATTTTTAAATAGCATTTTGAAAGTTAAATTTTCTTTTTACGGTATCGTTTGGTCATTAAATCATTAATTGAATCAAATTGTGATGGAATTATACATTATTTTTAAATAGCATTTTGAAAGTTAAATTTTCTTTTTACGGTATCGTTTGGTCATTAAATCATTAATTGAATCAAATTGTTATGGAATTATACATTATTTTTAAATAGCATTTTGAAAGTTAAATTTTCTTTTTACGGTATCGTTTGGTGATTAAATCATTAATTGAATCAAATTGTTATGGAATTATACATTATTTTTAAATAGCATTTTGAAAGTTAAATTTTCTTTTTACGGTATCGTTTGGTGATTAAATCATTAATTGAATCAAATTGTTATGGAATTATACATTATTTTTAAATAGCATTTTGAAAGTTAAATTTTCTTTTTACGGTATCGTTTGGTGATTAAATCATTAATTGAATCAAATTGTTATGGAATTATACATTATTTTTAAATAGCATTTTTAAAGTTAAATTTTCTTTTTACGGTATCGTTTGGTCATTAAATCATTAATTGAATCAAATTGTGATGGAATTATACATTATTTTTAAATAGCATTTTGAAAGTTAAATTTTCTTTTTACGGTATCGTTTGGTCATTAAATCATTAATTGAATCAAATTGTTATGGAATTATACATTATTTTTAAATAGCATTTTGAAAGTTAAATTTTCTTTTTACGGTATCGTTTGGTGATTAAATCATTAATTGAATCAAATTGTTATGGAATTATACATTATTTTTAAATAGCATTTAGAAAGTTAAATTTTCTTTTTACGGTATCGTTTGGTGATTAAATCATTAATTGAATCAAATTGTTATGGAATTATACATTATTTTTAAATAGCATTTTGAAAGTTAAATTTTCTTTTTACGGTATCGTTTGGTGATTAAATCATTAATTGAATCAAATTGTTATGGAATTATACATTATTTTTAAATAGCATTTTGAAAGTTAAATTTTCTTTTTACGGTATCGTTTGGTGATTAAATCATTAATTGAATCAAATTGTGATGGAATTATACATTATTTTTAAATAGCATTTAGAAAGTTAAATTTTCTTTTTACGGTATCGTTTGGTCATTAAATCATTAATTGAATCAAATTGTGATGGAATTATACATTATTTTTAAATAGCATTTAGAAAGTTAAATTTTCTTTTTACGGTATCGTTTGGTGATTAAATCATTAATTGAATCAAATTGTTATGGAATTATACATTATTTTTAAATAGCATTTTGAAAGTTAAATTTTCTTTTTACGGTATCGTTTGGTCATTAAATCATTAATTGAATCAAATTGTTATGGAATTATACATTATTTTTAAATAGCATTTTGAAAGTTAAATTTTTTTTTTACGGTATCGTTTGGTCATTAAATCATTAATTGAATCAAATTGTGATGGAATTATACATTATTTTTAAATAGCATTTTGAAAGTTAAATTTTCTTTTTACGGTATCGTTTGGTCATTAAATCATTAATTGAATCAAATTGTTATGGAATTATACATTATTTTTAAATAGCATTTTGAAAGTTAAATTTTCTTTTTACGGTATCGTTTGGTCATTAAATCATTAATTGAATCAAATTGTGATGGAATTATACATTATTTTTAAATAGCATTTTGAAAGTTAAATTTTCTTTTTACGGTATCGTTTGGTCATTAAATCATTAATTGAATCAAATTGTTATGGAATTATACATTATTTTTAAATAGCATTTTGAAAGTTAAATTTTCTTTTTACGGTATCGTTTGGTCATTAAATCATTAATTGAATCAAATTGTTATGGAATTATACATTATTTTTAAATAGCATTTTGAAAGTTAAATTTTCTTTTTACGGTATCGTTTGGTCATTAAATCATTAATTGAATCAAATTGTTATGGAATTATACATTATTTTTAAATAGCATTTTAGAAGGTAAAATTTTCTTTTTACGGTATCGTTTGGTCATTAAATCATTAATTGAATCAAATTGTGATGGAATTATACATTATTTTTAAATAGCATTTTGAAAGTTAAATTTTCTTTTTACGGTATCGTTTGGTGATTAAATCATTAATTGAATCAAATTGTGATGGAATTATACATTATTTTTAAATAGCATTTTGAAAGTTAAATTTTCTTTTTACGGTATCGTTTGGTGATTAAATCATTAATTGAATCAAATTGTTATGTAATTATACATTATTTTTAAATAGCATTTTGAAAGTTAAATTTTCTTTTTACGGTATCGTTTGGTCATTAAATCATTAATTGAATCAAATTGTGATGGAATTATACATTATTTTTAAATAGCATTTTGAAAGTTAAATTTTCTTTTTACGGTATCGTTTGGTCATTAAATCATTAATTGAATCAAATTGTTATGGAATTATACATTATTTTTAAATAGCATTTTGAAAGTTAAATTTTCTTTTTACGGTATCGTTTGGTCATTAAATCATTAATTGAATCAAATTGTGATGGAATTATACATTATTTTTAAATAGCATTTTGAAAGTTAAATTTTCTTTTTACGGTATCGTTTGGTCATTAAATCATTAATTGAATCAAATTGTTATGGAATTATACATTATTTTTAAATAGCATTTTGAAAGTTAAATTTTCTTTTTACGGTATCGTTTGGTCATTAAATCATTAATTGAATCAAATTGTGATGGAATTATACATTATTTTTAAATAGCATTTTGAAAGTTAAATTTTCTTTTTACGGTATCGTTTGGTCATTAAATCATTAATTGAATCAAATTGTTATGGAATTATACATTATTTTTAAATAGCATTTTGAAAGTTAAATTTTCTTTTTACGGTATCGTTTGGTGATTAAATTATTAATTGAATCAAATTGTTATGGAATTATACATCATTTTTAAATAGCATTTAGAAAGTTAAATTTTCTTTTTACGGTATCGTTTGGTGATTAAATCATTAATTTAATCAAATTGTTATGGAATTATACATTATTTTTAAATAGCATTTAGAAAGTTAAATTTTCTTTTTACGGTATCGTTTGGTCATTAAATCATTAATTGAATCAAATTGTGATGGAATTATACATTATTTTTAAATAGCATTTTGAAAGTTAAATTTTCTTTTTACGGTATCGTTTGGTCATTAAATCATTAATTGAATCAAATTGTGATGGAATTATACATTATTTTTAAATAGCATTTTGAAAGTTAAATTTTCTTTTTACGGTATCGTTTGGTCATTAAATCATTAATTGAATCAAATTGTTATGGAATTATACATTATTTTTAAATAGCATTTTGAAAGTTAAATTTTCTTTTTACGGTATCGTTTGGTGATTAAATCATTAATTGAATCAAATTGTTATGGAATTATACATTATTTTTAAATAGCATTTTGAAAGTTAAATTTTCTTTTTACGGTATCGTTTGGTGATTAAATCATTAATTGAATCAAATTGTTATGGAATTATACATTATTTTTAAATAGCATTTTGAAAGTTAAATTTTCTTTTTACGGTATCGTTTGGTGATTAAATCATTAATTGAATCAAATTGTTATGGAATTATACATTATTTTTAAATAGCATTTTTAAAGTTAAATTTTCTTTTTACGGTATCGTTTGGTCATTAAATCATTAATTGAATCAAATTGTGATGGAATTATACATTATTTTTAAATAGCATTTTGAAAGTTAAATTTTCTTTTTACGGTATCGTTTGGTCATTAAATCATTAATTGAATCAAATTGTTATGGAATTATACATTATTTTTAAATAGCATTTTGAAAGTTAAATTTTCTTTTTACGGTATCGTTTGGTGATTAAATCATTAATTGAATCAAATTGTTATGGAATTATACATTATTTTTAAATAGCATTTAGAAAGTTAAATTTTCTTTTTACGGTATCGTTTGGTGATTAAATCATTAATTGAATCAAATTGTTATGGAATTATACATTATTTTTAAATAGCATTTTGAAAGTTAAATTTTCTTTTTACGGTATCGTTTGGTGATTAAATCATTAATTGAATCAAATTGTTATGGAATTATACATTATTTTTAAATAGCATTTTGAAAGTTAAATTTTCTTTTTACGGTATCGTTTGGTGATTAAATCATTAATTGAATCAAATTGTGATGGAATTATACATTATTTTTAAATAGCATTTAGAAAGTTAAATTTTCTTTTTACGGTATCGTTTGGTCATTAAATCATTAATTGAATCAAATTGTGATGGAATTATACATTATTTTTAAATAGCATTTAGAAAGTTAAATTTTCTTTTTACGGTATCGTTTGGTGATTAAATCATTAATTGAATCAAATTGTTATGGAATTATACATTATTTTTAAATAGCATTTTGAAAGTTAAATTTTCTTTTTACGGTATCGTTTGGTCATTAAATCATTAATTGAATCAAATTGTGATGGAATTATACATTATTTTTAAATAGCATTTAGAAAGTTAAATTTTCTTTTTACGGTATCGTTTGGTGATTAAATCATTAATTGAATCAAATTGTTATGGAATTATACATTATTTTTAAATAGCATTTTGAAAGTTAAATTTTCTTTTTACGGTATCGTTTGGTCATTAAATCATTAATTGAATCAAATTGTGATGGAATTATACATTATTTTTAAATAGCATTTAGAAAGCTAAATTTTCTTTTTACGGTATCGTTTGGTGATTAAATCATTAATTGAATCAAATTGTTATGGAATTATACATTATTTTTAAATAGCATTTTGAAAGTTAAATTTTCTTTTTACGGTATCGTTTGGTCATTAAATCATTAATTGAATCAAATTGTGATGGAATTATACATTATTTTTAAATAGCATTTTGAAAGTTAAATTTTCTTTTTACGGTATCGTTTGGTGATTAAATCATTAATTGAATCAAATTGTGATGGAATTATACATTATTTTTAAATAGCATTTAGAAAGTTAAATTTTCTTTTTACGGTATCGTTTGGTGATTAAATCATTAATTGAATCAAATTGTTATGGAATTATACATTATTTTTAAATAGCATTTTGAAAGTTAAATTTTCTTTTTACAGTATCGTTTGGTCATTAAATCATTAATTGAATCAAATTGTGATGGAATTATACATTATTTTTAAATAGCATTTTGAAAGTTAAATTTTCTTTTTACGGTATCGTTTGGTCATTAAATCATTAATTGAATCAACTTGTGATGGAATTATACATTATTTTTAAATAGCATTTTGAAAGTTAAATTTTCTTTTTACGGTATCGTTTGGTGATTAAATCATTAATTGAATCAAATTGTTATGGAATTATACATTATTTTTAAATAGCATTTTGAAAGTTAAATTTTCTTTTTACGGTATCGTTTGGTCATTAAATCATTAATTGAATCAAATTGTTATGGAATTATACATTATTTTTAAATAGCATTTTGAAAGTTAAATTTTCTTTTTACGGTATCGTTTGGTGATTAAATCATGTATTGAATCAAATTGTTATGGAATTATACATTATTTTTAAATAGCATTTTGAAAGTTAAATTTTCTTTTTACGGTATCGTTTGGTGATTAAATCATTAATTGAATCAAATTGTTATGGAATTATACATTATTTTTAAATAGCATTTTGAAAGTTAAATTTTCTTTTTACGGTATCGTTTGGTCATTAAATCATTAATTGAATCAAATTGTTATGGAATTATACATTATTTTTAAATAGCATTTTGAAAGTTAAATTTTCTTTTTACGGTATCGTTTGGTGATTAAATCATGTATTGAATCAAATTGTTATGGAATTATACATTATTTTTAAATAGCATTTTGAAAGTTAAATTTTCTTTTTACGGTATCGTTTGGTGATTAAATCATTAATTGAATCAAATTGTTATGGAATTATACATTATTTTTAAATAGCATTTTGAAAGTTAAATTTTCTTTTTACGGTATCGGTTGGTCATTAAATCATTAATTGAATCAAATTGTTATGGAATTATACATTATTTTTAAATAGCATTTAGAAAGTTAAATTTTCTTTTTACGGTATCGTTTGGTCATTAAATCATTAATTGAATCAAATTGTTATGGAATTATACATTATTTTTAAATAGCATTTTGAAAGTTAAATTTTCTTTTTACGGTATCGTTTGGTCATTAAATCATTAATTGAATCAAATTGTTATGGAATTATACATTATTTTTAAATAGCATTTAGAAAGTTAAATTTTCTTTTTACGGTATCGTTTGGTCATTAAATCATTAATTGAATCAAATTGTTATGGAATTATACATTATTTTTAAATAGCATTTTGAAAGTTAAATTTTCTTTTTACGGTATCGTTTGGTCATTAAATCATTAATTGAATCAAATTGTTATGGAATTATACATTATTTTTAAATAGCATTTAGAAAGTTAAATTTTCTTTTTACGGTATCGTTTGGTCATTAAATCATTAATTGAATCAAATTGTTATGGAATTATACATTATTTTTAAATAGCATTTTGAAAGTTAAATTTTCTTTTTACGGTATCGTTTGGTGATTAAATCATGTATTGAATCAAATTGTTATGGAATTATACATTATTTTTAAATAGCATTTTGAAAGTTAAATTTTCTTTTTACGGTATCGTTTGGTCATTAAATCATTAATTGAATCAAATTGTTATGGAATTATACATTATTTTTAAATAGCATTTTGAAAGTTAAATTTTCTTTTTACGGTATCGTTTGGTCATTAAATCATTAATTGAATCAAATTGTTATGGAATTATACATAATCGTTGTTAGTTTATCGTTGATTTAATCTCTATTTATACAATTATTGGATGCAAAAAGGTTCTAAAACTTTCAATCTTTTAATACATGACGATTTGCTAAGCATCAAATTGCTTAATTAACCTTCATGCCAGTTTAAAGTTCTTTCTCATCGGCAGTTAAAATGATTCTAAATTCCTTTCGGATTTCTAAGGATCACGAAGTAATTCATCCATTTTTTGTTCAACTATTAACAAACAATTAAAATGACTGATTTGTTTCCGAAGTAATCAAAATGCATTCGGATGAATTCAATTATTATTATTATATTTCTAACCTAGATCTCTAAAAAGTTATTTTTAGTACTTTACGCGTCTAATTTTATTTTTTTTATTTATAAATTTCACTTTCTAGAGTTCACTTACGCCTATCCCCTTATCAAACGTTTCGAAATGTTCACATTTTTTTATGATGCCTCTCAGATGTTTATAGTTTTAGGGACAATATTTTTCGCTGGCGCCGCCGTGACCCTGGCGGTTTGTCCAGTCACCGCGTATATATCATCTGAAATAATTAATATTAGTTTGTATTTGATTCGGTTTCAAACTCTTTAAATCTAAGGCTTATTTCCCTTTTAAATTAATAAAATTACTTTAAAACTAATGGCGAATTTGCAAATTAAACACGACTCAACTACCCCTATTTTCATTGAATTAATTAAAATGTCACTGGTAAAAATGGCACGAGTTGCTATAATAGGAAAAATAGTATCAGAGAAAAATATAGATGAAAATCTCACAATGAGGCATATCGATACACAATACTTCTAGTTTTGAAATAATTAAGATAGATAACATTTTAAACACTGGATATAAATTTTCCACAATAATCACATCATTATTTTTACAAAAGAATGAACATTTGAGAAGTTCATCGGTATTAGAGAAAACGTATTGAAATAAGCAAATAATATCTTCTCTTTCTCTCCCTTATATATATATATATATATATATATATATATATATATATATATATATATATATATATACATATATATATATTTGTTCGTGAGAAGCCCAACGATTGGCTGAGAGAACAACAGAGAATCTGATTGGTTCACTAGCTAGGCATGCATATAAAAACACCCGGCAAAAAAATCCATGCATTTTAGCCTGAAGACTCCCCCCCCCCCGGGGATGAAACGCGGGAGCCTCTGTGTAGCTTAATTGCCATAAATATATTTTCATAGCTTACTATTTAGCTCTACTTACGTATCGAGCACGGTTGAAGTAAATACTGAAAACGGATACGTAAAAAATTATATCTCCTTATAAAGTTTTATGTGGATACATGAAATAGTAATTATATATATATATATATATATATATATATATATATATATAATGGCGCCATATCTATTCTTGTTTTTCGTTATTTGGGAATTCGTAGCACTACCTTCTACCTTCTCTCTTTCTCTCTTTCTCACTCTCTCTCTCTCTCACTATTAATATATATATATATATATATATATATATATATATATATATATATATATATATATATATATATATAATGGCTCCATATCTATTTATTTTAAAAATTTTTTGGGGGGGTCGGGGATCGTAGCACTATCCTCTACCTCTTCTCTCTCTTTCTCTTTATATATATATATATATATATATATATTATATATAAAGATATATAGATACATAATGGCTCCATTAATCCTTTTGTTTTTGTTGTATCAGTAGCCAGTTTCGATTTCTTTTAATTCTATTGTAAACATATCGCTTTTTATTCATGTTCTATTTAATACATCGTCTGCCATTAATTACATAACTACCAATGTAACATAAAATACAAAGTAATACATAAGGCATTGGGGAGATTTAAAATATAGCAAGAAACAGTGAATGGGCGCGTTTGTTTATTGAATAAAGAAAATATAGCGAGATGGCCGTCTGCTTGATTTAATGATAGAGTTGACCAATTAATGGAATTCTGAATGGACGCAATGACCTTTTAGGTGGCTTGGCCTCTCAGAACGTTTACCCTTATGAAGACTGACGCCGCCATTGCCAAGGGAGACAAAGCACATTAATTATCGAATATTCATATGATAAGATTATTTTTTTGGAAATATAATAAACCGAAACAAAACATGTAAACGAAATGTATTTTATGTAATCTAATTATTTTTTTGAGAAACAATAATAAAGATTAATAACGCTTATATGTATACTGTAATTTTTGATCGCACTTGACTGAATAAAATGTATCCCACTCCAGCTCCATTAATTTTAGTTTATTAATTTAGTAGTCGTATAAAACGTATACAAAGGTGTCTGTGAAACCTACTTACAATGAGTACATGTTATCATATTTATATATGCAGATCTAATATGGAAACAAAAGTTCCTCCGATTTTTTAAACTCAGACCTATACAGCATTACACGTGACAAATTACTAGTCACCATGAATTACGCGTTGTTTCTATTTAACTGTGCAGCCTGCACTCTGCACTAAAATCTGTAATTTGGTTATTTTGAAGAAATACTTATCAGTTGATTAGACTAGATTAATTTAAGCTTAAAGTATATTAGATAAATAGATCTAGTACCATGAGGATTTTTTTTACCTTACACCTTCATTCATTTTTTCGAACGTCGTTATATATAAATGAATAAATAAAAAAGTTTTTTTACCATTAAAACGGGTTACTCTAATTTAAATGAAATACACCTTACTAACAAGCCCAAAATACACGTATTTGTTTACCTCATTTGCATAACTATTTTTAACAGCTTGTAATAAATCAGTAATCGGTGTCATATGACAAAATCAGAACCACCCGCTTACGAAATTGGTAAACATAATTTTCTACATTTCTCTACATAACATAATTATTATTTTAAATTACTTATATATCACAACATTATTTATAATAATTTGTTTGCGAACACCGTTTTACTCTGTTGTCTTGAGGTAATCCTGGAATGGCGCGTTTTTGCCACTCTTGAAGGCTTCATGCATAATGGGTACATGTTTCTTTTAAAACTAAGTATACATGTAAAGTTTTCTAGTTAGACATATCTACTCATAATACCATGTTTGCGAAACATTTTTAGTATATTGTCTTGATAAAATGTCGGAGGGAGCCTTTGTTTTACGCTTAAACATTTCATGATTGATTAGTAAATTGTTCCAAATTAAGTCTACATGTATTGTCGTCGTGTAACGCACATGAAACAAGAAGCAGTCAGTTTAACAATACAACACGTGACAAAAAAGATAAATTTGTATTAAATCACGAACGACAAAACCAAGAAAAGTTTACTTCTACTTATGCAACTCTTAATATTTCTTCTCTTCCTTTCTTCTTTATTTCCGAGAATTAGCTAAAATATATATCCGTTTTACTGATTATAAATACTTCATTTTGACAACCTTCTCACACACTCACATCTATTTTTTATAACTTTCTTAAATTTTTCAAATATTTCGAATCATGATTTTTGGCTATTCACCGCTAACTTATCTATCTTTGTAATTCTTCTGATGATAAGATTCCATTCTTTGAAAATCCTGGCTTAAGGAAAGAAGACATAAACATCATTTTATTGAATACAACTTGCATTGAACAATTGTAGATGAAAAAGATTCATCATTCTTACATTTTCTTATTTCTCTTTTTTCAATTATCTTTATAATTGCTCTATCCTGTATATTGAGCTTTAATCACTTCACGATGTATTCAAATTTCTAAAAGTATAATTCTACTTTTAGTTTCATACTTTATATATATATATATATATATATATATATATATATATATATATATATATATATATTCATACAGTAAGTTATGAAAACATATTTATGGCAATTAAGCTACACAGAGACTCCTACGTTTCATCCCCAGGGGGGAACTTCAGGCTATTTTAGCCTGTAGATTCCGCCCCCCCCCCAGAGACTAAACGCGGGAGCTACTGTGTAACTTAATTGCCATAAATATATTTTCATAACTTACTACCTAGCTTTACTTACGTATCGAGCACTGTTGAAAGTAAATACTGAAAATTGATACATAACGAATTATATCACCGTATAACATTTTATGTGGATACATGAAATATTTGTATTTATATATATATATATATATATATATATATATATATATATATATATATATATATATATATATATATATATGAAGAAGAATGGAAAGGAATTAGAGAAGCAAAAGCCAAATCAAAATTCAATTCAATTGCTCAGAGCAAGGTATATTCCGCAAAAAGGCAATTTATTCAAGTTAAATTTTCCTTAAGTAAGGCTTTTCAAAGATCAAAATCTTATCATCAGAGGAAGTCGCTGGGATAGATAAGTTGGCAAAGGCGAAGATTTAAAATTTGAAAAAATAAAATAAAAGTTGTAGGGAAAGAAACACAGGGCAAAACTCTGCCCGAATGCAAGCAAATGTCCGATTGCTTCTCTAATTCCTTTCCATTCTTCTTCATATCTACCTGCTCTATCCTGGATATTGAGCTGTATACTCTTCACAATAGGTTTTACCTTTCCTAAAGTTCGCTTTTAGTACACCACTTTATATATATATATATATATATATATATATATATATATATATATACATATAAATCTTTAATAAAGGGACAATTGGTAAACATGTTTGCTTTTCATTCGAGTGCATATCTTAACGCGGGAATTGTAACTGAGTCGCACTTTTTAAAATTGGTCTTTTGTTTTTTCTCTGAAATTATTGAGTAATTAATTAACTTTGATGTTGCAATCAACATAAATTACTATCAGACGCAAGTGGCATTGATTAGCTACACGCCGACCTTCGTGACTATTCGCCATCATAATTTACAAGCAACGCTTTTAATATCTTATTTCTCAGGAAGGCACGACCAAAATTTTTGATGAAAATATTCTATTTTTATGTAACCCTACCCCTTACCCTAACCCTAACACTAACCCTTATTGCATAATCGCGCGCGGATATAAAATTGCATAAGTCAATACACGAGATGTTCGTTGACGTAAACAAGTCAATGGACAAAAAGAGATACTTTAGAAGACGAAGAATATAAATGGAAACAATAAAGAGTTTTTTTTTAGCAAAAAAAAAGAAGATTTTCTGGGGTCAAATAACGAAACTACATGTCCTAGTTAAGTAATAAATGTATATATTGCTATTTGGTGACAGTGACGAGACATTCGTACATATATTATTTGGTTTACATTATACAGATCACACCATTTATTATTAATTGGTAAATTGATTTAAATATACGTATATGTTAATACTAGCTGACTCTGACAGCTGGCTATCGTTTCGCAAACTTCGCCACTTCGAATACTTGAAACATTAATTAAAATGATAAAAGTAAATGTACGTGTCTCCGGCTCGCTTCAATAATCACGTATGCAAATTGATTTTTATGAGTAACGAAAAACGGGCTTAATCTTCACAACCGATAATAAAAAAATAAAATAAAAGTAAGTCTTTCACTTTTGAGAGACACAAAACTTTTCCTTTGTTCGTAATATTTTCGTGACTATAATAGGAATTAATCTACGCGTATACAGATGCTTTATTTACATATTCGGTTGAGAGAGAGAGAGAGAGAGAGAGAGAGAGAGAGAGAGAGAGATAAATAGATAGATAGATAGATAGATAGATACAGTACAGTTCTTAAAAACATGTCACCTCTGACAGCATCCTATATCTTTATAAAGCAACCCTGAAGTATTGTTTTCATATATGGGCTGATGCACCATCCACTAGTCTCTCCGTCTTAGACAAGGTCCCCAAAAAGAGTCACCAATTTCTTCGGTCCATCACTATTCACCAAGCTCCAGCCCCTGTCCTATGGCCGCAATGTTGCATCATTGTGCTTGTTTTACACGTACTTCAATTGAATGTGCTCCGCTGAACTTGCTCTTCTGGTGGCCCCTCGACGTAAATACACTCGCCCAACCCGACAATCAGTTCCCCAGATGCTGGAGAACCTTCTACTCTAAAAGCTCATTTTCTCGTGTTGTAAGCCTTTTGGAACTCCATCACTGCTCCCTGTTTCACCGACTGTACGGACATGCAGAAATTTAAAACTAATGTGAACAAGCATCTCGCTGAACAGCTCCCAATTTAGGATGACCCCCCAAAACTTTCTACCCTAATTCTCAGTAGCCCCTTACGTCTACAGTTGCAACTTGATGTTGTAAAAAAAAAAGACGCAGAAAAAGGTTGAGGGAGGATTAGCTTATTTTTCAAAGTATAATTTATCTCGTGTTTTTTTTGTTTTTTATTTTATTTTGTAAAACTTTACTCATGTATTTGTTGTTGTTGTTGTTGTTTGTTAATAAGTTTTACCTCGATTAGTTGCTTCGGTTTTGACAGAATGATGTACCTCACGTGTGGCAACCATAAAAAATCAATTGTTATTGATAAAAATAAATAACTACCCCCCCCCCGGCGAAAACGCCGAGTAGCACTACTAGTTTTAAAATAATAAACATGTTATTCATAGATTTGTTGTAAACACAATACATTAATATTTTTGTAACATCGAAACAGATTTATTTTTTTAATTTGACTGTATAGAGAAGAAAAGAAAGAAGTAATGAATCGGTCTTTTCACTTGCAATTAAGAACACATCAAGGCGGCCCTTCTAAAGCAGTGGTTCTTAACCTGTGGGGAATTCCCCACTGGTGGGGAATGGCGGAGTTGCCTAGTGGGGAATGACCGGTCGGACAGAAGAACCACTGCTTCAAAATTTAATACATTACATCCAAATATTGACTTTCTTTGACCATGATAATTTTGACCATTTTCCTGATTCAATGCCACTTCTGTTGTTCGTTGTTTGTTTCTCTCTTGTATGATTGTCACTACTTTCTTTTCATTTTATTTCTCTTCAGGTACCTTATTATTATATATTTTTTTCCTTATCTCACTGATACATACCCCAAAGATCGAGATGCCGAAAAGAAAGAACAACGACAATCACCTGGACTACGGCTTCGCGTTTTTGGAGGGGCGTAATGAGCAGCTGCCACAAAACGCTCAGCAATGATTCGATGAAACCCCATCAACTTAAGAAGCACTTCTCCAATGTACACCCCGAGTTCGTTGGCAAGGAGAGGCAGTTTTTTGAATTGATGGCAAAATGCTTGAAGAAAATGAGAATGGATCAGGGCGGAAAATTTCAAATTGAGTCGAAAGCGATATTACACGCATCGTATGCTGTTTCTCTGCTGGCGGCGAAGGCGAAGAAGCCACATAACATCGGAGAGACGCTGATAAAGCTGTGCCTTGTGTCGTGCGCTGGCATTTTGCTTGGCGAATCTGCGATGTCGACAATGAAGCAAGTTTCTCTGTCCAACGACACTGTCAAGTCCCGCATCTTCGACATGTCATGCAACATTAAGTCACAACTCTTGGCAAAGGTAAAAGCGTCTCCCGTCTTTGCAATTCAGCTGGATGAGTCCGTGGATATGGCAAATTTGTCTCAACTAATTGTCTTCGTTCGATACGTTCACGACCAAAGCATCGAAGAGGACTTGCTGTTTTGCTCCCCACTGGAAACAACAACCCAAGCCGCCGACTTCATGCAGCTTGTTGACGCCTTTTTCGAGGAGGAAGGATTGGACTGGGCAAGCTCGTCCATGCCTGCACAGATGGGGCTCCTGCTATGTTGGGTGCGAGGTCTGGATTCGCGAAACTACTGAAGCAGAAGAATCCCAAGATGGTGACTCTGCACTGCATCATACATCGAGAAGCGCTCGCATCAAGGACGATGACACAACCGCTCAAAGAAGCGCTTCAGACGGCGATCGGGCTTGTAAATTTTGTCAAAGCGAGCGCCCTAACCACTCGACTATTTCGACCTTTGTGCCAGAATATGGAATCCGACTACGAAGGACTGCTGTTCCACACTGCCGTTCGCTGGTTGTCGAAAGGCGACATGTTAAATCGGCTTGCACATTTGCTTCCCATGGTTGAGATCAAAAACAAATCGCGAAACCGCCTGGTTGACCTTGAATCTGATTTGCGCTATTTCAAAGGTGGAACCGAACATTGAGGCACTTGTCAAGGCAAAACAAATGCAAAAGTCTCATTAACCTGTATGCGTCTAGTGCTAGTGTTACATTTTTTGTATGCTTTTTATAGGCCAAATATATTTAGAAAAAAACATAACGAATCTTTTCGTATGTATAAATAGTGGGGAATTGGAGAAAAAAGGTTAAGAACCACTGTTCTAAAGAAAGGAATATATGTATATAAATGCTTAATACTTGTCCATTAAACCTAATAATATTGCGAAAATAACTATTTGTTATATTTAAATCAAACAATTATTGAATTAAAAATCAATAACTAATAATAATTAATTAATAAAATTAACTTTTTAAAAACCAATATGCAAATTAGTAAACCTTGCGATTAATATCATATATAGATAAACAATATTGAATAAGTTTACCTAACTTGAAGGGAACTGCCGTGTGTGCGAGGAATGGATGCAACCTTCGCAGATATAGATTTAGAAGATTATAATAATAAACTGATAGATTAATATGTTAATGGATTTGTTAATCGTTGCAAAGTCTCGTAAAAACTAGCGTATACTCTTATAAAGAACGAACCATGTTTCCGTGACTTCGCGTCGTCAACGTTCGGACAGGTCTCGGAAGCACCCGAGAGTGTAGAGGCGAAAACCGTCAAACGCTTAATTGAAGACTGGTAGACGATAATTTCAGACAAAGGAATTTAAAGTAAAATACATATATAAAAATAAATAACGAACAAACCATAGCGAAACAACTGTTATTAATTAAATGTTTATTAATTTATTCATTAATTTAGTCAAAGAAACATTGTAAATCAAATGTTTTTATATATTTATATATGTCCACTGGAAAGTTTCAAAAGATGATTTTGTTTGATATTTATGTAAATATTTCTGCTTTTAAAATTTTCTTTCAATGTCCCTTTTTATATTTTTGTCAATGAGTTTTTTTTTGTCTTGTTAACATTAAACACCAAGATCAAAGTGTAGTATCTGTTCCGATGGATACTACCCCCTATAGACCGGTGTTGTCTTGGCCTTCGGGTCTTGATTCCGCCAGTTTGTGGGTTTGTCCTGTGCAGTTTTAGGAGGTCCACTCTCCCAGGCATTGCCTCCCCTTTTTGGGGTAGAGTAAGTTTATTGCTAATCGCCAGAGGCGATCCTACCGGGGAATGCCGACGGAGCTGCCCAGGTATTTTTGGTAGGCCAGAGTGCTTATCTTCTCAGATGCTGGCTTTTCAAATCCCACTTTCTCGACCTTGTGTCACATCTTACCGTTGTGAGAGAAAGATAAAAAAAATTAAACAGCGAAACAACTGTGTTTAAACAACAATTAAACAAAAATATTTGCTTTAAAACAGTTGTTTCGTTTACGAAACAACTGTTTTAAAGCAAATATTTTTTTTTTCTAATCTTCTTTCTAAAGTTTATTTTCTTTTATGACAGTTTCTGGGTTAGGGTTAGGGTTGCAGCTGGTCCAAAAGTTTTCTTGGGTACTGGTTCAGTTGCGCTGTGCGCAGACGACATCGACAAAAGACAAGCAGCAGAGGAGGGGTAGTTTTCTGCTATGAAATTCCTTTTTGCTATTGAACGCGATTTATTTCTTCCAAATGTTTTCGACTTCTCACTGTAATATGAATAGCTAATGCCTGCTGCAATCTGATTGGTGTATAGTTTCGTTAACTTTCGGGCGCTTTCGAGACCTGTCCGAACGTTGACGACGCAAAGTCACGGAAAAATATTGCGTTCCCGATAAGAGTACCAACTCGTTTTCTTTTTAGTATTTCTTAGTAGGTATCTAGATCGGTGGGTTAGGGTTTGGGTTAGGGTTTGGGTGAGGGTTAGTGTTTAGGGTTAGGGTTAGGGTTAGTGTAAGGATTAGGGTGTGGTTACGAAATGTCTGCTTTTGACCACATCAGGTATGTTTGTCTCATACTCTAACCTTAAAACAATCAAAACGAATAGGAGATGTGGCTATGAATCGCCGAAAACTCGCAGTATTACTTCCAGAACGTAATCTCCGTTGTCTTCGCGTGCGAATTAGCGAGGCGTAGACGGCAAACTAATGGAATTCTCTTCCGGGAAGATAGGTTGGAATTTCAATCAGTTAGCTAATAGACATATCACAATCTGCATGATTGCTCACACAATTTACCAAACTGATTGAATTTCAACAAATTCACATACACAAAAGGTACAAAACACGTTATCGATGTGTTCTCTCGTTCTCTCTGTTTCTGTTCATTCAACTGTCTTTCTTCTTATCTTTCATGTGCGTTCTCAGATAAGGATGGCTTGTATAACCGAACATTTGCTTATCTAACACACATCGTATCCATGTTGTGATTCGCTGTCAACCAACCATCAGGTAACAATAGATGAAAATAAAAGAGTACGAAAAAACAAAAAGTCTCGATCCTCAAATATATATATATATATATATATATATATATATATATATATATATATATATATATATATATATATATATATATATATATATTACCTTATTCTTCAATAAACGTCAACTAGATGCTTAAAAAAATATATGAACTTTAAATTTTATATCTTTCTCGCGAGCATACGCGCCTTTCATATTTGAAAACGGGTAACAACAACAACAACAACAACAACTTCCGCTAAGCCCGTTCACCACTACAGTAGTCGGAAAGCATCCAAATCCAACAACATCGGAATATAGACACACTGATGAGGCCAGGTTTTCAACTGGCGAAATTATCTGTATCACTATAAACCAAAGAAAAAAAAATGTTTATGGTTTATATAAAGAAGAAAAAAAAATCGGCTTCGATTTATATTTCTTTAAAAAAAAAATGATATCGCATCTTTATATGCTTAAAAAGGTATTTCTTTTTACCTTATTCTTTAATAAACGTCAACTAGATGCTTAAAAAATATGAACTTTAAATGTTATATATATATATATATATATATATATATATATATATATATATATAAAAAGATTGAAGAAATAAGAGTGATAAACATGTAACGAATGTCCAAATTTATTTCAAATTTCGATTGTTCAATGCAAGGTGTATTCTGTAATAAACTAATAATAAACACTAGTTTATTATTCTAGTGTTTATTATTAGTTTATTACAGAATACACCTTGCATTGAACAATCGAAATTTGAAATGAATTTGGACATTCGTTACATGTTTATCACTCTTATTTCTTCTATCTTTACAATTGCTCTATCTCGTATATTAAGCTTAACCTTTTCACTATAGGTTTCATCTACTAAAAGTTTACTTTTTGTTTATATTTGATCCTGCTATATATATATATATATATATATATATATATATATATATATATATATATATATATATATATATATATATATGTGTAAAAATAAAAATGAAATAAAAAATAAGTAATACAGCAACTAACATAAATTTGAAAACTTTTCCGTTTTTAAATAAAGTTTACTAACCGAACGAAAATGGTCGTATCTTGACGGCCGAAATATCTCGGTAGAACTTTACAACATGAGTTTTTGAGTTTATTTTTGGTAGTTGTTGTATTGCTTATTCTTTATTCCATTTTTATTTTTACACATTGTCTGAAACATTGTTTCTTTTTTCTCATATATATATATATATATGTATATATATATATATATATATATATATATATATATATATATATATATACTGTAAATAATTTTACATATTAGTGTTTTTGTACCTACAAACGATATCGTTTCGCGTCTTCTACTAGCAGTAGTGACCGTCGCATGTGATCGAACGCTATTCGGCCGCGAGAAATCGCCACATATAGTAGTTGAAATTAACGTACACTTACCCGAGGGGCGGGCCAAGCGTCATTGTTGTCGAATGTTTTCGACGCTCGAGCGCAACTTTGCATAATCGCCAGTGACAACAAACTTTGCAATACCAAACAGGGCTCTGCTATTAAGACTATTAATCTGAAAGAGGCATTGACTGTAATTAATTTAAATATTAAAGGGGTTTTGTATCTACAGACGATATCGTGTGTGTGTGTGTGTGTGTTTGTATGTATGATGGCGGCTGAGAGGTTCGGGGTTGTAAGCATCGGCTCTGCTCATTATTAGTGTTAATTACTGGACTTATGGAGGCAAACACAAAATGTTACTATTCCTGACGATAACTTATAAACATCCAAAAAAAGAGACGAAAAAAAGTATTTCAATGTTACCTTATTTAGAAATTTATGCCTCAACTGACAGCTCATTAAGAACACCACGTGGAGCTCACGAGAATAAAACAATAATTCTCATTTGAAGTGGCCACGAGGTATGAATTTTAATTTTTTTTTAAAATTTACTGAACAGTTTTTGTATCTGCCATGAGTAAGAGCGTGGGCTTTCATTATTACAGAATGATAGGAGTTTGTTATACAGCCCATGCGAAAATTAGCTATTATCAATTTACCCTTTTGTTGAAAGGAATTAAGTAGAGTGGGTAAATATCGGCTGTCGTCGATAGTTAGTTTTCTTCGGTGAGCTGTATATCGTTATTAACACTAACTTATTGCGAAGATTAGCTCTTATAAGATAATGACTCGAATTTTAAACTATGCAAATTTTAAACAAAACAAAGGAAAGGTATGAACACATGGGACAATATTTCTGAAGTTCGAAGTTTTTCAAAACAACAACAAAAAAAGAATTACGTAACTCAGCCCCCAATTTAACTACCACTAAAAAAGACGAACGAGAATATCATGCAAGTACAAACTCCCAAAATAAGAAAACTCGCAAACAAGACAAAAGAAAGAAATACCTTTTCTCTTGACGTATTTTAGTTCAAATAATTTAGGGAACTGAAGTAAAAATAGAAAAATAAGTAAAACACAAAAAAACTTTTCGTAATAAAAAAAACAAACAAACTATTTCAGTGTAAATAATTTGTGGAAAAAGAAAAACTCAAAAACACTATATTTTATTACATGTAACGGAGAGCGGCCGATTGAAGTAGATGCAGACACTTGTCGGCGCCGTTCAAAGAGGCAGCGTCTGCTATGCTGTGTGTGTGCGGCGAACCCGAAAACCCTCGTTGCCGACATAAAAAGAAAGAGGAGTGGGAGGAGAAAGGCGTCAGAAAGTGAAATAAGATTTTAATTATTTTATTTGTTCATGCAAATTAGGTTGTTTGCATGCGTGGGATTTTCGTTATAATAAGAGAGCGAAAAGTTAAGAGACAGTGAATTTTTGTCGTGGATATCGTTCTGAACGCGTATTGGAAAGCGAGCAAAAGAAAAGAGTGCTGGATTTTCTTTCATGTTTATTTGAAAGACGTTTTTTTTATATACATTTGAGAGAGACGGTTTTTTTCCTGCCATTTGGACTTGATCTTGGCGACATCTCTATTTAAAGATTAGTTCGTTATTCTTTTTTTTCCCTACAAAAACAATTTGAAAAAAATTTAAGAAAACTATTTTACAGTGAATATACTGCACCAGACTGACCGGCGTCAACGACTAGATGCATTAGTTCACATTCCATGATCGTTTTTATCGTTAAGTAGTGTTCACTTCATTTATTTATCTACCTCCCACAGCAGTAAGATGTGACACAAGGTCGAAAAGTGGGGTTTGATAAGTCAGCACCCTAGTGGAAGAGCAGTTTGACCTTTAAAAAATGCCTGGGCAGCCCTGTCGGCATTCCCCAGTAGGGGCGCTTCAGGCGATTAGCAATAAACTAACCACTTCTCAAAGGGTGAGAAGGCAAAGCCTGGGAGGGTGGACCTCCTAGAACTGCACAGGACAAACCCACAGACCGGCGGAAATCAAGCCCCGAAGGCCAAGACAATACCGGTCTATGGGGTGCAGTATCCATCGGAACAGATACTACACTTTGATCTTGTATGCGCAGCGGAAATTAGTCATCAGTATATTTGATTTTTTGTAAGTATATTCAACACCAATAAATGAGATTTAAGATTTATTGTATTAACAGCGTACTTATGTATATGTATGCATTGCTTATAGTAATTTATTTGAGAACATTTTTCATTTATAATTTATTTCATTTGTTATTCTGAACGCTCTTTCTTATACTTTTAAAAATTTGATCATCGACTTCTATCATGAGTCAGCAAATTCTGCATTTCTTTATAATAATATTATACGCTTTATGTTGGATAATGCCCCTGTAAGGTCGGACGCATGTTGAGTAAACGTATGTGTAGGGGATCGTTTGGTTTGGATTGCGCGATTTATTGCGGGTGGACTCGTACAATCAAGTGCAAAATAAAGCTTGTTCTCACAGTCGGAGCTCACAAGCGTTGACAGGACCACCACGTTTGACAAGACCTCAGGTCAAGGGTCAAAATGCACATGCGCATAAGGGTTATGTGACGTTACGGGTTCTTGTGTGGGAAACTGAGTTTTGCCAGTCTGGTTTTTGGAAGCAAGCTGAACAGACGTATTTCTACATGTAGTCCGCAAATGAAAAGGGGAATTTATTTCCCTAAAAGAATACAGGCGTGATGAAATTCCTTCCTCCCCCGTCCTCGAATGGCTAAGGACAATGAACCATAGATAGCTAGGAATTAACTACGATAAAAATGGTAAATTGATCTCTTTCTCTTCGTTTCTAAGAGAGACAGAAAATTGACGCCTAAATAAAAGTAATCAAATTTAAAAGAGAGAGTCTGCCTTGTTTTTCGCTGCGTATGAGAATCTTTGTTATAGCCCAATACAACGATGATGATACTGGTGACGCGCAGTATGCGAGTGTGGGGGCGGCGGACGACGGACATGTTCCAGCAACAGGATAGCAGGACACACCGTTGCAGCGAGGATCGACAACAACAACAACAACAACAACAACAATTATAATGACACTAGACGGTTGGTTTGCGTGTGTGAGTGTTGACTGTAGGAACTGGGTGAGAATATCAAACACCCGAAGTTTAACGTACAAGTAGACGCCCTAAACGTTACATTTATCGAGTAAATAAGGAATGAAGGGAATTGAACTCCGTTTTATGAGATATATGCTTATGGAAAGTACATTGAACGAAAGAACTGAAGCAATGCAATAGTATGAAATTATTGTTCTTTTGTTTTCAATATTTTCTGTTGCGATCCAGTTTCTTCAGGCTATTGTTTTATGCGTTTATTTATTGTGCTATTTAGTTGTACTATTATTCATATCAACTGAATAGTGGCCATTATGGAGTAAACATACTTTTCAGACATAATTGCGTTGGAAGAAGAAAGAAATGCAATGATTGCGATGTAAAAACAATGTAAATTGCTAGTTCAACGCTGAAGGTCGCAAACAAGGAAATCGATAACTTGGAGCTAATGGCGGTAAAACTCGTCTAAAACATGAAGCTAATTATCGACGTAAATGGTGGCATCATTCTGAAAGGGAAATAAGGAATTATGATAATAATATGTAATCAGAAATAATAATAAGCACTCAGGCGTCGGAAATAGTATTCATTTTAATTACGAGTAACTTAATGAAGATGTTGGCTAGTGATTCGACACATTTACGCAGAATATATCGAATATTCGCGAGAAATGACGTGCACCTGGTTTAATAGGTAACTAAATAATAACGTAAATGTCCCTTTAATTATAGAATAGCGGGACCCGAGTAAATTACACGAAATGATGTTTTCAATAATAATTATCTTGTTCCTAACCTATACATGTTTGAATAAAATATGATAAGATTTGACTTGTATATTTATTTACAAAAAATGAACAATACATGAAAACAATTTACAAACCTTCTTTATATACAATATTTCTAGTGAAGGTAATATTTCGACGACTAAACCTTATTTTGTAAATGCTTTAGATTTAATTAAATTTGGCTCCAATTCATGAGTAGCATACAAAGATTCGGAAGGTCGTTGCTTTTGATGTAAGCGTGACACACAAAATAAAACACACGCTATCATATTAATATGTGTCTTCCCGGTCGTCCTTGACCTACACCCCCCTTCGATGTAGAAAACAAAAGTCTTAGAGGTTGGTTAGGATCGAACTATAAACCAGTCGGGCCGACGTCAAAAACCGACGCCAAAATCCTACGTCGCTAACTGTTGCGCCAAATGGTAATACTTGAAAATATTACGACAATTAGGTGACTTGAATGCTCTTCCAAATCTAGATGCAACACGCATGCGCAGAGCTTTTTATGTAAGCGTGACACACGAACGAGCACGCTATCGTATTAATATATAGATAATATCACTTAAATGTTTTTATTTAAAAATGTGCAATAGTAAAGTACATTAAGTCTTGAAAGAATCTGTTGCAACGCGTTGAATAAAAAGATATTTGAGAAGGATGTTATAGTTTGCTTGAAGCATTGTGGGTCGTATGTAAGAAGCTGTGTTTGAAGTCTATGACAATGTAGTTTGATAGGAAATTTTCGATAATTAATTTTAGTTACCAATAATGAAATGCCATGGAGACAGGATGTATCAAAAAGACAAAATGAAAAAAAACATCTAAATACAAGAAGAAATCAGCAAAACGAGAGATTTACCGGTTTTATTCGGATCTAAAAACGTTCGTTGATCTGAACAAAACTGGTAAATGTCTCGTTTTGATGTTTTTTTCTGCGTTTAATTGTTTCTTCTTTTCTCTTTTTCATACATATACGAGTGTATCCCAAACGTTAAAAATGACGGGATAATTATGTTTGCCCAGTGTCTGTATTCGCTATTTATCTAGATATATTACTAAAATATTCATATATTATCATAAATTTAGTTTAGTCTGAAAGTAAACTAAATCAGGATAAAACCACTGCAAACCTCGGGATTTTACTTTCCACTGATAACGTAATGATTGCGTCCATGTTGTTAAGTTCATTGAAATTTCGAGGTATACGTCATCTTCAGAAATGAAAAGAAAAAATAGGTGCAAACCTCGCTATATGTTTTATATACGCTGTGTATCAAATCAAATGTTAATAATAACCCTTTGTATAGATAAATACGTAATATAATATATCATTTTTTGAATGAAAATTGTTTATTCAAAGGCTCTGAAAGTAATCGATATAATTGAACCTTATTTGAACGAAGTTTTATTGAGATCAAGAGAGAGTAATAGTGTTGGTACTGATAATACTTAAATGAACCCAGAAGCATAGCCGCGCAAATTGCTAAATAGACTTACGTCATCGTTGGCATGGATACAACTTGACATGCAAACACTATGATATATACTTACAATAAAAATAATTACATAAAAATATATTAAATATTTAGGTGATAAAAATCGTACATATTTCTAGACGGAGCGTCTTGGTTCAGTGGTAGAACGCTGGACTACAGACGTCAATATCGAAGGTTCGATCTCTGTCTAAGTTAGCCATGCTGATGACGGCTGTGAGCCAGAAACACGTGTCCATGGATTACTTTTATGTACGTATACAATACATAAAAATATATATTAACGGAAAAAATACGTCCTATGAAGTTAAGGGCGACTAATAATGTAATTTTTTGCATCTTAATCACTTAGGAAAGTAAAACAATCGAAATAATAGTAAGCAAAATAACAACGAACGCTACAATCACCAATAAAAATAATTACATAAAAATATATACTAACAGATATTTATCTACCTCCCACAAAGTAAGATGTGACACAAGCACCCGAGAGGTGAGCACTCTGGCCATTAAAAATTGCCTGGGCAGCCCCGTCCACATTCCCCGGTAGGGGCGCCTCAGGCAGTAAGCAATAAACTTACCCTCCCCAAAGAGGGGAGACAAGGCCTGGGAGGGTGGACCTCCTAGAACTGCACAGGACCGTCCGATAGACCGGCCTAAACAATACCAGTCTATGGGGTGCAGTATCCATCGGAACAGATACTACACTTTGATCTTGGCCAAAAGGCCGAGACTTACCAGATACTTTTGCTACTGCTACTATAAAAATAAGTAGCATTACTACTACTACTACTACTACTACTACTACGAATAGTAATGCTATTAATGATATGTAAAATAGAAAATATCGTTTCAAAATTATAGGTCTACATTCCACAAATTTAAGCATAAAAATTGACATACCAGACACATAGAAGGGGCAGGATACTTCTACAAATACCAAAACAAAATATATTACTACCACTAATAGAATAATAATCTACCCCCCCCCCCCCCCCCTCACACACGTGCAGGAATAAGTAACATATTCAGCAAGCTTCATTTGTACTATGGAAATTAACTGTGAACTGCCTGAGAGGTTGTAAAGCCTAGGAGGTATGGCAACATCCAGATATAGACAAGAAAAGATGTAACGTATAAAAATCGGCAATAGAATTGTTGTAACACACCTTTTATAGAAAGACAACGTAATTGACTAACCAGTGCTCAATGGTAAACAGGTGATGCAACTACTCAACACTAGGAATAGTTGATGCCAGTACTCAATGGTAAATAGGTGATGTAACTACTCAACACTAGGAAGAGGTGATGCCAGTACTCAATGGTAAATAGGTGATGTAACTACTCAACACTAGGAATAGGTGATGCCAGTACTCAATGGTAAATAGGTGATGTAACTACTCAACACTAGGAAGAGGTGATGCCAGTACTCAATGGTAAATAGGTGATGCAACTACTCAACACTAGGAAGAGGTGATGCAAGTGCTCAATGGTAAATAGGTGATGCAACTACTCAACACTAGGAATAGGTGATGGCAGTACTCAATGGTAAATAGGTGATGTAACTACTCAACACTAGGAAGAGGTGATGCCAGTACTCAATGGTAAATAGGTGATGCAACTACTCAACACTAGGAATAGTTGATGCCAGTACTCAATGGTAAATAGGTGATGCAACTACTCAACACTAGGAATAGGTGATGCCAGTACTCAATGGTAAATAGGTGATGTAACTACTCAACACTAGGAAGAGGTGATGCCAGTACTCAATGGTAAATAGGTGATGCAACTACTCAACACTAGGAATAGGTGATGCCAGTGCTCAATGGTAAATAGGTGATGCAACTACTCAACACTAGGAATAGGTGATGCCAGTGCTCAATGGTAAATAGGTGATGCAACTACTCAACACTAGGAATAGGTGATGCCAGTGCTCAATGGTAATTAGGTGATGCAACTACTCAACACTAGGAATAGGTGATGGCAGTACTCAATGGTAAATAGGTGATGTAACTACTCAACACTAGGAAGAGGTGATGCCAGTACTCAATGGTAAATAGGTGATGTAACTACTCAACACTAGGAAGAGGTGATGCCAGTACTCAATGGTAAATAGGTGATGCAACTACTCAACACTAGAAATAGGTGATGCCAGTACTCAATGGTAAATAGGTGATGCAACTACTCAACACTAGGAAGAGGTGATGCCAGTACTCAATGGTAAATAGGTGATGCAACTACTCAACACTAGGAATAGGTGATGCCAGTACTCAATGGTAATTAGGTGATGCAACTACTCAACACTAGGAATAGGTGATGGCAGTACTCAATGGTAAATAGGTGATGTAACTACTCAACACTAGGAAGAGGTGATGCCAGTACTCAATGGTAAATAGGTGATGTAACTACTCAACACTAGGAATAGGTGATGCCAGTACTCAATGGTAAATAGGTGATGCAACTACTCAACACTAGAAATAGGTGATGCCAGTACTCAATGGTAAATAGGTGATGTAACTACTCAACACTAGGAAGAGGTGATGCCAGTACTCAATGGTAAATAGGTGATGCAACTACTCAACACTAGGAATAGGTGATGCCAGTACTCAATGGTAAATAGGTGATGCAACTACTCAACACTAGGAATAGGTGATGCAAGTGCTCAATGGTAAATAGGTGATGCAACTACTCAACACTAGGAAGAGGTGATGCCAGTACTCAATGGTAAATAGGTGATGTAACTACTCAACACTAGGAATAGGTGATGCCAGTGCTCAATGGTAAATAGGTGATGCAACTACTCAACACTAGGAATAGGTGATGCCAGTACTCAATGGTAAATAGGTGATGTAACTACTCAACACTAGGAAGAGGTGATGCCAGTACTCAATGGTAAATAGGTGATGCAACTACTCAACACTAGGAAGAGGTGATGCAAGTGCTCAATGGTAAATAGGTGATGCAACTACTCAACACTAGGAATAGGTGATGGCAGTACTCAATGGTAAATAGGTGATGTAACTACTCAACACTAGGAAGAGGTGATGCCAGTACTCAATGGTAAATAGGTGATGCAACTACTCAACACTAGGAATAGTTGATGCCAGTACTCAATGGTAAATAGGTGATGCAACTACTCAACACTAGGAATAGGTGATGCCAGTACTCAATGGTAAATAGGTGATGTAACTACTCAACACTAGGAAGAGGTGATGCCAGTACTCAATGGTAAATAGGTGATGCAACTACTCAACACTAGGAATAGGTGATGCCAGTGCTCAATGGTAAATAGGTGATGCAACTACTCAACACTAGGAATAGGTGATGCCAGTGCTCAATGGTAAATAGGTGATGCAACTACTCAACACTAGGAATAGGTGATGCCAGTGCTCAATGGTAATTAGGTGATGCAACTACTCAACACTAGGAATAGGTGATGGCAGTACTCAATGGTAAATAGGTGATGTAACTACTCAACACTAGGAAGAGGTGATGCCAGTACTCAATGGTAAATAGGTGATGTAACTACTCAACACTAGGAAGAGGTGATGCCAGTACTCAATGGTAAATAGGTGATGCAACTACTCAACACTAGAAATAGGTGATGCCAGTACTCAATGGTAAATAGGTGATGCAACTACTCAACACTAGGAAGAGGTGATGCCAGTACTCAATGGTAAATAGGTGATGCAACTACTCAACACTAGGAATAGGTGATGCCAGTACTCAATGGTAATTAGGTGATGCAACTACTCAACACTAGGAATAGGTGATGGCAGTACTCAATGGTAAATAGGTGATGTAACTACTCAACACTAGGAAGAGGTGATGCCAGTACTCAATGGTAAATAGGTGATGTAACTACTCAACACTAGGAATAGGTGATGCCAGTACTCAATGGTAAATAGGTGATGCAACTACTCAACACTAGAAATAGGTGATGCCAGTACTCAATGGTAAATAGGTGATGTAACTACTCAACACTAGGAAGAGGTGATGCCAGTACTCAATGGTAAATAGGTGATGCAACTACTCAACACTAGGAATAGGTGATGCCAGTACTCAATGGTAAATAGGTGATGCAACTACTCAACACTAGGAATAGGTGATGCAAGTGCTCAATGGTAAATAGGTGATGCAACTACTCAACACTAGGAAGAGGTGATGCCAGTACTCAATGGTAAATAGGTGATGTAACTACTCAACACTAGGAATAGGTGATGCCAGTGCTCAATGGTAAATAGGTGATGCAACTACTCAACACTAGGAATAGGTGATGCCAGTGCTCAATGGTAAACAGGTGATGCAACTACTCAACACTAGGAATAGTTGATGCCAGTGCTCAATGGTAAATAGGTGATGCAATACTCAACACTAGGAATAGGTGATGCCAGTACTCAATGGTAAATAGGTGATGCAACTACTCAACACTAGGAATAGGTGATGCCAGTACTCAATGGTAAATAGGTGATGTAACTACTCAACACTAGGAAGAGGTGATGCCAGTACTCAATGGTAAATAGGTGATGCAACTACTCAACACTAGGAAGAGGTGATGCAAGTGCTCAATGGTAAATAGGTGATGCAACTACTCAACACTAGGAATAGGTGATGGCAGTACTCAATGGTAAATAGGTGATGTAACTACTCAACACTAGGAAGAGGTGATGCCAGTACTCAATGGTAAATAGGTGATGCAACTACTCAACACTAGGAATAGTTGATGCCAGTACTCAATGGTAAATAGGTGATGCAACTACTCAACACTAGGAATAGGTGATGCCAGTACTCAATGGTAAATAGGTGATGTAACTACTCAACACTAGGAAGAGGTGATGCCAGTACTCAATGGTAAATAGGTGATGCAACTACTCAACACTAGGAATAGGTGATGCCAGTGCTCAATGGTAAATAGGTGATGCAACTACTCAACACTAGGAATAGGTGATGCCAGTGCTCAATGGTAAATAGGTGATGCAACTACTCAACACTAGGAATAGGTGATGCCAGTGCTCAATGGTAATTAGGTGATGCAACTACTCAACACTAGGAATAGGTGATGGCAGTACTCAATGGTAAATAGGTGATGTAACTACTCAACACTAGGAAGAGGTGATGCCAGTACTCAATGGTAAATAGGTGATGTAACTACTCAACACTAGGAAGAGGTGATGCCAGTACTCAATGGTAAATAGGTGATGCAACTACTCAACACTAGAAATAGGTGATGCCAGTACTCAATGGTAAATAGGTGATGCAACTACTCAACACTAGGAAGAGGTGATGCCAGTACTCAATGGTAAATAGGTGATGCAACTACTCAACACTAGGAATAGGTGATGCCAGTACTCAATGGTAATTAGGTGATGCAACTACTCAACACTAGGAATAGGTGATGGCAGTACTCAATGGTAAATAGGTGATGTAACTACTCAACACTAGGAAGAGGTGATGCCAGTACTCAATGGTAAATAGGTGATGTAACTACTCAACACTAGGAATAGGTGATGCCAGTACTCAATGGTAAATAGGTGATGCAACTACTCAACACTAGAAATAGGTGATGCCAGTACTCAATGGTAAATAGGTGATGTAACTACTCAACACTAGGAAGAGGTGATGCCAGTACTCAATGGTAAATAGGTGATGCAACTACTCAACACTAGGAATAGGTGATGCCAGTACTCAATGGTAAATAGGTGATGCAACTACTCAACACTAGGAATAGGTGATGCAAGTGCTCAATGGTAAATAGGTGATGCAACTACTCAATACTAGGAAGAGGTGATGCCAGTACTCAATGGTAAATAGGTGATGTAACTACTCAACACTAGGAATAGGTGATGCCAGTGCTCAATGGTAAATAGGTGATGCAACTACTCAACACTAGGAATAGGTGATGCCAGTGCTCAATGGTAAACAGGTGATGCAACTACTCAACACTAGGAATAGTTGATGCCAGTGCTCAATGGTAAATAGGTGATGCAATACTCAACACTAGGAATAGGTGATGCCAGTACTCAATGGTAAATAGGTGATGCAACTACTCAACACTAGGAATAGGTGATGCCAGTGCTCAATGGTAAATAGGTGATGCAACTACTCAACACTAGGAATAGGTGATGCCAGTGCTCAATGGTAAATAGGTGAGTCAACTACTCAACACTAGGAATAGGTGATGCCAGTGCTCAATGGTAAATAGGTGATGCAACTACTCAACACTAGGAATAGGTGATGCCAGTGCTCAATGGTAAATAGGTGATGCAACTACTCAACACTAGGAATAGGTGATGCCAGTGCTCAATGGTAAATAGGTGATGAAACTACTCAACACTAGTTGTGATAGTGATCGAATGAAGCAGTTAATAGTAGAATTTGGTAGATTTTGTGTTACTCAAACTCCCTGTAACCGCTCTTGTTTTTATCAGCGCACAATCACTGGTAATCTGTAGTCAGATGACTCTTAGTTAATATAATAATAATAATAATAATAATAATAATAATAATAATAATAATAATAATAACAATAATAATAATAGTAATAAAAAAAGTTAAAATTAAAAAATTTACAAAAAAAAAAAAAAAAAAATTAGATTTCTTTTTTTTAAAAATTAAGTAATTTTTTTTTAAATGGTGCCGGCCTAAGCTGACACCAGACAAAATATTTGTAGAGGGTCGAGGAGGATGAGAAGACCGAGGAGGGACAGCACAAACCAGACCTTTACTGGCAAAGTGCAGAGAATGCTGAGACCTTGGGAAGGCTTATTGCCACCCAAATCCCAGAGAAGACCAATTGTCCTTACCAGCGAGAAATCAATGGTAAGAGGCTGTTGCGATACCGCATCGTTATCGAAAAGAGGTGAAGAATACTGGAAATCTGGGGCGGCTTGTTGTCACTCAGACTCCAGGAAATACTACTGGTTATTGTCGGTGAGCAATCACTGACGATGATCTGTGTGAGAACTCCTAGTGAGTACAAATAATAATAATAATAATAATAATAATAATAATAATAATAATAATAATAATTTCGCAGCGTTGAGTAGTGTGTTGTCGGTACTGCTCTCCGGTACAATTTGACCTACTAGGTTAAAACATGTCCTGAATACTATCTATGAATTAACATATTTAATGGTTGCATATTTACAACATATACGCCTACAAGACCAAAGTACACACGAACATTTGTATAGGGAAATCTTTATTTGCTTCATGGATAAATATTTGTAGATAGCAACAAATTGAAGCATGAACACTTTTGCCTAAGTGACATGATACGACATCAAAGCACCCGGGACTTAGTGAATATTCTAAGCAAACAGAAATGCATACCAAGATTAAATATTTGAAGAAAATAAGAACGTGAAGAATACATACATTTATCAACAAATCAGCTGAGGTTGAAGATTAGATGTCAGTTGATTTTATGTGAAACAAATATGATATGACCTTCACGCAAATCAATGACTATGAAAAAAAAACAGCATTGATACATATAGTTAAGAATATAAGTAATACGATATATATATATATATATATATATAAATATATACAAATATTAATTTTTTAATACCTACAGACATCGATGTCTCATGCTAACGCAATCATCAGTGCAGGAAGCTAATTCTCAACGGTCGGCGGGCGCGAACCCTGATCAAAAATCGCCACTGATCTGTAGTCAAGAGTCTTAACCCATCGGCTATGGACAACTAGGTAATAATTAGGGAGGAATTTAACTTTGTAAATAGCGAATCGGCGTCTAAATTTACACAAGCAGTTAGAGTGATTAACGAACGTATTCGGATCGGGCATGCAGCTATTAGTACTGCAATATATATATATATATATATATATATATATAATATTTTTATAAATAAATATTAATTATTTAAATATCTACAGACATCAATGTTTCATGCTAACGCAATCTTCAGTGTAGGAACTAATTCTCAACGGTCGGTAGGCGCGAACCTCGATCACAAATCACCACCGATTATATATATATATATATATATATATATATATATATATATATATATATATATATATATATATATATATATATATATATATATATATATATATATATATATATATATATATATATATATATATATATATATATATATTGTTTTAATTCCCCCGTCAGTAGTTTCAAATTACTACTAATTCTGTCATACATTAAACGTTTTCAATCAGCAGGCGGCATTCAATCGTTCATTTTTCTCTCTGTCATCTTCTTCTTCTTCTTCTTCTTCTTCTTCTTCTTCTTTTTTAACATTTCACGCGTTTCTTCTCCCTTTCTGTTGTTTTCTGTATGTGACTATTTCTTCCAATCGCATTCTTTGTATAAATTTGAAAACTTTTCCGTTTTTAATTAAAGTTCACCAACCGATTGATAATGGTCGTATTTTAAACGATTGAAATATTTCGGCAGAATTATATAACATGAGTTTTTGAGTTTATTTTTGTTAGTTGTTGAATTGCTTATTCTTTATTCCATTTTTATTTTTACATATATATATATATGGGAAATGAAAAAGGAAAAACCAAGAGATATATTCTTTTTATATATTCATCAACGTTTCGTCTTTATTTGTAAGACTTCCTCAGGATGATATTTTAAAGAAAAATGTCAGGCAAGTACATGAAAATATTGGGTCGACATGATGGGTTAAATGAGAAGAAGTAGTAGCCACTACTGGGAGCGCAGGACCAAGGTCCGGGCTGAGAGAAGTCGGTGGCAGGAAATGAAATTAATGTGGATGGCTGTTAGTGAAAAAGTGGAGGGGAGGGGGAGGCTCTGTGTTTTTGGTGCGTAGGTAGTGTCATAGTTTTAGAAAAGATTTGAAGAAATGAAAGTGATTTGAAAGTGTTGGTGGGTCTTCTTTTTCTTCTTCTTCTTTCGTGTGAATCAGATGATTCTGGTGTTGGCATTAGTTTCCCCGATGTTTTTCAAGTTGTAAATCTTTCTGGAAAGATATCGGGTACTTACAGGAAGGACCACGAGAAGGTTGCCAACATCCCTAAGTGAAAGTAGTACTGTGGAACCGACTGGATTCGAACTTGGAACACCCATGTCTTCAGTCCATGTCGATATCCACTTAACTACCGTCACCTCCCGTGTTGGTGGGTAAGAGTCTGAAAGAAGTAGTTGAAAGGGTGAACTATATATATGGACGATATCATATTTAGCCCTACAGTCCGATAACTATTCTATTTTAAACATTATCGGGGCAGAACAACAAAAACTGACGATTAAAAATCAAAGCATGATTGTACAAACAAAGTTTATTCAAAACTTTAGCGCGACAGACCGACGGAAAAAATTCTTATCAAGCAGAAACACTCCATGTTCTTTAATAAATTATTTGCCTAAATGAACATATGCTGCCTAAATACACACACACACACACAATATATATATATATATATATATATATATATATATATATATATATAAATAAAGAAGAGAACTAAAAGCGAACTTTTAGGAAAGGTAAAACCTATTGTGAAAAGTATACAGCTCAATATACCAGATAGAGCAGATAGATAGATAGAAGGATGAGAAGGAATTAGAAAAGCGACGGAGGCAGATCTTTTTTCAATTCAGTTGCTCAATGCAAGGTATATTCCGCAAAAAAGCAATTAATTTAATTAATTATTTCCTTAAGTCAGGCTTTTCAAAGATCAAAATCTTATCATCAGAGGAAATCTTCGCCAACTTATCTATCCGTCGCTTTTCTAATTCCTTTTCATCCTTCTCTCTCTCTCTCTCTCTCTCTCTCTCTCTCTATATATATATATATATATATATATATATATATATATATACATATGGACGATATCATATTTAGCCCTACAGTCCGAGAACTATTCTATTTTAAACATTATCGGGGCAGAACAACAAAACTGCCGATTAAAAATCAAAGCATGATTGTACAAACAAAGTTTATTCAAAACTTTAGCGTGACAAACCGACGAAATTTTTTTATTTAAAACGTGAATGATCACTGGACATTCTACTGCATCCGTATGTGTGACGAACCGATCAACACATTACATAGAGATATGACAGACGTGTCTCGTATCAGATGCACCATTTTGATCTTTGTTTTTAGCCATTGAAATGAAATTTGAAACATTCATGTGACCGACTCGAGTGTAGATGTAAGGATGCAACTAAAACTATAGACGCCAGAAAGAATATATTTTTAAAAGTACAAAACCTGGGTTGATTTTCCGATTCTCCTCTGTACTTTTGTTTAATCGTAAAACTAGTTCATCTGAAAGGAAGCCATGAATGAAAATAGAAAAAAAAATATAACAGCATTTTCGCATTCAGCTCCAATTAGCTGTGATAACTCTCAAACCAATGCAACGCTGTTATCACAGTTTTATGATTAAATAAGACTTCGAGTGAATTGGATTAGGTTGGCTTAAGTTACATTCGGTCGTTCCATGCTTACATCTAGCGAATAAACATAACGTTCATTATTCTCAGGCTACTGACTACATTTATCAACAATTCTGGCTTTTGTACAAATGCTAGATCAAGAGTCAATGAGCAGACGTTAACATCATGCACATTTGGCAAGCGAATGGTGCTTGTTACCGGAGAGACGCGTCTTCCTAATGCAATATTGCATCCAGTAATCGAACTAATGCATCGTCAGTGGATGAACGTTTGACTGAGCCTCTCGAAATAACCGAGTTATCGTATGCTTTTGGCAAGGGTATCCGGCAAAATTTCGATAATGCGGGACTTGAAAGGATGATAATGGACCTAGTTGCTAAAACGTAATCACGCCGTAATCGGTGCCAATTCCGGTGCTGTCAGAACTGGTTATTACAACGATTAACAAAAATGACACATAAGTGTTCCGCTATGGTATTTGAGATATACTGTGTTAATGAGATAACTTATCTAAATAACAGGCAGATACCTTTAGCGAAATGCTAAAAGGAATATCTAAAGTGTATCCCAGTGTTTTACCATTTTAAATTAAAATTCAATCTGTTGCTTTTAGTTTTAATAATTCTTCTTTTTTTAAATGTTTACAACTGATGTATTTTCTTGCATATAATTTACAGTTTTATCTCGCACTTGTCAGTCTGCGTTTGTCTGCTCAGAAAATGTCGCTGAAATTGTGTCCCTGCGATAATTAACGTATAGTGAAAACGCGATGCACAATCCCAAAACAACACATTTCTTGATGCGGCATTGTTCAAGTTCAATCGATAAGACGAATTTCAAACGACCGGAAAAAATAACTAAGTAAGCAGATAATGACTGATATTACTTCGAAGTTTTAATTCCCATAAAAAGTGTGCCCTTTCTAAGTTTCGTAGATCATCTCCCTAGTATGTTTTAATTCCTATAAAAAGTGTGCCCTTTCTAAGTTTCGTAGAACATCTCCCTAGTATGTTTTAATTCACATAAAAAGTGTGCCCTTTCTAAGTTTCGTAGATTATCTCCCTAGTATGTTTTAATTCACATAAAAAGTGTGCCCTTTCTAAGTTTCGTAGATCATCCCCCTAGTATGTTTTAATTCACAATAAAAGTGTGCCCTTTCTAAGTTTCGTAGATCATCTCCCTAGTATGTTTTAATTCACATAAAAAGTGTGCCCTTTCTAAGTTTCGTAGATCATCTCCCTAGTATGTTTTAATTCCCATAAAAAGTGTGCCCTTTCTAAGTTTCGTAGATCATATCCCTAGTATGTTTTAATTCACATAAAAAGTGTGCCCTTTCTAAGTTTCGTAGATTATCTCCCTAGTATGTTTTAATTCACATAAAAAAAGTGTGCCATTTCTAAGTTTCGTAGATTATCTCCCTAGTATGTTTTAATTCCCATAAAAAAAGTGTGCCCTTTCTAAGTTTCGTAGATTATCTCCCTAGTATGTTTTAATTCCCATAAAAAGTGTGCCCTTTCTAAGTTTCGTAGATTATCTCCCTAGTATGTTTTAATTCCCATAAAAAGTGTGCCCTTTTTAAGTTTCGTAGATTATCTCCCTAGTATGTTTTAATTCACATAAAAAGTGTGCCCTTTCTAAGTTTCGTAGATCATCTCCCTAGTATGTTTTAATTCACATAAAAAAGTGTGCCCTTTCTAAGTTTCGTAGATCATCTCCCTAGTATGATTTAATTCACATAAAAAGTGTGCCCTTTCTAAGTTTCGTAGATTATCTCCCTAGTATGTTTTAATTCCCATAAAAAGTGTGCCCTTTCTAAGTTTCGTAGATCATCTCCCTAGTATGTTTTAATTCCCATAAAAAGTGTGCCCTTTCTAAGTTTCGTAGATCATCTCCCTAGTATGTTTTAATTCACATAAAAAGTGTGCCCTTTCTAAGTTTCGTAGATCATCTCCCTAGTATGTTTTAATTCCCATAAAAAGTGTGCCCTTTCTAAGTTTCGTAGATCATCTCCCTAGTATGTTTTAATTCCCATAAAAAGTGTGCCCTTTCTAAGTTTCGTAGATCATCTCCCTAGTATGTTTTAATTCACATAAAAAGTGTGCCCTTTCTAAGTTTCGTAGATCATCTCCCTAGTATGTTTTAATTCCCATAAAAAGTGTGCCCTTTCTAAGTTTCGTAGATCATCTCCCTAGTATGTTTTAATTCCCATAAAAAGTGTGCCCTTTCTAAATCTCGTAGATCATCTCCCTAGTATGTTTTAATTCCCATAAAAAGCGTGCCCTTTCTAAGTTTCGTAGATCATCTCCCTAGTATGTTTTAATTCCCATAAAAAGTGTGCCCTTTCTAAGTTTCGTAGATCATCTCCCTAGTATGTTTTAATTCCCATAAAAAGTGTGCCCTTTCTAAGTTTCGTAGATCATCTCCCTAGTATGTTTTAATTCCCATAAAAAGTGTGCCCTTTCTAAGTTTCGTAGATCATCTCCCTAGTATGTTTTAATTCCCATAAAAAGTGTGCTCTTTCTAAGTTTCGTAGATCATCTCCCTAGTATGTTTTAATTCCGATAAAAAGTGTGCCCTTTCTAAGTTTCGTAGATCATCTCCCTAGTATGTTTTAATTCCCATAAAAAGTGTGCCCTTTCTAAGTTTCGTAGATCATCTCCCTAGTATGTTTTAATTCCCATAAAAAGTGTGCCCTTTCTAAGTTTCGTAGATCATCTCCCTAGTATGTTTTAATTCACATAAAAAGTGTGCCCTTTCTAAGTTTCGTAGATCATCTCCCTAGTATGTTTTAATTCACATAAAAAGTGTGCCCTTTCTAAGTTTCGTAGATCATCTCCCTAGTAAGTTTTTATTCCCATAAAAAGTGTGCCCTTTCTAAGTTTCGTAGATCATCTCCCTAGTAAGTTTTAATTCCCATAAAAAGTGTGCCCTTTCTAAGTTTCGTAAATCATCTCCCTAGTATTTCACGTTCTAGTTCGCAAATTACACAGGAAAACACGCTACTCTCAATTAACATATAAAGTTTCCTTCTCGGATTTGCAAAGACTGATCCATCAAACTTTGTTTCTCACTAGCCGATTTTGTTTATTGGCAATATAATAATGTAGTTAGGATTTATTTAAAAACTACCGGCCTAGACGAATGCTAATATGAAACATTTTTAAATAATCAGCTAAAATTAAAAATCAGCAAAGGGTTAACTCATTTTAAATTTCAGAATATAATAAAAGTTGTCTGCTTTGTTTAAAATAAAAATTAGAAGCTAAAATTAGTTCATAGTATTCGAGTAGGTCCATCTAATATATATAATTAGAAATATATATATATATATATACGTTTCATCTTTACAGGAATCGTCAGTGTAGAGAGGAATTATTCACAACGGTCGCCGGACTAGAACCCCGGAACACGAGATATATTTAAACTCTAATTCCAACACCCTAGCCCACACAGCCGTTGTTAACAACTCGGTAAATCTATCGTTTTAGCTACTTCTGCTTTGAAAATCACGCCACCTTTTATTCACCAACGTTGAGACGTACGAGAACTGAGACATCGAACAGTTGCTTTATTCTAGTAATTGGGCGTGAATCACTGGAAAAAAAACGTGATATTTGAGTTTTTTTCGGACTGTCCAAATTATTTACTTTGAATATTAAATAAGAACAAATGTGATCAGTATGTCAGCTTTAGCTAAGACGAATATTTCGGTCAAAAATGTGGGTGGGGGGGGGGAGAAGGGAAGTGTGCACATGTGCGAGGCCAAGTTTATAACTGAAGAGGGTGTTTATAAGAAAATTCGTCCATCGATAGAACCAAAAGTAAAAAGAAATACGTATATACAAAAAAAGAAACCTACAATGTGATGCGAGAGAAAAAAATATAGATGAAAGTAAACTTTAAACTATACGATAATACCATATTCGATTTAACATCCGTTTCACATACTGGCATGTGTTGGACGGCTTTTAGAAATTGACTTCCAAACTAACCTATCTCTGGTCAGGTCTTTATTTATTCCTCTTTCTCTTGAATCCACTCTTTTCACTTCTTCCCGTGTTTTCCTTGCTCCCCCCTTTCCAGCTGACCCTGCTACCTCAACGGATCTACATCTCACACAGAATGTGCTCCGACGAACTTACTGCACTTTTACCCCCTCAACGTAAATACCCTCCCCCGACAAACCCGACTAGCAGCAAAATCCAACCCCTTCATTGTAGAAATTTCCAGATGCCGAATAAATTTCTACTCTAATAGTTTCTTTCTTCGGACCACTTGTCTTGGAATGTCCTCCCTGTTTCTGTGACTGTACCAACATGCCGAAATTTAAATGTAATGTGAACAAACATCTTGCTGATTAACTGGAACAACGTGATATAGATAGAATATAGAAATACTTCTATGACACTACGAAAAAAAAATTCTCCCGCCGGACACATATTTTTCTAGTAGATGCGCTACTTGCAGAAGAAGACTTGATGAATGGATAGATAAAACGTAAAAGCAAATTGCATTACTTATATTAAGACTAGCAGGACTATCCGGCGTTACCCGGGGTCATAAAAATAGAAGAATTTTAAAAGCGTGTGTAACATCTTTATATTGAAACATCTATCTCTATCCCTCTATCCCTCTATCCCTCTATCACTCTCTCTCTCTCTCTCTATCTCTTTAGACGTCTCTTTATCTGGCTATCTATTCCCATCCCCTATTTTACTGTCCTTCTACCTAACACTCTCTTTCTCCTCCGCCATACATATTCTCCCTTCCTGTTTTAATGTGTTTAGCGGAGCTAACCATTTTAAATATAAGACTGTAATGAACGCCGAGTAAAACAAAACACAATGAAATCCTTGCTTCCCAGTAATTCCGTTCCCCCTACTTGCTTTTCCGATAATATGAAGAGAAATTATTTTATGATAAAAATCTTCCAAAAAAAATTTAAATGTAATACTGTAATTTAAATTCATTGCTCCCGGACAACTCCAAGTATAACAAAATATTATGTAACCCCCCTTCGTTTACCGAATATAATACAGTAGTGTTAATAATGACAATTTTATTGCTCCCGACCGACGCCGAGTAGAAAAAATTCTGCTACCCTCCTGCCTCACTTTTCAAATATAATAATGCAATGTTAGGAAGTAGGCTTTTACAACACTGCCAAAAGTACGGTCAAAATCAACGTATGAAAATAATTGATGTTGATAATGACATTTTTTGGCGCCCCAGACAATGTTGAGTAGAAAAAAAAAGTTTCTGTAACTCCCGTCATTTAATAAATATTATACTGTAATGTTAGTGAGAGGCCTTCAAAAGCATCGTTTAAAATCAAACTATGAATAAAAATAATGTTGATAATGATAATTGTTTCGGACAACGCTAAGAAGAATCAATAGTCCTAGTCAGTTATTATTTTCTGGTCGCCCCCTCATCTAGCAATAATATGAAGATAAGTGATGTTGAAAAAGACAATAGTCCGAAAAGATTTAATATATACCAGTTACCAAAAGGTATACTGTGATCTTACGATTTTTTTTATCCCGAACAACGACAAGTAGAACTAATGGTCCCGGTCAATTCCTAATTTCCATCCTCTCAATTTGAACATATTAAGAAGATACGTGATGTTGATGAAGTCAATAGTGCGAAGAGATTTACTATATATCCCTTACAAAAAGTAATACTGTAATCTTACAATTTTTAATCCTGGACAACACCGAGTAGACGAAATGGACTAAAACGTCAATGTTTTATAAAATACGAAACGTCAAATTGAACATATTAAGAAGATACGTGATGTTGATGAAGTCAATATCCCTTACAAAAAGTAATACTGTAATCTTACAATTTTTAATCCTGGACAACACCGAGTAGACGAAATGGACTAAAACGTCAATGTTTTATAAAATACGAAACGTCAAATTGAACATATTAAGAAGATACGTGATGTTGATGAAGTCAATATCCCTTACAAAAAGTAATACTGTAATCTTACAATTTTTAATCCTGGACAACACCGAGTAGACGAAATGGACTAAAACGTCAATGTTTTATAAAATACGAAACGTCAATTTGAACATATTAAGAAGATACGTGATGTTGATGAAGTCAATATCCCTTACAAAAAGTAATACTGTAATCTTACAATTTTAAATCCTGGACAACACCGAGTAGACGAAATGGACTAAAACGTCAATGTTTTATAAAATACGAAACGTCAATTTGAACATATTAAGAAGATACGTGATGTTGATGAAGTCAATATCCCTTACAAAAAGTAATACTGTAATCTTACAATTTTTAATCCTGGACAACACCGAGTAGACGAAATGGACTAAAACGTCAATGTTTTATAAAATACGAAACGTCAATTTGAACATATTAAGAAGATACGTGATGTTGATGAAGTCAATATCCCTTACAAAAAGTAATACTGTAATCTTACAATTTTTAATCCTGGACAACACCGAGTAGACGAAATGGACTAAAACGTCAATGTTTTATAAAATACGAAACGTCAATTTGAACATATTAAGAAGATACGTGATGTTGATGAAGTCAATATCCCTTACAAAAAGTAATACTGTAATCTTACAATTTTAAATCCTGGACAGCGAGTAGACGAAATGGACTAAAACGTCAATGTTTTATAAAATACGAAACGTCAATTTGAACATATTAAGAAGATACGTGATGTTGATGAAGTCAATATCCCTTACAAAAAGTAATACTGTAATCTTACAATTTTTAATCCTGGACAACACCGAGTAGACGAAATGGACTAAAACGTCAATGTTTTATAAAATACGAAACGTCAATTTGAACATATTAAGAAGATACGTGATGTTGATGAAGTCAATATCCCTTACAAAAAGTAATACTGTAATCTTACAATTTTAAATCCTGGACAGCGAGTAGACAAAATGGACTAAAAAGTCAATGTTTTATAAAATACGAAACGTCAAATTGAACATATTAAGAAGATACGTGATGTTGATGAAGTCAATATCCCTTACAAAAAGTAATACTGTAATCTTACAATTTTTAATCCTGGACAACACCGAGTAGACGAAATGGACTAAAACGTCAATGTTTTATAAAATACGAAACGTCAATTTGAACATATTAAGAAGATACGTGATGTTGATGAAGTCAATATCCCTTACAAAAAGTAATACTGTAATCTTACAATTTTAAATCCTGGACAGCGAGTAGACAAAATGGACTAAAAAGTCAATGTTTTATAAAATACGAAACGTCAAATTGAACGTGTCACCATTCACTCCAATCGGATTATTAGTTTATAAATTACAATTATTTAAGTGAAGCTACTGTTGAAAATTTTCAAAACAATCGAAAACTCTGAATTTCGTTTTTAGATGAAGCATTATTTTCTGATGAAAAACATACTGGTCAAGCAAAGTAATGGCACGATACGTGTTATTTAACTAACAACGGTTAAAAGGTAGGATGCTGATTTTAAACGCAGTCGTACAGACACAGATAAATGCTGACCTCTCATGCCGCTCAAATTCGCCAGTAGTCCCGGAAAAAAAATTAAAGTTCACAGACTTTGGTCGGCCGATCGTAAATTTAAGGTTGCCTTCGGTAGATGAGGAGGAGTTGAATAGATCAACCACTACAGCAGAATAATCTACTGAGTGAAAATCAATATAGATTCTCCCTAAAAGATCAACATCTGATGAAGTAACTGTAATATCTTACAGGATCAGTACATCTATGGACTAGGATTCGTTTTCAATGTGATAACACTTGCTATATCGAACTCTTCGACAATGTTTGGTATTAAGGGTTTTCTTCGCAAGCTTAATAGCCGTGGAATATATTGAAATGTCTTTTTCATCCATTACATCTTTCTCTCTGAATGCTATTGTTGATGCGCACAAGTTGAAAGCAAATAATATCAATCGCAGCGTGGAGTCAATTCTTTTCCTGATATTCATCAGTGATCGTCCTAATAAGATTCTTAGATTATTCGTTGACATTTATGCAGACCACAGCACCATATAGAGCAGCACTTCAAAGGGTTCTGGTGATGAGTATAGTTCTGCTACCCTCTCTGGTGCAATGGCGATAACAAGTTTCCTGTTACTTTTAATAGCTCTAAAGCGAAGCTTCTCTTCTTTCTCCGCAAACGCTTTGACCTTCGTTTTGTACCGAATCGAAATGAATAGCTGTATGTTTACTAAGAAGAAAGATCCCTTTTTTATAACACTGAATGATTGACCTTTACTCTATACCTGAAATGGACTACTTACATTAAATCCATTGCTAAGGTCGCTGAAAAAAAAATGGTTGGGTCATTCTACCGTTGCAGAAAGTGATTAATTCCTTACACAATCATCTACGTGTATAGACATCGAACAATTCTAAGATAGAGTGTTATTGGCACATTTAGAGATGGGCCTCTCAGGGTACACGTTTTTGCGTTGAGAGAGTACAAATCGACTTCGAAATCGAATGGCGACAACCCCTTATCTTTTCCACAGCACGTTACTCATAGAAAAGACGTAGCTAGTCTTTATATTCTAATTTTCATGAAGGGTTTAAACTTAGCTTTAATCTCTGCTTTATATTGAAATACATTCGCTACAACAACTCGTCTAGCTGCAACCAAAAGTAAATATTACACTTTAATCCTTCGTATACTAAATTTCTGTGTTAGGCGTGTGGCTCTCCCAAGGGATTTTTAGAATTTTCCTCAGTTTTTGTTGCTGGGAGCGCTCTAGGTTTTTTTTTTATATCACTTCTGTATAAGACTCCCGTTTCGCATGCGTATAGAAGTGTGGATAGAATTACTGCCCAGAAAACCATGATTTTGGTGCCTATCATCAGTGAATGGTTGTTTAATACACGGAAGTTTAACTGACCAAAGGCGGAATAGGCTGCTCTGATCCTGTTCTCCACATCTTTCTTACATGTGGGAGTAGATGTTAAGATGCTCCCTAAGTATGAGAACTGATCCACTTCCTCTAGTAGTTGGTCCTTTACAATGGTGCTAGTGTTTGGGGTCAGAAGACAAGGTGGATGTTGGACGAGTGTCTTGGTCTTGTCTGTATTCACTTGCATCCCAAAATGTTTGTAGGCTGTGTTGTATGGAATAGCAGACCACGGTTTTTACAAGGTTTACAATTTTTTGTCGACCCAGCTACGTTAATAAACCTATTGTTTGCAATCCTATGGAGGTGCTGTCCATCGCCACGTGTACATATCATTAAACCTAATCCTCGAGTTGCCTTTCGGCTTTTATAAGCGGTGATTCACTAGTGAAAATGTCTCTACCCACGTATTTAGCACTGTTAAACTAAACATAGTTTTTAGACACAAATTATATAATAGTATATCTAATTTATATATATATATATATATATATATATATATATATATATATATATATATAGGGTAAGGTACACGATAAGTCATGAAAATGAAATGCCGTGGTAGACAAAATGTGTGAAACAACAAAACAAACGGAAAACAGGTTAAAATGCAGGAGAAAAACAAGAGATTTGACCGGTTTCGTTCGTGAACGAACGTCTTCAGAAAAAGTGAAGATTTGGAAACAATTTTAATTTGTAGGTCTTCAAAATAAAATTCTTTCCAAATCTTCACTTTTTTCTGAAGACGTTTGTTAATACGAACGAAACCGGGCAAATCTCTTGTTTTTGTTTTTTTCCTGCATTTTAACCTGTTTTCCGTTTGTCTTCAGACACACACACACACACACACACACACACACACACACACATATATATATATATATATATATATATATATATATATATATATATATATATATATAGTTGTGTAGTTATGAGTATGTGTGTTTGCATGCTGAATAATCTCCATTGCATGTATGGCTGACAAATTGAATTTTAAATTAACACACACTAAATCGATAATAATAAAAAAAATCATTGAGAATTTGGAAATAAATGAATTTTCAGAAATTGGCAATTTCATGATAAATTGTGTTACGTTTTCCTATACAAAAAATGAGAACAGAATGTGATTTTACCCAAATTAAATCATTCAATTTAGGGCGGATCTCACCGGTGCGGGTTAAATACATTTATCTCAAAAGTAAGAAAACATCATGATATTTTACTTATAACAACAATTAATGAAACTAGTAAGTTCCTCATTAATTGAAATCTGTTTTTATCACTTACAATTCCTTCCGGAAAATCATTGCTTAATTACATATTCGATAGGTTATTAATGTAGAACTCTGTATTTAGGAAAGATCGGTACTGTTATGGATTAAACATGATTTTTTCGGTACTCTTATAGCTGACGCACCAGTTTTCGGTGACTTCGCGTCGACAACGTTCGGAAGCGCTCGAGAGTTGACGAATCTATCAATCAAGCAGCCGATAACTTTTGGAAGAAATTAATCGCGTTTAATAACAAAAAAATGAATTTCTATAATCTCTGTCAGCTCGTTTAATCTCCCGAAGGACAAATTGAGTTTTTAGAAAAAAATATGTAATTAAAAAAAAAGCACTGAAAAAAATAATCTCCCGAAAAAACAATATTTTTTTTTTAAATGTAAAAAAAAAATAAAAGAATTAAAACACACAAAAAAACATTTGCTTAACAAAGTAAACAGAATCCTTCTTTTGAAACTTTCCGGTACACAAATAAACAAAATATTTAAAAACAATTGATTAACAATGGTTCATTTGACAAAAAAAAAACAAAGAAAAATAAACAGCTAATTAATAATAACTGTTTAGCTATGGCTTTTTTGTTCTTTATTCTTATATATGTACTTTAGTTTTATTTTCTTTATCATAATTTATCGGCTGCCAGTATTTAATTTCGCGTTGGCAGTTTTTGCCTCGTCAACTTTCGGGCGCTTCCGTAACCTGCCCGAACATGACGACACGGAAACATAGTGCGTACCAAAAAATTATATTTTGAGTTAAATTCAGACGACAGGTTATATGAGTCATTGATTGTAATAAATATTAATCTAAAATCTGATTTGAATGATATATAACCACCCGCGATTATATATCGAATATTAAAATAGTATTACTTGACATATTCAATAGACAATGAAATAAGTGTTTCCTATAATGGCTTTCATTATGATTAATTTCGCAAAGCTCGTCGAGACATTGTCACGAATATTTATTGTTCTTGTTCCGTTGTGTTATTGTCTATAATAGACGATGCAGTCTTTCATTTCAATCGACAATAAACGCTTCAGAGAACCGACTCGAACGCTAATCAGATGATGATTTAGTGTTTAACAACTATTTAACTTTCAGACCGGTGCACGTATATATATTGGCTTTCACTTTTTATTGGTTAAAGGAAAGGTTACATTCTGAAATCAAATTGAAAAAGAATCGAATCAAAGTGAACGAATAATTTATTTTTTTGTTTGCCTACCCCAAGGACGAAGAAACTTGACCTGTTTACAACAAATGCGACCTCATGATAATAACACGGTACATAAACACACACACATACATACTCATACATATATACTATTATATATATATATATATATATATATATATATATATAGGCAGCATCTTCTTTTGCAGGCAAGTATTGTTAAATATAAGAGACAGCACATGTCTAAATATACTTTGGTAGATCCTTTCAATAGTCTAAATCATAATCTTAGTTTCGGGGGGGGGGGGGAATTGGCTGATAGATTTACCATAGTTTGGATTTGTCTCCCAAGTGCTTTCAGACCCATCCGGGTCCATCTTCAGGGGAATTATTACAAAAACCTTATATAATACTAACACATGGTCTGTACTTGATTAACCTCATTCCTCATTCAACAATATATATATATATATATATATATATATATATATATATATATATATATAGAGAGAGAGAGAGAGAGAGAGAGAGAATTTTTCGTAAAGGCATATTTCATTAAATATTATATATTTCATTAAATATTACATATTCATATAATACATATATATATATATATATATATATATATATATATATATATATATGTATATATATATGTATATATATATATATAAAGTCAAGTTCATATTATATTCTAATAACCATGTTTTTATTTTGTTATTTTTATTTTTATTTTTTCACATTTCCAAATAACATAGCATTTCTGTGAGATATATTTTTTACGGTCCGTTTCATTTGTCTTGTGCCAAACAATATATTTTATGTCAATATCGTCTCTGCAACATTACAAAATTATCAGAAAAAATCACAAAGAGTAAAAAGTTCTTGGATTAAAGTGTCTTGAAAAAACCTACACTATACAGTGGTTTATTTTTGGGTGAAAACAAACAAAAAACAAAGAAAAGGGCAAACTCCCACGTGGGGGAACCCACTAATACGCCATTTTGAATTTTACGTTCAAAGCTAGTACATTTAAAAAGTTGTGCGGACATTTATAAATTTTAATTCAATAATATTTCTTAAAATAGTTAATAAGTTCTATAATTTATTATTAACATTCTAATTCACTTGAGTGCAATTTTTTTACTGTCTAAAGTTACATCAATTAGCGTCAGATGTCTATTTAGGTCATTTTGATACGAAGCTAACAACGAAGCTGGTCTCTTTTAAGTTCAATAGTTCATATATATATATATATATATATATATATATATATATATATATATATATATATATATATATATATATAACATAATATGAAATGAAATAATAAAATAAGATGCGAATCAAATTTTATTCGAATTCAAAGTTCAGGGAAAGTATCTTAAAGTCCTTAATTCATGAGTTTTGAAAGATAGTTCTTCTCCTCAGAGGACCATTACCGCAGTACATCACTGCAGGTGATAAAATTACACTTTGAAAATATATAAAAATATATGTAAAAATGCATAAAAGTATATAACACATCAAATATATCAGCCAAAAATATACTTTTGTTAAAGCTATACAATCCAAGTCATACAATTTAAAACAAATTCAGGAAAGATATCTAAGGTGTTGAGTGAAGATTGATCCAGGTAGTGAGTGACAGTCCCAAAATAAAAAAAATGATTAAATTGAAAAAGTTTATTTATTTATTTGATAAAATTAAATCTTAAATTAAACTATTAAATTATTAAATTCTAATTACTTCAATAACTTCGTAATTATCAATTTCATAAATCTTATAAATTATTTGATAGGGCGAGATCTGTGAATTTTGTTTTCATACTTAAGGCGGACAATTAAGTAACTATTTGCGAACGGAGGGCGATTAGATGATTTGACCTAAATTTACACACCTTTCTCCCGTTGACCTAGACTTATGATTTGAACGAGACAAGTAACATCCGGTATGAGTTAAATTGATTTGACATATCTGTCAATATATGACGACGCTATTTCTTTGTTAACTTAGACATACAACATCCGTTCTGATAACGTCGTTTGAATAAGTAGGCATTCAGCGACTTTAGTATTGCCTTCTGATCGGCGAGAAGAGGTTTGTTTATTTGGCTTGCGGGAGAGTGATTACTTTTAAATTTGACTTTTTTCATTGGAATAATTTTTGTCGAACCCGGAAGAAGAAATGGCCGAATATGTCAGCTCAATTTGATTCAATTTTATTCGAATCGGATTTAGCGGATTTTCCATTTAACCAGCGAATTCTGGTTTGCACTAATCCGATCAAATAATTGGAACCCTGAATTTTGAACATCATGATTTCAATACTAAGTGAGTTTACTGAACTTTTAATTTGATTTGGTTCCTTTATCGTTTTATTAATTTTACATAAACATTGGATGCATTTTAACTGCCAGTTATTAGATCGATTGCTGACGCATTTCCAGACTGAATAAACTTTTTCAATTTAATCAATTTTTTCATTTTTAGACTGTCACTCACTACCTCGATCAATCTTCAATCAACCTCTTGGATATCTCTCCTGAATTTGTTTTAAATTGTATGACTTGGATTGTATAGCTTTTACAAAAGTATGTTTTGGGCTGATATATTTGATGTGTTATATACTTTTATGTATTTTTGCATATATTTTTATATATTTTCTAAAGTGTAATTTTATCACCTGCAGTGATGTCACTGCGGTTATGGTCCTATGAGGAGAAGAATTATCATTGAAAACTCATGAATTAAGGACTTTAAGATACTTTGCCTGAACTTTGAATTCGAATAAAATTTGATTCTTATTCTATTATTTCATTTCATATTATGCTATTAATGCTCTATCCAGTATATTGAGCTTCAGTTTTTATCCGGATGTTTCACTAATTAAAAGATATTAGTTGCCCCTTATAACTTTTTTTGGATTAACTTTATATATATATATATATATATATATATATATATATATATATATATATATATATATATATATATATATTTTATATAGTAATCCAAGTAAAGTTAACATCCCAAGGATAAAAACTGAAAGAATTTCAACCGCTTATAATGAGTGCTCAATATCAACTAGAGCTTTTATATATATATATTTATTCATACAGACATGTACGAAATTACATGTCAATGTTATCGATATGCAGTTGTTAATAACTGAGATTTCATCAAGCATAATACGAATCTGATCTTTACCTCAGATCATATTCTAGGTAAGAATCAGATTTTAATTCTGCCTTATGAGACTTAAGTTTTTAACTATTGTAGATCGATAACATCGACATGCCAGTGACGCAGATTTGTACATGTCTTTATGAATAAACATAATCATATATATGTATATATAATGAAAATAAGGAAAACCAAAAATATTATCGATCAACGTTTCTCTTTATTTAAAGACTTCCTCAGGATAATTGGTCTAAAGAAATAACGCACAAGTTCAAATATTTGGAACAGTCTTGTCTGTTATTTCTTCAAAACCACCATTCTTAAGATGTCTTGAAATAAAGACGAAACATCGATGAATACGATAATTATATATATATATATATTCATTTTCCATTACGTTGGAATGTTAGTTTCATTTTCTCTCTCTCTCTCTCTCTCTCTCTCTCTCTCTCTCTATATATATATATATATATATATATATATATATATATATATATATATAAGTCAGGTTCATATTATATTCCAATAACCATGTTTTCATTTTATTATTTTTATTTTTTCACATTTCAAAAAAACATAAAATTTCTGTGATATATATTTTTTACGGTCCGTTTCAGTTGTCTTGTGCCAAACAACATTTTTATGTCAATAACGTCTCTGCAACATTACAAAATCATCAGAAAAATTCATAAACAGTAAAACCTGACTAATGTTTGCTCTGTTGTCACTAATTGACAATCATCGAACTGAATCTTTTAAGGAGACTGCAAAGTAAAAGGGAACTTATAGTATATGCTAATAAATATATTGTCATTAATAATAACACACACACACACACACACACATATATATATATATATATATATATATATATATATATATATATATATATATATAATGATGATGGGTTAATTCTGAACGTGCGAAGTATGAGCTAGGATTATCAGTTTCGAGTCCGATCCATTTGTAGCTAATATCAATAAGAATATTATGAATCCATATATCGTCTTTTATAAATGTAACAATACAATATGCTACACTCGCGAGCGAAGGTTATGTAACTCGTCTAGAAGATGAAAAACTGCGAAATAACGATAAATGTTGAACTTCGTTCAGTCTCAAGTGTGTCAGCTTAGGCAGATGAAGCAAGGGCACGGTGGTAAAAACATCTTCCGGACCACTCCAAACAATGTACTAATTAACATCAAAGCCATTTTCTTACGCAGAAGTATCGTCTAAGCAATAAATAAAGAACTGTAAAAGTGTACGGGTGTTAGGGATGACGGATACGTATCTACCCCCTGCAGATGCCTGGAGCAATTATTATTATGAATAACACGTGATGACAACGGAATAGCCGACCCCTAACACTAACACGTTAGTAAAATGTTGTTCTCAAGCATGTGTCGAAGCTATCCGGAAGATGCACATAACATAATCATATTTACTGTTTCTTTAAGTTTAGGTTCGATTAGTGGCAAAACGCAACGCGTGTTCTGTGACATTAACGTTGTATTGCAGCCAAAAAGATAGAGACTGTTGAATTATAATTCTCGTTTACTCATTTCGCATTACATATCCTCTCAGTAATATTTCGTCTACTTTTCTACGCACAGTAATCGCACTAACAGAGTTTTTCGCTCTCTCCTGTGGTTATTAGAATATATTTTGATGTCTCTTCTTGTTTATAATTCGAATAATAAAAAACTATACTGCATCTAAGCAGAGATTATTCGATTTAGGCATAAAAGACTCTATTCTTTCTTCCACTTCTTAAGTCATGCTTTGACAGATTCATCGCACACGGATCGATATATCCCATTTATTCACCGCCGTTCGATCCTTTTCCAACTTTCCTGTCATTTTCTGGAAAAAATCTGAGTATTTAGACTCACGTCTATTCTCGTCACTGACTTAATTTCAACTGTCTACGCTTTGTCGTCAAATCGAGCCAACAAGAGAAAAAAGAACATTCGTGACCCTAACTTGACTCAAAGTGTCAATCTTTCCTTGCATCTTAAGTTTCTCTATCCGAGAGAATTATTTCAGTCTTTATTTGTTTCAATTCTTTATTTTATGACATTTTCCTCAGGTGTAAAAAGCATTCACAACATTTTTTAAAAACCTATCTACTCAGTTTATAAAACGTGCTTCAGTAACGAAAAACTCATATTCTATTTTCACGTAAAAATTTTGTGGTCATCATACATTGTGTTGCCCAAAACATCAGAGTATTAATTAAGTAAAAACAAAGATAATAACCATTTGATTAGAGGTCTAAGCTTGTTCTTGATTTTGCGATGGTTCAATAAGTGGATGAAGGTGGAATTCATAAGATGAGACGGATTTCTTTAATAACACAATTTGGATTTAGTTAATAGATTAACTGATTTATGTATTAATATAGTCTAGAAATAGATGAACTTATTAATGTATTAACATAGTCTAAAATTAGATTAACTGGTTAATGTATTAATATATTATAAATATAGATTAACTGATTAATGTAGTAATATAGTCTAGAAATAGATGAACTTATTAATGTATTAACATAGTCTAAAATTAGATTAACTGGTTAATGTATTAATATATTATAAATATAGATTAACTGATTAATGTATTAATATCGTCTAGAAATAGATGAACTTATTAATGTATTAACATAGTCTAAAATTAGATTAACTGGTTAATGTATTAATATATTATAAATATAGATTAACTGATTAATGTATTAATATCGTCTAGAAATAGATGAACTTATTAATGTATTAACATAGTCTAAAATTAGATTAACTGGTTAATGTATTAATATATTATAAATATAGATTAACTGATTAATGTATTAATATCGTCTAGAAATAGATGAACTTATTAATGTATTAACATAGTCTAAAATTAGATTAACTGGTTAATGTATTAATATATTATAAATATAGATTAACTGATTAATGTAGTAATATAGTCTAGAAATAGATGAACTTATTAATGTATTAACATAGTCTAAAATTAGATTAACTGGTTAATGTATTAATATATTATAAATATAGATTAACTGATTAATGTATTAATATCGTCTAGAAATAGATGAACTTATTAATGTATTAACATAGTCTAAAATTAGATTAACTGGTTAATGTATTAATATATTATAAATATAGATTAACTGATTAATGTATTAATATCGTCTAGAAATAGATGAACTTATTAATGTATTAACATAGTCTAAAATTAGATTAACTGGTTAATGTATTAATATATTATAAATATAGATTAACTGATTAATGTATTAATATCGTCTAGAAATAGATGAACTTATTAATGTATTAACATAGTCTAAAATTAGATTAACTGATTAATGTATTAATATATTATAAATATAGATTAACTGATTAATGTAGTCTAGAAATAGAGTAAGTTATTAAATAGATTGACTGATGAATTCTAGAAAATAAATAGGTTTATACGATATTAACGTATTAATATATTCTAAGAATAGTTTACATACAGAGAGCTGCAAATGTGTATAACAGACCATATTCTCAATTACAGACTTTTTCTTTTTCAATATAATAGATTAAAAACACGTTTGCGCATCCAAAATACGGTCGCCTTTAGATGTTTGTCTAGTTGTACGTTTTGAAACGATTCACTTGCTGCTGTCATCTACGATGATTGCCGATTTTACCCCGAGGTGATTTAATGTATCCATGTTTCATCCATTGTCACATATTGATTCAAAACCACCGATTCGTTGAAACAGTTAAACACAACGCTCTGAACTGTCGATGTGTTGTTATTTTTGATCGACTGAGCTAATATAGTTTTCTTATTAAAAATCCTCTATGCAAAACATTGAATTTTCTGCCTGCTGATATCTTCCACTCTTCTGCTTCCCTACGCAACTTCAATTAACGTTCACTAGAAACGAGTATGTTCACTTTATTGATGTTTTCCGAGACTGCTGCCGAGTGGGATGACCTAAGATTTCAGCATCATTTTGTCTGTAAGACCGCGTGTTTAACTCATCACTCGTAGTTTTCGACGAATGAGAGTCCTCCTGCCACTTATCAATCAATCAATTGCTTTACTTAAACAGACTGTATCAACACAGGAAACTACACTTTTTCGATTGTTTCGTAAATTTGCAACATTTTCTTACATAATTGTTACTTTTAAACTAATTAGGCTCAAATTCTGACTGACACGTACCATTTTGAAATGGATTTTTAAAACAAATGGCGTCATATATATGTTATATTTTGGGTTTATTGAGTGGTTGATTAGGTCAAATAAAAAGGTTGACAATGGACGAAACGTTGCGAATCACATTGGTTTTATGCTTTCGATTTTATGTAGTGCATACATTCCATTTTTAATGGGTTTCGTGATGTATTCTACTCATATGGGCTCTATCCTTAATACAGCTGTTCTTTCCTTAAGTCACTGGAGTCATATATCTTACACCCTATCAAATAGTCGACACTCAACAAATCTGACACAAGATTGTAGAACTACAATCGACTAGCAGATTATCTGAACGGCGGCTTATCCCGTAAAGAGCCGGATACATGTTGCGTAGATAACACGTTGTAGTAATGGGTACCGAAGTAGTTTGACGCTTTTTTTTCATTTGTGTTTTTTGAATCAATCAAATTTTAGTATCAGCAATTGTAAAATGTTTTTATATGTCCAGTAAACACTCATGTGGGGTTAACAATATTTTTTATGGTTGCTCTTTTTTTTCTACAGTATACACTGCACACATACATTACCTAGTTGGTCTTCGCTTATTCAATTATTAATAGGATGAAGGAACGCAGTCAAAGACACACCTGCTTTCATTCGTAACTTTGAAACAAAAGAAAGGATGGTATCGTCTAACATACACTACGTGTCTCTGGAGACTTCCTGTATGTGACGCAGTTTTAATTCTAATCGTAATCTTCAAATAACATTTTCTGATTGTTTTTACTTAATCTTGCATCATGCGCAAAATTGTGTGTTTACACGATTTTACCCCAATAAAATTGTGCTAGTTTAATTTGTACAATTTCGTCCAAGTAAGGGTTAGGGTTAAGATTGTCACGTTATGATTAAACTATATATTTAAATATTCATGAGCTTAAGCTTTGAACAATATATTGTAAGCTAATTAGCTATTAAAATTATTTAACTATAATGACAATTGTTTGATTAAATTACTAAATAGAATGGTTAATATAAGTACGAATGTTTTATATGAATAGATAAATGGACTATTATACAGCGGAATATAATGTTTATAATATTAAAGGCAGATATACGCACGCATATGAAAATAACTATATTATTATTCAGTGATCAGGGATTAAGAAACTATGGAATGTGTTTACGAAATGATGATCAAATGAGAGAAACTATTAAAAACGTTAAGACGATTAAGAAATAATCACCAATGAATCGATAAAGCAAATTCTCAAATCCATAATTAGCAGAAAACCTAACAGATAAATCATAATCGATAGACTAAAATATTTTGCACGATTAAGAGAATTCAGACAACCAAAAATAAGTAGCAAAAAGAACATAGGTTAATCCTTTCTAAAACAATGATAACAGAAAATCTACGAGTAAAACATTACCAACATTATGTTTCGGAATTTTTTAGATGAAACTTGATAATTTGTACAATTAGGTATATTCGGATTACTGTTCAAATCTTGGGTGTTTTTATCACAACGTTTCGGCCGATGTAACCTCTGACCTTCTTCAGGTGTACTCTGTGGACTTAATATAGGGTTCCGTTAGAAATTCCGCCCAAATTCCCGAGTTCGACAGAAATAATCCCGAGTTCGACAAAGTACACATGAAGAAAGTCGGAGGTTATATCGGCCGAAACGTTGTGATAAAAAACCCCAAGATGATAACAGTAGTCTGAATATACCAAATTCTACCAAATTACTAACATAAAAGCTATTTTATTTACCTCCTCTCATGGAGGTTAGACACAAGGTCAGGTGTGGGTTTTGATTAAAATGTTTCTGTGGAACGAACTGGATTCGAACTCGGTTAACGACTTAGGCATTGTGATAAGACGTAGTAATTGGCGGCAAAAATCGTTAAAAATCGTTTAGCATTCATGGAGCGCCATTCATCGTCTAATTACAGAGTATGCAATATATTACTTAAGGAGCGTTTATCATTTATATTAGATACACACTTTTCTTTTTATTTAGTGTAAACAACGCAGCACATTTTATTTACCTTCCTAGGAGGTTAGGCACAAGGCCAGTGTTATCTTACTGCCACAAGGTAAGATGTGACCCAAGGTCGGGTCGGGAAAGTGGGGTTTGAAAAGCCAGCGCCCGAGAAGGTGAGCACTCTGGCCATTAAAAATTGCCTGGGCAGCCCCGTCGGCATTTCCCGGTAGGGGCGCCTCAGGCAGTAAGCAATAAACTTACTCCTCTCCAAATAGGGGAGGCAAAGCCTGGGAGGGTGGACCTCCCATAGACCAGTGTAAATCAAGCCCCGAAGGCCAAGTTTATGGTGTGTATCAATCAATGATACAACGCAGCACATGTTTATAGAAATTTGTGAAAATTCTTTCAAATAAGCTCACATGATAACTGTTGTGAAGTTGTCCAACAGTAAATAATAAATAAAGGAAGTCAAGTCGAGGGTTGGTTTAACAAGTGTATTAACAAAGTAAGAAACTGACTAGCACTTGGCTAGACAGTTACAAGACTGTTCTCTGTCTTCTGTGTGTCTCCTAGTGACTCTGGTGACTCGCACTATTTATAGTGACGCCCGGTGTAGTTTCTCCTGTGTAAGAACGACCGGTGTAACAATAACAATATGTAATTCAATTTTATTATTTGTATCAAAAACGATTGATTTCCTTTCTTGAAATTGGTTTCCTCGATATGTTCAAATCATGGGCGTGATCACGTAGAGGCTTTCTACTGATATAAAATATTTCTATAGAGCTGACAGGACTTCAGAACGGTCCGATGAATCATCCCTCGTCCACGCCGGTATTAACTTAACATACACTATCTCTCATTCGATTCTATGGTTGTCATAGATACTTTATTTGCGCGCTCACGTGTTTAGCGCTATGTTATCTTCTTGGATTCTGTCGGGATGGGAATCCTAGTGAAATTAAATTTTTCCCAATGAATATTAAAAATATGCATATTCAAAACTAAACGAACACTTTTTCATATTTATTCTAAACATTGAAAATCACGAAAAGAATATCGAGGAACTACGTGAATAAATAAATATCAGATTTTTAATGACAATGAACATTTTCATGCATTAATATTTTACATGAATTATTTACGATTATTTGAACAATAATCAAAAAAAGAATCAAACTAAAAAGAGAGAAATCTAAGACATTTAGTCAATTAATTTTGAAGAAAGTAGAATAAATTTGAATTCAAACGAGCTTCTGTGTTCTAATAAAAAATATCACTCTATCATAAATCAATCAAACAATAAATTAAAGTAATTAATGCATCGAATGTATCGAGTTTTGTAAGATTTTGAATAATAACGGAGAAAGAAATATAATGAAAGAAAACGGTAAAATAAAACTTCCAATAGAAAATTCTTTTGCAGAGTTACGTTTATAATTTTTGTATTTAATTCAGCTAAAAGACATTTGTAGATATTAGTCTCTGAAATAATTTTACCTAAACATTAGTTTGTTAAATAATTGTACCTAAACATTAGTTTGTTAACTAATTAGACCTAAACATGAGTGTGTTGAATAATTTGACCTAAACATCATTTTGTGAAATAATTTGATCTGAACATAAGTTTGTTAAATGCTTTGACCTAAACAGTACTTTGTTTAATAATTTGACCTAAACATTAGTTTGTTTAATAATTGAATCTAAACATTGTAAAAAATAAATTAGTTTGCTAAATAATTTGACCTAAATATAATTTTGTTAAATAATTTGACCTAAATATTAGTTTGTTAAATAATTAGACCTAAACATTAGTTTGTTGAATAATTTTACCTAAACATCATTTTGTAAAATAATTAGACCTAAACATTAGTTTGTTGAATAAGTTTACCTAAACATCATTTTGTAAAATAATTAGACCTAAACATTAGTTTGTTGAATAATTTGACCTAAACATCATTTTGTAAAATAATTTGACCTAAACATTAGTTTGTTAAATGCTTTGACGCAGACCGGATTATCGAAAAAAAAAGACAGCGGTATATATATATATATATATATATATATATATATATATATATATATATATATATATATATATATATATATATATATATATATATATATATATATATATATATATATATATGTGTGTGTGTGTGTGTGTGTGTGTAAGAGTGAATAGTATACTGCGTAGGTCGAAGTAAATTTAATATTATCTTCAAACGGATTGTTGGGTTAACCTACTTCCTTATTATTATTTTCATAATTATACATATATATATATATATATATATATATATATATATATGCATGAGTGCGTGTGCGTTTAATCAATTGCCGTATGCCGTTTAAGAAGCGTGAGATTCTAATTGTTACCAACGTTCACCAGCAAGCGGCATATCGATCAACACGCTAGAGACTTTTTTGTTGCCTGAATAAAAACGCAGCTATGTCAAAAGACAAATAAATAAAACTATGAATTTAAACAACACCAAAAAAAAAGATGGAATTAATACAACACACGTATCATCGACTTCAATTAAAATATGTTGTCAAACGGCGAACAAATCTTGGGAGGATTGGTTCTTTGGATTTCGAAATATGAGAAATGCTTTCGTGTGTAAGTTTGTGTATGTGCGTGTGTGTCTATTTGAAGAATGAGACTATGTAGGCGTCAAATATATATCTGATTATGTAAAATGCAATAGAAATTTCTGAGATGAAGATGAACATTTTAAGCGCTGAGTAAATATCTTAAAAAATGGTTGACGGTTAAAAGGGAATGAGGGAAAGCCATTGCGAAGAAGAGGCAACATCATACAAAATAATTAGATGAAGAAAAAGAATCTAATTATAAAAAAACAAGATTAAGAAACGTTTTTTTTTAAATTTCCACGCGTATAGTTGGAAAGACTGTACGAAACTTAATTATGACAGGAAAACGTATTTCAAATTAACGCGTGACTGATTAAAATGTACAAAGGTAATTTTAGGGATGTGATTGAATGAAATTCAAACTGTGAAAATTATATTTCAAATTGTACTTCATTAAAAAAATGGCTTCAAATGTGGAAACATTTTATGAGTTTATATCAGCATATCGACGCTTATTTTTACTAGCATTATGTCTACTACCATGACCATCACATGGTCTCTACGCTACACCGTCTCAACATTACAGCAAGGAGACCGTCGCCGTTGGGAGTTTGCTCCCAAACAGTCAGTATTTAGCAATACAAATATATATATATATATATATATATATATATATATATATATATATATATATATATAAATATATAAATATATATACATATATATAACAATGTCAGATTTTTATTTTCATTGAAAAAGGACGGATGTCTGTTCAAAATATGTGATTTATTATATAAAAAAGAATAATAATAAAAAATGTTGGCATCTTATCGATTTCTGAAACAAAATTGTATTTAATTTAAAAAAAATGCCTTCTAATGTGAAAAAAACATTTTATTATTTTTTATCAGTGTATCGACGCTTATTTTTACTACTTCTATTTGTACTACCATCACACGATCTCGACACTGCACTGTCTTTACGTTACAGCAAAGAGAGCGTCGTTGTTGGGAGTTCGCTCCCAAACGGTCGGCGTGGAGAATTACTAACAAGGTATATATAACAATGTCGGATTTTTATTTTCATTGAAAAAGGACGGATGTCCGTCTGAAACTTTTAGTTTATAATATTAAAAAAAATCTTAAACAAAATTGTATATTATTTAAAAAAAATGCCTTCTAATGTGAAAAACATTTTATTATATATATATATATATATATATATAATGAAGAAGAATGGAAAGGAATTAGAGAAGCAAAAGCCAAATCATAATTCAATTCAATTGCTCAGAGCAAGGTATATTTGCGGAATATACCTTGCTCTGAGCAATTGAATTGAATTATGATTTGGCTTTTGCTTCTCTAATTCCTTTCCATTCTTCTTCATTCTACCTGCTCTATCCTGGATATTGAGCTGTATACTCTTCACAATAGGTTTTACTTTTCCTAAAAATTCGCTTTTAGTACACCACTTTATATATATATATATATATATTTATTTATAACGTTCTATATATAGTAAATGCACAAGGCATGAAGCCATAGACAAGTCATTAGGCACTTGATGTAATGAGCTAAAAACCTACTTCAAGGTAAAAAAAACTAGATTCCGCACCAGAGCAATTCTTCCCCCTTTGTCAGTAACATCGCTCATGGAATGTGAGGACTAAAAGACAAAATACGGGAAGCGAGAGTTACGAGGCTGCCGAAAGTAAACCCAAGGTCAGCTTTCTACTCTGCTTAACTGTTCAGAAATCGAGATGATCACGGTGGATAATAAGAAAAAATGTATTCGTTCAACACGAAAATAATACAATAACATTTATTTATTAGATTAATAGTGAAAAACCACATAATTTGCTTGTTAATATTATGTGCTTAAGATTAATGTAATTTAAAATGTAAGATTGACCGACTTATAAAAGAGCTATTTGGAGCTAAAAGGTGACAGATAGACCAACTGTTTTTTTTTATTATTGGATGCATCTAAAATAAAATTCATCATTTCCCTTTTAGAATCCACATACAAAATTTGTTATCTTCTTGGCCTTTTGGCTAAGATCAAAGTGTATTATCTGTTCCGATGGATACTGAACCCCATACTGGTGTTGTCTTGGCCTTCGGGGCTTGATTTACGCCGGTCAATGGGCCTGTCCTGTGCAGTTCTGGAAGGTCCACCTTCCCAGGCTTTGCCTCCCCTCTTTGGGGAGGAGTAAGTTTATTGCTTACTGCCTGAGGCGCCCCTACCGGGGAATGCCGACGGGGCTGCCCAGGCAATTTTTAAACCCCACTTTCCCGACCCGACCGTGGCTCACATCTTACTTGTGGGAGTAAGATAAAAAAAAACTGGCCTTGTGCCTAACTCCTGGAGAGGAGTAAATCAATACCCACAGAAAAGAATGTTTAGCTAGATAACAGATGTCCGTGTAGCTAACATAGATATCACGCGTAATATTGTTGTCGATAATTGCGTTGTTATCATGGAGGCATATATGATATTCTTTTTTATTGGGGGGGAACACATTTCGTCGAAGAAAGAATACAGTCGTCCTTAATTATTATCTAACAATCCACATTGTTGTCCAAATATACATTTTTTTAAAACAAACCGGAAAGATATTTTCTTAACCTGGTTGAGATAGCTGTAAGTGATCGTAGAGAAATGTGCGGATGCCGACAAAAAGAAAATAAATATATCTCAATAAAAATGTCCATGTTTTCGCAGCCGGTGAAAAATAAATGTTTGTGTAAACCCTCGGCAAATTGAGATCTAAGAGTTCTTTGCCATCGCTACTTATTGTCAGAGGAAATCAAATTCAATGTCCAGGCCTGGCGACAGTTGCCTCGTGGATGTTTGGAACTTCATAAATCAACCAATCGGTGACAAAACCCTTTAAACGTTTCTTTGCTCGGAAAAATAGAGGGGATTCAATTATAGTGATTACGATGATAAGATTGAACAATTGTCTTTACTTGCATCAGAACTCATTGAGCAGATGCCAACGCCTTCTTTATTCAATGTAAAATGCGCATGCCAATTAGGGACATAGACTCTGTTTTCCCTAATCATTAAGGGGATTGCTAGTAGGCTTTGTATATACACTGACATTCGTAAACATTGATGTGTATTTATTTCGATTTACCATCCTCAACTTCCCCACTCTCTCTCTCCCATCTCTTTCTATCTCCTTCTCTCTCTCTATCTCCATCTCTCTCTCTCTTTCTCTCTCTATCTCTCTCTCTTTCTCTCTCTCTCTCTATATATATATATATAGAGAGAGAGAGAATCAGGTAGTGCAGTTCCAATGAGAGAAAAGTATATATGTAAAGGAGTAAGGTTACCAATATTTGTAAACAAATTATTTCAACATTTATTCATTATTTTGTTATTTTGTCATTCTATAATTTTATATTACGCGTTTCAAGCAATGGCCAGCTCTCATCAGATATGTAAATCCATTTGTAGAAATGTCTTTCGATTTGAAAGAGTAAAATACATTTCTTCAAAAGGATTTACATATCTGATGATAGCGGACTACCGCTTGAAACGCGTTATATAAAATTCTAAAATGATAAAATAACAAAATAAAAAATAAATGTTGAAAATAAATCAAATGTTAGTAGCCTTACTCCTTTACATATATATACATCTCTCTCTCTCTCTCTCTCTCTCTCTCTCTCTATATATATATATATATATATATATATATATATATATATGCAGCAATTATGGCATTCATACTTGTCCACTGTTAGTTTACTATCTTTTTGTCGTCGTAATTCTTTCGATTTTTATTAGTATATCAGACAAAAGTATTTATCTTAGAACAAGCAATACTTTTTAAATGAACTTTATTTGATTAACCCAGCTGCAATTACCTAATTTTCTGAGCTGTAAGTTTCTTAAATGCATCACGTCTATTCTCTTAAATGTCTAATCCCGATTAGTTTAAAGTACACTTACAATAAATACGAATTATAGTAAGCGCCAATGAAAATAAAACCTCCACTTATGTTTCCTCTCATATATTTAATCATTCTCACTCTTTATTCCTCTGTTTATAAAAAACACAACCAAACATGACATATTACAAGTCCGATTGCTAAACATTATTTCAAAATAGTAATTTCTGCTTTTCGTCAATTTGCCAAACGTGAATTTATTTTGTTGGTATAATGTAATATATCCAACATGTTTCGATTCAAACACGCTTCTACAGTCAAGATCCACATTGAAATATCTTTCACCCTCTATTTTCAGAAATTACATTTACAGCGTTTGCATACGAATTATTCATATACGAATAATAAACGACGTTGAGATATTGTATTTCAAGTGTATTGCCCTAATGGTACATGAAACATTATTCATAAATTATCTCCCTTGAACCATTTGGATAATTAAGGAATGTTATTTATTTAAGTATTTATTTATATTTATTTTTTTAGCTATTCATTTTATTTAATTTATTTATATTAAAAAATTATTTTTCTCTTCGATATAAGAGAACGTTTTCACACAACAAAGACCAGAGACGCCCAGCCGTTAAAAACAAAAACAGTCGAGACGCTGAATCGTCAAACGACACGTGAGACGCTAAGCCGTTGAACAGTCAGTTGTTTTGATTTCATTGAACAGCTAGATTGAAATGCGATTCAGATAATGTGGCCTCACATCAGTGAGGAGGGTCAGTATGCGAAAAAGCCGTCGGGAAAAAGGCCCTGAAACGGTGCGCATTCTCTCCTGATGACCCGACATTTTCTGGAGGCTGAAATGAAGTATTCCACCAGTAAAACAGCCGAGGAAATATATATATATATAGAGAGAGAGAGATATACCAGGCCTCAAAGTAAGCTGTTTCTTCCAAACAACAATATCTTCTGTTATCAGCTCGCTTCATAGCGAGTTTCTGCTACTGTTCCGGTAGCTAGTTTCATTGCTCACCTTTTTTAATCAACAAGAACTAAAATTTAATTATTTCGAATTGAATGAAATAAATACACCTAATATTTGACGGAAGCTAATTCAGTTATTTTATTATAATTGGATCCGTATTGTATACATTCGTTTTAAAGATTGCTAATTAAATAAGTTTATCTTTGATTATTAGAAGTTGATTTGATTTGATTCCCTGGAAATTGTCGTTCTTCTTACTATTTGAATAGTCTGTTAGTCGAATAAAACATATGATAAAAGTACTAGTCGAATAACTGTCACCCATTGGTATGGGGTACGCAACTCAACTACGTCGGGCATTATTGGGAATGTGTTCAGCTATAACGTATTTTTATTTACCTCCTCTCCAGGAAGTTAGACACAAAGTCAGATGTGAGTTTAGATGTAAGTGTTTCTGTGGAACGAAATGGATTCGAACCCGACACAGCCAGGTCATCAGTATGCGTCGTTAACAACTTAGCCACCGTGTCATTCGTTTATAACGTATTAAAACTAACTGATGCGATCGAAGTTTTTCTTTCTTAAAGAATTGTAGCTTTTATAATTTTGTTTCCTTCTTCTGTCTATTCAAAACTTTTTGAATTATTAAAACTTTTTTCTGTTGTAATACGAACCCCGATCTGAGATTTTATTTGATCTGCTTCGGACTCCTAATTTGGGGAATTTGGGGAATTTGGGGAGAGTGGATGCTCTACGCAGTTGTGATTATACTAAATGATACTTTTTTTCTGAAGTGACAGTATCACCGAAATGAAATAGAATTTATCGTGTACAAACTATTTATTTCAATAATATTTGTCTACCATTTAATTGAATTTTACATTACAAAATGTCTGAACATCAAGGATCAATTAAGGTCTGTAGCCTGCGAATGCTTCTACGGAGAGACGGCTCGCTAACACCGTCAATAACGATTCTTTCTTCAAATCGATGGTTTCTTCTTTTCGCGGTGAGATCAGACGGTGCGATCATGATAGTGGTCTGCATACGATAATGAGATACATTTAAAAACTCATATAATCTAATTGTTTGTGATCTGTGAGACATTTGCTCGTCTCCTGAGAAGGAAAGAAAACGTAGCAGGTATTATCTGCTGCCGTGAATCATAATTTCCCGACAAGGGAAATCTTATTTAAACATTATTTAAAACACGAACACAATTTAAAAAACAGACATAATTAAAAATAAGAGAGTTACCACAGACACGACTTAAAATGAGAAAACCGAAAATCCGAAAAAGAAAAAAAGAAGAAAAATACGATAGAGTTTATTCGCACAGCTACAAAATGGGAAATGGAATAAAAGAAGAAAAAAAAGAAATACGCGGGCTAAATGAAGAGCGAAATAGAAAAAAGGGGTAAAAAGGACCAATAAAAGATGAGAGATTCTTTTTAGTGCGTATATGACTATATGTACATGTAGATATGTGTGCGTTTGTGTGTATATTACGAAAATGAATGATGAAAATAAAAGTTGGAAAAACTACAATTTCTATTTATTCATCAAAATTTCAACACAAAAAATATTCTCATCATCCATGGATTTTCAAAGATAAATTATTTTTCAAAAGCATCACTGGTAGATATAACTTTCAAAATAAAGGATTACTCATTTTAGGCGCGAGTGCATCGATGGATGTACACATGAGTGTGACATGGCGGTACAGGCGTAGAAAATTGGTCGTATACATCCATGTACCAAGAATAAAACCCAAATGACCTTGGCGCAATAAATGCGAAATTACTTCGATAGGATAGAGGTCGTGCCGGGATATGACGTGTGGTTAGCAAAGTATGACTTACCCCAGCCAGGAATGGATTCATTGTTCGGGGACTGGACACTTGTCACAATGCCCCTCCCCCAGCGTGTGGTACAGCGAGCGTCAGGCGGTTTGATCCACACTTCCTCTCCCACTCGCACAGACGCTTGCTTCTCCCCTTCCTCCGTGGCTACGGGCGCAGTTCGGGGATGCTGCCACTCGTACTTGAAGACTGCCCTCTGCGGCACTGACTCCACTTTTTGCCATTTCACCGCCAGATGCTGTCTTCTGGTATAATATGGCTCCAAAGACAAGTCATACTTTGCTAACCACATGATGGCAGGGGTGGCTAGAGAAGGCTGACGTAGATCGTAAGCGATGTTGAGTAATCATAAAGGGAGCGTTACGTAAGAGCCTTTATAGGTGCTCCGACCTTAGGGATAAAAGGAGAATTTAAAGAAAAACAGAAGACAGTTGACTCTACTTGATATTTGCGTAAAGGACGACTTATACTTTGTCAAGGGACTGCTAGCTAGAAAGTATCTGGATATATTTTATATAAGAAAGGGGAAGAATAGTTAATAGTAAGTAAATAGTAAGTGGGGACGCTTGCTAGTATTTATCTCGTGATTTTGATTCGGCACGTACACAGATCATCGGCTCACTGAGTGCAGTTAATGGCATCTCGACCCTGCTGTGTGTACTTGAAATAGACGTGACGTCAAATGGCTCGAAGGGATGGGGACAGACTAGGACGCAATTATAGAGGAATGGCGACACGAGGCGAGGTCGGACAGTGCGATTATGATTGTGATCCGCATGCGATGATAAGGTACGTTTATAAACTCGTATATTTATATTGATTGTGATCAGTGAGACATTTTGACCTTCCTATCAGACGAGAGAAATAACGTAATACATTGTTAGAATCGAAGGAGGCTTATACAGATATGATGCACTATTTACAATAAGAAAAATGTATATGGACGTTTATATATACAAATAACAATAGATATTAATTGAAGGTGATAAACTTCTTATTTTATTACTAACCCTATAAAGCATTAGAACTGTTCTATAAACCAAAGTTCATACTGTGTATAAAACATCAAACACACCTAGGTCAATAATAAAATCTATTGTACCTAACATTTCTAACGGAATCACGTAAATTTCATCTAATAGACAAATATTTTATGAGAACTCTGAATTTTAGAATACTGCACTGAGGAATTCAGGTTTCAATGAAACGATGAAATCATAATAAATGAATGCATCAATCCAGTCCAAAAACGAATACGACAAAATGACACGACTGGTAGGAAAAGTAGTCACCTGGGAACTATGTAAATGTCTACACTTTGAACACGCAGACAAAGTTTACAATCACAAACTAAATATAATATTGGTGAAACGAAAATTACGAAGGACATTGTCGGTATTTCTGAGATGAGGTGTTTTTCTTATGATTTTCAGTTTTCATTATGGATTTCAGTGTTTGTGGTACCCCCGTGACAATAAAGAGATTGGGGTCGAGAGTCGAGACAGATGGTTCCCGAGTTTGATGCAAGACACCTGATGAAGGCCGGAGGGCAGAACGGCCGAAACGTTGTGAGCATGGAAGCCAAGATAAGGAAGTCAGTCCGAACACTGAATTGCATAATAAAAATCACAATACCCTTTGGAATACAGAGATACAAATGCATCAAAGCCACGAGACCTGCTAACTCGTAGATTTTGCTGTCCCAACTAATCATAAAGTTAAGACAATAGAGGCAGGAAGACAAAGAAAATACATAGACATTTCTAAAATACTGAACATGATTCAGAAACATAAAAGAAAATAGCAATAATTGTAGCAGCTCTAGGAACAGTCTAGATAACTGTTGTGGGGTACAAATCACCCCTATTGAAGAACTAATACTAGCAACCATCTATAATAAATACCAGGGTTGCAAAGACTCAAACAGATGACACTCCTATCATGTGAGTGTCCACGTGTGGTATCTGTTCCGATGGATACTACACCCTATAGACCGGTGTTGTCTTGGCCTTCGGGGCATGATTCTGCCGTTCTATGGGTCTGTCCTGTGCAGTTCTAGAAGGTCCACCCTCCCAGGCTTTGCCTCTCCTCTTTGGGGAGGAGTAAGTTGATAGCTTACTGCCTGAGGCGCCCCTACCGGCGAATGCCGACGGGGCTGTCCAGGCAATTTTTAATGGCTAAAGCGCTCACGTTCTCGGGCGCTGGCTTTTCAAATCCCACTTTCCGACCTTGTGTCACATACTCCTATAGTGGGTAGGTGTTAAATATCGAGGACATTCCTATCATGTGAGTGTCCACGTGTGGTATCTGTTCCGATGGATACTACACCCTATAGACCGGTGTTGTCTTGGCCTTCGGGGCATGATTCCGCCGGTCTATGGGTTTGTCCTGTGCAGTTCTAGGAGGTCCACCCTCCCAGGCTTTGCCTTTCCTCTTTGGGGAGGAGTAAGTTGATAGCTTACTGCCTGAGGCGCCCCTACCGGGGAATGCCGACGGGGCTGTCCAGGCAATTTTTAATGGCTAAAGCGCTCACGTTCTCGGGCGCTGGCTTTTCAAATCCCACTTTCCGACCTTGTGTCACATACTCCTATAGTGGGTAGGTGTTAAATATCGAGGACATTCCTATCATGTGAGTGTCCACGTGTGGTATCTGTTCCGATGGATACTACACCCTATAGACCGGTGTTGTCTTGGCCTTCGGGGCATGATTCCGCCGGTCTATGGGTTTGTCCTGTGCAGTTCTAGGAGGTCCACCCTCCCAGGCTTTGCCTTTCCTCTTTGGGGAGGAGTAAGTTGATAGCTTACTGCCTGAAGCGCCCCTACCGGGGAATGCCGACGGGGCTGTCCAGGCAATTTTTAATGGCTAAAGCGCTCACGTTCTCGGGCGCTGGCTTTTCAAATCCCACTTTCCGACCTTGTGTCACATACTCCTAACGTGGGTAGGTGTTAAATATCGATGACACTCCTATCATGTGAGTGTCCACGTGTGGTATCTGTTCCGATGGATACTACACCCTATAGACCGGTGTTGTCTTGGCCTTCGGGGCATGATTCCGCCGGTCTATGGGTCTGTCCTGTGCAGTTCTAGGAGGTCCACCCTCCCAGGCTTTGCCTCTCCTCTTTGGGGAGGAGTAAGTTGATAGCTTACTGCCTGAGGCGCCCCTACCGGGGAATGCCGACGGGGCTGTCCAGGCAATTTTTAATGGCTAAAGCGCTCACGTTCTCGGGCGCTGGCTTTTCAAATCCCACTTTCCGACCTTGTGTCACATACTCCTATAGTGGGTAGGTGTTAAATATCGAGGACATTCCTATCATGTGAGTGTCCACGTGTGGTATCTGTTCCGATGGATACTACACCCTATAGACTGGTGTTGTCTTGGCCTTTGGGGAATGATTCCGCCGGTCTATGGGTCTGTCCTGTGCAGTTCTAGAAGGTCCACCCTCCCAGGCTTTGCCTCTCCTCTTTGGGGAGGAGTAAGTTGATAGCTTACTACCTGAGGCGCCCCTACCGGGTAATGCCGACGGGGCTGTCCAGGCAATTTTTAATGGCTAAAGCGCTCACGTTCTCGGGCGCTGGCTTTTCAAATCCCACTTTCCGACCTTGTGTCACATACTCCTATAGTGGGTAGGTGTTAAATATCGAGGACATTCCTATCATGTGAGTGTCCACGTGTGGTATCTGTTCCGATGGATACTACACCCTATAGACCGGTGTTGTCTTGGCCTTCGGGGCATGATTCTGCCGTTCTATGGGTCTGTCCTGTGCAGTTCTAGGAGGTCCACCCTCCCAGGCTTTGCCTCTCCTCTTTGGGGAGGAGTAAGTTGATAGCTTACTGCCTGAGGCGCCCCTACCGGGGAATGCCGACGGGGCTGTCAAGGCAATTTTTAATGGCTAAAGCGCTCACGTTCTCGGGCGCTGGCTTTTCAAATCCCACTTTCCGACCTTGTGTCACATACTCCTAACGTGGGTAGGTGTTAAATATCGATGACACTCCTATCATGTGAGTGTCCACGTGTGGTATCTGTTCCGATGGATACTACACCCTATAGACCGGTGTTGTCTTGGCCTTCGGGGCATGATTCCGCCGGTCTATGGGTCTGTCCTGTGCAGTTCTAGGAGGTCCACCCTCCCAGGCTTTGCCTCTCCTCTTTGGGGAGGAGTAAGTTGATAGCTTACTGCCTGAGGCGCCCCTACCGGGGAATGCCGACGGGGCTGTCCAGGCAATTTTTAATGGCTAAAGCGCTCACGTTCTCGGGCGCTGGCTTTTCAAATCCCACTTTCCGACCTTGTGTCACATACTCCTATAGTGGGTAGGTGTTAAATATCGAGGACATTCCTATCATGTGAGTGTCCACGTGTGGTATCTGTTCCGATGGATACTACACCCTATAGACCGGTTTTGTCTTGGCCTTCGGGGCATGATTCCGCCGGTCTATGGGTTTGTCCTGTGCAGTTCTAGGAGGTCCACCCTCCCAGGCTTTGCCTTTCCTCTTTGGGGAGGAGTAAGTTGATAGCTTACTGCCTGAGGCGCCCCTACCGGGGAATGCCGACGGGGCTGTCCAGGCAATTTTTAATGGCTAAAGCGCTCACGTTCTCGGGCGCTGGCTTTTCAAATCCCACTTTCCGACCTTGTGTCACATACTCCTATAGTGGGTAGGTGTTAAATATCGAGGACATTCCTATCATGTGAGTGTCCACGTGTGGTATCTGTTCCGATGGATACTACACCCTATAGACTGGTGTTGTCTTGGCCTTCGGGGCATGATTCCGCCGGTCTATGGGTCTGTCCTGTGCAGTTCTAGAAGGTCCACCCTCCCAGGCTTTGCCTCTCCTCTTTGGGGAGGAGTAAGTTGATAGCTTACTGCCTGAGGCGCCCCTACCGGGGAATGCCGACGGGGCTGTCAAGGCAATTTTTAATGGCTAAAGCGCTCACGTTCTCGGGCGCTGGCTTTTCAAATCCCACTTTCCGACCTTGTGTCACATACTCCTAATGTGGGTAGGTGTTAAATATCGAGGACATTCCTATCATGTGAGTGTCCACGTGTGGTATCTGTTCCGATGGATACTACACCCTATAGACCGGTGTTGTCTTGGCCTTCGGGGCATGATTCCGCCGGTCTATGGATCTGTCCTGTGCAGTTCCAGGAGGTCCACCCTCCCAGGCTTTGCCTCTCCTCTTTGGGGAGGAGTAAGTTGATAGCTTACTGCCTGAGGCGCCCCTACCGGGGAATGCCGACGGGGCTGTCCAGGCAATTTTTAATGGCTAAAGCGCTCACGTTCTCGGGCGCTGGCTTTTCAAATCCCACTTTCCGACCTTGTGTCACATACTCCTATAGTGGGTAGGTGTTAAATATCGAGGACATTCCTATCATGTGAGTGTCCACGTGTGGTATCTGTTCCGATGGATACTACACCCTATAGACCGGTGTTGTCTTGGCCTTCGGGGCATGATTCCGCCGGTCTATGGGTCTGCCCTGTGCAGTTCTAGGAGGTCCACCCGCCCAGGCTTTGCCTCTCCTCTTTGGGGAGGAGTAAGTTGATAGCTTACTGCCTGACGCGCCCCTACCGGGGAATGCCGACGGGGCTGTCCAGGCAATTTTTAATGGCTAAAGCGCTCACGTTCTCGGGCGCTGGCTTTTCAAATCCCACTTTCCGACCTTGTGTCACATACTCCTAATGTGGGTAGGTGTTAAATATCGAGGACATTCCTATCATGTGAGTGTCCACGTGTGGTATCTGTTCCGATGGATACTACACCCTATAGACCGGTGTTGTCTTGGCCTTCGGGGCATGATTCCGCCGGTCTATGGGTCTGTCCTGTGCAGTTCTAGGAGGTCCACCCTCCCAGGCTTTGCCTCTCCTCTTTGGGGAGGAGTAAGTTGATAGCTTACTGCCTGAGGCGCCCCTACCGGGGAATGCCGACGGGGCTGTCCAGGCAATTTTTAATGGCTAAAGCGCTCACGTTCTCGGGCGCTGGCTTTTCAAATCCCACTTTCCGACCTTGTGTCACATACTCCTATAGTGGGTAGGTGTTAAATATCGAGGACATTCCTATCATGTGAGTGTCCACGTGTGGTATCTGTTCCGATGGATACTACACCCTATAGACCGGTGTTGTCTTGGCCTTCGGGGCATGATTCCGCCGGTCTATGGGTCTGTCCTGTGCAGTTCTAGGAGGTCCACCCTCCCAGGCTTTGCCTTTCCTCTTTGGGGAGGAGTAAGTTGATAGCTTACTGCCTGAGGCGCCCCTACCGGGGAATGCCGACGGGGCTGTCCAGGCAATTTTTAATGGCTAAAGCGCTCACGTTCTCGGGCGCTGGCTTTTCAAATCCCACTTTCCGACCTTGTGGCACATACTCCTATAGTGGGTAGGTGTTAAATATCGAGGACACTCCTATCATGTGAGTGTCCACGTGTGGTATCTGTTCCGATGGATACTACACCCTATAGACCAGTGTTGTCTTGGCCTTCGGGGCATGATTCCGCCGGTCTATGGGTCTGTCCTGTGCAGTTCTAGGAGGTTAACCCTCCCAGGCTTTGCCTTTCCTCTTTGGGGAGGAGTAAGTTGATAGCTTACTGCCTGAGGCGCCCCTACCGGGGAATGCCGACGGGGCTGTCCAGGCAATTTTTAATGGCTAAAGCGCTCACGTTCTCGGGCGCTGGCTTTTCAAATCCCACTTTCCGACCTTGTGTCACATACTCCTATAGTGGGTAGGTGTTAAATATCGAGGACACTCCTATCATGTGAGTGTCCACGTGTGGTATCTGTTCCGATACATACTACACCCTATAGACCGGTGTTGTCTTGGCCTTTGGGGCATGATTCCGCCGGTCTGTGGGTCTGTCCTGTGCAGTTCTAGGAGGTCCACCCTCCCAGGCGTTTGCCTCTCCTCTTTGGGGAGGAGTAAGTTGATAGCTTACTGCCTGAGGCGCCCCTACCGAGGAATGCCGACGGGGCTGTCTAGGAAATTTTTAATGGCTAAAGCGCTCACGTTCTCGGGCGCTGGCTTTTCAAATCCCACTTTCCGACCTTGTGGCACATACTCCTATAGTGGGTAGGTGTTAAATATCGAGGACACTCCTATCATGTGAGTGTCCACGTGTGGTATCTGTTCCGATGGATACTACACCCTATAGACCGGTGTTGTCTTGGCCTTCGGGGCATGATTCCGCCGGTCTATGGGTCTGTCCTGTGCAGTTCTAGGAGGTCCACCCTCCCAGGCTTTGCCTCTCCTCTTTGGGGAGGAGTAAGTTGATAGCTTACTGCCTGAGGCGCCCCTACCGGGGAATGCCGACGGGGCTGTCCAGGCAATTTTTAATGGCTAAAGCGCTCACGTTCTCGGGCGCTGGCTTTTCAAATCCCACTTTCCGACCTTGTGTCACATACTCCTATAGTGGGTAGGTGTTAAATATCGAGGACACTCCTATCATGTGAGTGTCCACGTGTGGTATCTGTTCCGATACATACTACACCCTATAGACCGGTGTTGTCTTGGCCTTTGGGGCATGATTCCGCCGGTCTGTGGGTCTGTCCTGTGCAGTTCTAGGAGGTCCACCCTCCCAGGCGTTTGCCTCTCCTCTTTGGGGAGGAGTAAGTTGATAGCTTACTGCCTGAGGCGCCCCTACCGAGGAATGCCGACGGGGCTGTCTAGGAAATTTTTAATGGCTAAAGCGCTCACGTTCTCGGGCGCTGGCTTTTCAAATCCCACTTTCCGACCTTGTGGCACATACTCCTATAGTGGGTAGGTGTTAAATATCGAGGACACTCCTATCATGTGAGTGTCCACGTGTGGTATCTGTTCCGATGGATACTACACCCTATAGACCGGTGTTGTCTTGGCCTTCGGGGCATGATTCCGCCGGTCTATGGGTCTGTCCTGTGCAGTTCTAGGAGGTCCACCCTCCTAGGCTTTGCCTATCCTCTTTGGGGAGGAGTAAGTTGATAGCTTACTGCCTGAGGCGCCCCTACCGGGGAATGCCGACGGGGCTGTCCAGGCAATTTTTAATGGCTAAAGCGCTCACGTTCTCGGGCGCTGGCTTTTCAAATCCCACTTTCCGACCTTGTGTCACATACTCCTATAGTGGGTAGGTGTTAAATATTGAGGACATTCCTATTATGTGAGAGTCCTCGTACAACGTGTGGTATCTGTTCCGATGGATACTACACCCTATAGACCGGTGTTGTCTTGGCCTTCGGGGCATGATTCCGCCGGTCTATGGGTCTGTCCTGTGCAGTTCTAGGAGGTCCACCCTCCCAGGCTTTGCCTCTCCTCTTTGGGGCGGAGTAAGTTGATAGCTTACTGCCTGAGGCGCCCCTACCGGGGAATGCCGACGGGGCTGTCCAGGCAATTTTTAATGGCTAAATCGCTCACCTTCTCGGGCGCTGGCTTTTCAAATCCCACTTTCCGACCTTGTGTCACATACTCCTATAGTGGGTAGGTGTTAAATATAGAGGACATTCCTATCATGTAAGAGTCCTCGTACCACGTGTGGTATCTGTTCCGATGGATACTGCACCTTATAGACCGGTGTTGTCTTGGCCTTCGGCGCATGATTCCCCCGGTCTATCGGTCTGTCCTGTGCAGTTCTAGGAGGTCCACCCTCCCAGGCTTTGCCTCTCCTCTTTGGGGAGGAGTAAGTTTATGGCTTACTGCCTGAGGCGCCCTTACCGGGGAATGCCGACGGGGCTGTCCAGGCAATTTTTAATGGCTAAAACGCTCACGTTCTCGGGCTCTGGCTTTTCAAATCCCACTTTCCGACCTTGTGTCACATACTCCTATAGTGGGTAGGTGTTAAATATAGAGGACATTCCTATTCATGTTTTACCGCATGGTAGGAATCCTGTCATCTCTTACCACATTTAGTGGCGTTACTGTATTGCTATGAATAAATACATTGTATATTTGAACCTGTCACAATTTGTGGTTGTTATCTTTGTGACCCCTAGCACGGGTCTACAACAATAACCCGGGAAAGTTTGGTAAAAATTGGAATCAAAGTTAAACTTGAGAACATAAAACGAACTGCAAAGATGAAAACGTCAAACATATTATGGAGCCTCTTTTAATGCGGAAACCAACTCTAACAAACAGTAATCAGTAACAGATGAATATAACGTGAAATTACAGGGGGAAAACAATTAAAAAAACATACAGCCACATTGGGTAGAACCAGCATCGGCTGATACAAAATAATATTTTGTGTAAGGTCAACGAGCTTAGAAAGAGTGGGGAGGGAGAGCAACAACATCTCCGCTCGGCGGATGCAATAGTACCGAAACAATGGAGAGGCTCTGTGTTACTTCAATTCCAAAAAAGACAAACGGACGTTACTAACGAGAAATCGATTATAAATGGCTGTTGTGATAACGCAAAATAATTTGCAAAGGTTATCGAAAGAGCTGGATAATGCTGAAAACATGACGATGCTTGTTGTTACTCGGATAAAAGGAAAACATAACCGGTTATTGTCAATGAAGATTCCCTGATAAGTACTTGTGTAAAAAGTCTTAGTCAGTTAACTAATAATAGTTACGTTTTGTGCCACAAAAAATCCTTGTGATTGAGTGGTCGAGAATGAGGAGAGTATACTCCAGACCTCTATTGGACGGAAGCAGATATATAGATTACTAGAAGTTCATGGAGGCGTATTTCTAAACAAATTATATGAAATGGGCAAAAGCCTTTATCAATTAGAAACAATGCTTGATGCATGTTACAATAACGCATAGTTATTCCAACGGTTAGTGTTAGAGAGTGTTAGAAATCTGCGTAAAATCTCCAAAAGGATCAATCATTTTCATAAGAATATTTAGAAGAAAAAAAAAAATGAGAAAAATATTAAATTATTTGAAAACATTATTAAAAAATATGAACTGATAAAAATATGAACTAACAAAAAATATAAACTAATAAAAATATGAACCTATAAAAATATTAACTGATAAATAATTTGAACTAATAAAAATATAATCTGATAAATAATATCGACTGATAAAAAATATGAACTGATAAAAAATATGAACTGGTAGAAAATATGAAGTGATAAAAAATATGAACTGATAAAAAATATGAACTGATAAAAAATATGAACTGATAAAAAATATGAACTGATAGAAAATATGAACTGATAACATATATGAACTGATAAAAAATATGAACTGGTAGAAAATATGAACTGAGAGTAAATACATACAGATAAAGTTAACTGGGAATTTGATAAGTAAACCCAATGTAATTAAATGAAAGTTTAACTTCTATATACTTTGAAGTTTACCAACCCAAATTATTCATTGTAAGAACCAAGATGAGGCCAACTAATGTTAATATAGATATAATATAAAAAGTTGCCTCATCGTAAAGTTGTGATTTTCCTGTAAAATCACAAATTCATTTTCATACGAGATAGAATTAGATAAGTAAAGGGTGATGTTTTCAATAACAGCACACCCCCCCACACACACACACATATATATATATATATATATATATATATATATATATATAGAGAGAGAGAGAGAGAGAGAGAGAGAGAAAATAAAAAAGAGTGATAAATATGCGACGATTGTCCAAATTTATTTCAAATTTCAATTGTTCAATGCAAGGTGTATTCAGTAATAAACTAGTGTTTATTATTCTTTCCTTAAGCCAAGGCTTTTCAAAGATCCAGATCTTATCATCAGAGGAGAAATACAGATGGATAAGTTGGCTTTCGAAAAAACCAAAGTTCAATTATTTGAAAAATATGAAAATTATTTTTTAAAAAATTTTTGTTAAAAAAACGCAGTGAATGAAAAGAAAAGTTCCGTAAAAAAGATATGCAGATTGTCCGGGTTGTAAATTTCCGTTGAAATATATATATATATATATGTATATATATATATATATATATATATATATATATATATATATATATATAAGTAACATATATAAGAAGAATAAGCATATCATGTATATTCTATATTATTAGATTCTTTGTCAGTATATTCCACTTTGAAGGAAGAGCACACTTCATGAAAAATGAAAAGAAATAAAGCGATGTACGGATCATATTCCAAATGTAATGTTTCTTCTGTCAATATTTTTTTTAACATTAATTTCAGTTTTGGATTCAAGACGTACAATTAATTTCGTATCTTCCGAAATTACGAAATATAAATATATAGATAATCGATATATTTTTTTTTACTTTTTTACTCCTACATCGGAAAATTGCATTCTTATAATTACAGATTTCAGATATGCAATTAGACATTTCATTTCTTGTGCATCGATATGCGTAACATATTTCTAACTGAATCAGCTTTTTATTTTATTTACGTCAAACCATCTCCGCGTTGTGCACGCTAGAGTCGGAAACGCGCATATTGAATAGACGTACCTCATTATATTTATAATAGAATTGTTGTTATGTTGGCAAATTTTAGTTTGAAAAGTGTTATACTCTGCATCCACCCATTTATAAAAAAGTAGTGTCTCTCTGTAAGTCTATCGCTAATGCGCAACTTTTTGAAATAAAGTCAACGGACGTGTCGCGCGTTTTAGCATTTATAATATGAGATGTTCCTTAAAGCCGTCCCGTAGTTGTTATTTTACGCTTAAATATCAAATAATATTGTTGTCAATGTGTCATGCTTAAATTTCTCTTTTGTCAAGCTTACGTTTTAAATCGCCTTTTGTTCGGTTTACCAGGTGTAAGGGAAGTGACGGCGGCTAAATGGTTAATGGCATGGACTGACAACCTGGGTGTGCCAAGTTCGAATCCAGTTCATTCCACTGAAACATTTTCACTTAGGATGTTGGCAAGCTTCACGTAGGTCCTTCCCGTAAGTACTCGATATCTTTCTAGAAATAATTCTAACTCAAAAGATATCGGGAAACCTATGTCACAATGGAATCATCTGATTCATACAAAAAGAAGAAAACCAAAGTGTCAGTTTTGAATTACGTTTTTTTAATGTATCTAATCTCTATATTTATTAATTATGGCACTCATATAGATGACGCACCATTTTCCCGTGACTTCGCGTCGTCAACGTTCGGCCAATTACGGAAGCGCCCGAGAGCTGACGAGACTGTTAACCGTTCAATCTCTCGAAAGGCTAACTGAGTTCTGCAGCAAAGGTCTCTTTTTGCGAAACCAAAAAAATGCGATAAATGTCAACGTATGTGTAAAAAAAATATGCCATAAATGTCAACGTATGTGTAAAAAATACCATAAATGTCAACGTATGTGTAAAAAAAATGCGATAAATGTCAACGTATATGTAAAAAAATACCATAAATGTCAACGTATGTGTAAAAAAATGCGATAAATGTCAACGTATGTGTAAAGAAATACCATAAATGTCAACGTATGTGTAAAAAAATTCGATAAATGTCAACGTATGTGTAAACAAATACCATAAATGTCAACGTATGTTAAAAAAAATGCGATAAATGTCAACGTATGTGTAAAAAAATATGCCATAAATGTCAACGTATGTGTAAAAAAAATATGCCATAAATGTCAACGTATGTGTAAAAAAATATGCCATAAATGTCAACGTATGTGTAAAAAAATATGCCATAAATGTCAACGTATGTGTAAAAAAATTCGATAAATGTCAACGTATGTGTAAAAAAATATGCCATAAATGTCAACGTATGTGTAAAAGAAATATGCCATAAATGTCAACGTATGTGTGAAAAAAATATGCCATAAATGTCAACGTATGTGGAAAAAAATATGCCATAAATGTCAACGTATGTGTAAAAAAAATGCCATAAATGTCAACGTATGTGAAAAAAAATATGCCATAAATGTCAACGTATGTGTAAAAAAAATATGCGATAAATGTCAAGTATGTGTCAAATAAAATGCGATAAATGTAAACGTATGTGTCAAAAATAAAATTACTTATTCAGTGTTTATGTTTACAAGAAAAAAAATTGACAAAAAGAAATATTGAAAAAAATGAAAAAACAAAAGAACATTTGCTTAACAAATAAAACAAAATCATATTTTGAAACTTTCCAGCGCACAAACAAAAACATTTTATTTAAAAAACATTTGATTAACGATGGTGACTTTGACAAAAAAATAAACATCTAATTAATTAGTTATTTAGCTCTGGTTTGCTCGGGCTTTATTTTTATATATTTATTTTAGTTTAATTTTCTTCATCGTAATTTATCGACTGCCAGTCTTCAATTCATTGTTTAGCAGTGTTCGCCTCGTCAACTCTCGGGCACTTCCGTAACCTGCCCGAATGTTGACGACGTGAAGTCACGAAACCATAGTACATCAGCTATAAGAGTACCATTATGTCTATTTTCACAATCCCAATATTCAAATTAATATACTAATGCACGTCGTAAGATAAACTAATTTGCATATTACTTTGCAAAAGTGCCTTCCATTAATTAACTCTTAATTTTTAATTAAATAGCTCTTTTCTATTTTGCTATAACCCAGATTTCTGAATGTGAATATATCATATCGTGGATAAAGGCTTAACATTTAGAGTATAAAATAATCTTCCACTCTTTTCCAGTCATTTTTTCTAGATATTGCGATGCTTGGTGTTCTGACTTTTCTTTTGCAATGTCAAACCTCTAGGCATCTTTATAATACGTTATGTCTATCCGTACGTTGGTCGGTCGGTCGATCTGCGCTTAACACTTAACATTGTAATATAATGTTCGTTGTTAAAAGCAAAGCGTCATTTAAAAAAAGAAAATCAGTTTTTTGGGTTCTGTTTCGTAAAAGAACACGTGAATTAACTCATGCAGGAGTGCACGGTTGATGGATACAGTGGTGTGAACAAATGTTTACATTCAAAGTAAATTTGAGAAAAAATAATTTTGTTTCTACTTTTTGTCATTTTATCACGTAAAGTCAATCCCCGTTTTTTTTTCGCGCAACTCAAGTGAGAAATCGATCAGAAAATCAATAAGTCCTACTTTCGGTGAACGAAAGTTCATTCGGGTCTCTTGATAAATGGAAACGCAGCTTTTAACAGGAGCATCGCCGTTAGCGGTATTGTGCGACCATTCCCTCCTCGAGATAATTGAAGACTGTGAATGCAGTTGGCAACGATTATCACAGTTTCAATGATTCAATGATGAATTCCTCTGTTTCTGAATAAGGCTACGGCAAATAAGATATAGCACACCAACACACACACACACACACACACACACACACACACACACACACACACACACACACACACACACATATATATATATATATTTTATATATGTATATTTTATATTTTATATTAATATTCTGTTTTTTTAGACATTATTACTTTTTGATTTTCATTCTTAACAGGCCCAACCACGTGACTTTCCAAATTTAAATTTTAAATTTATTTTCTTTTTTCTCCATTTCATTCTTTCCAAATATGATCTTAGTTTAAGATCGGATTCTAACTCTTCCTGATGAGATCTCATAACATCGATAACATCGACATGCCAGTGTCGCAGATGTTGTTCATGGCCGTGTAAATAAAAAATCATATATATATATATATATATAAAATATGAAACTAAAAGTATACTTTTAAAGGATAGAACTTATAGTGAAATTGTTTAACCTCAATATACGAGATAAAGCAATTATAAAGATAAATGAATGAAGAGAGATAAACATGTTCGAATGACAATTGTATTTCAACTTCGGTTGTTTAATGGTAGGGTGTACTCGGTAAAAACAGGTTTATTATTTTTTCCTTAAGCCAAGGCTTTTCAAAGATTAAAATCTTATCGTGAGATGAATTACATAGATGGATAAGTTGGCAGTGGAAAAGTCAAAATTCAAAATGTAAGTTATTAACCAATGATAGTTACAATTGATTCAGGCAAATAGTCTACGATATCCTACATAGATCACGTCGCCAACGAAATAGTCCGAACCGAGGTGCGACAAGCAGTTTAGTAAAAAAAGAGTAACAGTATGCGTGTAAAAAATATGGAGTTTGTCCAGTTGGTGAATGTCCGTTGATAAGTTGTTTGGTGAATGGAGATTGACAATGGAAGTTGAAATAGATTTGTCATTCGTACATCTTTATCTCTCTTCCTTCATTTATCTTATATATATATATACATATATATATGTATATATATATATGTATATACATATATATATACATATATATGTATATATATATATATATATATATATATATATATATATGTATATATATATATATATTATAATATAAAATGAAGTAATAAAATAAGGTGTCAATCAAATTTTATTAGAATTCAAAGTTCAAGCAAAGTATCCTTAAGTCCTTAGCTCATGAGTTTTCAAAGATAATTCTTCTCTTCAGAGAACCATTACCGCAGTTATACTACTACAGGTAATAAAATTAAGCTTTGAAAATATATAAAATTATATACACAAATACATAAAAATACATAACATCAAATATATCAATTATAATCTTAATGCTCTATCCAGTGTATTGAGCTTCAGTTTTTATCCGGATGTTTCACTAATTATAAGATATTAGTTGACGCTTATATCTTTTGTTGGATTGCTTCATATATATATATATATATATATATATATATATATATATATATATATATATATATATATATATATATATATATATATATATATACATATGTTATATATTCGCTCTCTGACTGAATCATCGCATTTCTTACGACATTTAAACGGTCTATTAAATATTCCACTTGCGTGTGTGTGGAAAATGTTCAATTCTCTCCAATTCGGATTGATCGTAATCCTGAGTCTACAATATTTCAGTAACCGGATCTTAATCATTACCAATTACTAAAGCACATGCACTTAATTTTTGGTCGTATTTCGTGTAGGCATATAGAGTGATATGTGAGCATCTTAACTACGAGAGTGTGTTACTAAATATTCTCACATACACCATCAGTTCTATTTTCGCGTTTTGTTCCTTTACCTTACATCTGTCATTAGGCTATCGCTTCAATTAAAATCAACGCATTATGAAGATAGAGATACACACCAAAGATTAAGTTTGTTGCCGGTCCAGGATGACCAGCCTGGCATCTATTAACATCCAGTTGCGAGTATTGTTCTTTATGTTGTGTTGCAGCCGAAGCTCGAAACGATTATCACGACAGACTATAAGATTAGGAAAATACATTCCTAGCAATAAAAAGAGAAAATTGTTAAATATAAACGAAAACTATCCTGTTTAAATTCACGTCAAACAGGAAATCTACAGTGTACGTTTACTTAAAAAAAATATAAAACGCTAATTAATAAGTAAACAGTAATATATACCTGAAATAGTCTCGTGAAAGTTCCGAGAATCTTTCCATTTAGAAAAAAGTTTATAAAAAACTAAACAATTAGAAATATATAACATGTACACCTGTACATTCAAACGAGATGACGACAATGTAACAGAATAAACTATTTTTAGTTATCAACCAATGATAGTTACAATTGATTCAGGCAAATAGTCTACGATATCCTACATAGATCACGTCGCCAACAAAGTAGTCCGAACCAAGATACGACAAGCAGTTTAGTCGGACGAGGACTTTTTTTGGACGAGTGACAGGATGCAAACTGAAGTGCTAGGAATACATTAAACGATCGACTGCTCCTAACGAGACAATCGTTCAAGGCAGAGAGCTAGAAGATGCAGACAGATAATGTGATGGGAAAGAAATACACAAGACATGCCTATAGTTGAGCGACATTCTGAAAGAATCAGAGTGTCTCGAATAATGGACACGACTGGTTGGCAGCTGATCTATACGTCAAGCGACTTCAGGTGAAGATGATGGAGAATGCAACATAAGCTATTTCTACACAAACGCACACACACACACACATATATATATATATATATATATATATATATATATATATATATAAATATCAAGTAGAGATACTAATCACTAAGTATTGAGCACTATTAAAACGCGTATATACCAATTAATCATTTATTAGCTTGTATTATCCCTATAACTATAGTACATATATATGGCAGATTCATCGGCTAATTCCCTCCTGAAACTAAGATTCTGATTCGGAGTATTGACAGGATCCATCTAAGGATATCCAGACATAAGTTGTCTGTTATATTTAACAATACTTGCCTGCAAGAGAAGCTGCTGCATATATATATATATATATATATATATATATATATATATATATATATATATATATATATATATATATACACACACACAAGCAGTACAAATAGCTATATGCACGATCCGAAGCGCCGCTTCGTAAGATCACTCTAACTGCCTGGTAGACAGTCGCCGATTCAGCTGTTTACATTTAAAGTTCCTATATATTTACTAACTAATTGGCGATGGCCTGATGGATAAGATCCCCGACTGTGAATCAAAGGCGATTTTTGATTGGGGTTCGCGCCTAGCGACCGTTGAGAATTAGTTTCTAGAATGAAGATTGCGTTAGCATGAAACATCGATTTCTCTAGGTATTTTAAAAATAATTAATATTTATTTATAAAAATATTATTGTTTATATATATATACATATATATACATATACATATATATACATATATATATATATACATATATATATATATACATATATATATATATACATATATACATATATATATATATATATATATATATATATATATATATTACCTGCATTAATTTTCTTTCAGCCTTCTGGACTTCTAGATATATTTCTTAATTATGTCTTTAAAACTCTATGACCTGGATGGATTGTATAGATTAAAAAAAAGTATGTTTTTGGGTTGATATATTTGATGTTACATATTTTTATGTATTGTTGTATATATTTTTATATATTTTAAAAGTGAAATTTTATTGCCTGTAGTGATGTCACTATGGGAGAAGATTTATCTTTGAAAACTCATGAGCTAAGGACGTTAAGATACTTTTTTTGAACTTTGAATTTTAATAAAATTTGATTGACACCTTATTTTATTATTTCATTTTATATTATAATATTAAAGCTCTATCCAGTATATTAAGCTTCAGTTTTTATCCGGATGTTTTCACTAATTATAAGATATTAGTTGACGCTTATATCTTTTGTTGGATTACTTTATATATATAAAAAAGCTGTATTTACTATATATATATATATATATATATATATATATATATATATATATAACGTTCCAAATTGTACATCACCTATGAAGTAAAGTGTATTTTATTTTGATTTCAATAGAATTAATAATGTTTAGTCATCGTTCGCCTGACCATCAATGAAACAGAATATATAACGCTTATTTTTTATCATTTCATGTAATCTAAATCTGGATGAATTTCCGTAAATTTTAGTGTACTGTTTTTTTTTACTTTAACAGGTAAGTACATAATGATGTGTTTGTGCTATGTTTTAAGAGCAATATTCAATATAGAGGTTTACCTGGAGAAGAAATTAATATTTATACGTATGAAATTAATATATATATATATATATATATATATATATATATATATATATATATATATATATATATATATACATGTGTGTGGGGGAGTGTCGACTTTGGTAATTGAATAGGTTTCTATATCATGCGTCGGTTTTGACAGAAAACTATATTCTCAACAATTCTATTGATTTTAAATTCATATAATGTCTAGACAACTGACATAAAGGACCAAGAGCCGCATTTGTAAGTAAACGGTATTGATTTCGCATTAGCCTCTTTCAAAGTTATGCAAGAAGTTTCAAATAAAGAAGAATAAAAGTCTTCAAACGTAGAAAAGAATAAAAACATATAACAATAATCTGGGTTAAATATATTCTAGTAAATACATTAGAGTCGTTGGCTGCTTATCCTTGTAATTTTATCTGTCAACATTACATTCATAAAAATAACGAATATGCATGACCTATGTAACTGGAAACAAAGCATCTTTCTACCAGTAATTTGTTTAATTTTCGATTTTTGAGCGATTATCAGCCCTCCCCAGGTGTCAGCCATTCTGTTTCTCGTGTTACCTTAATAATTTACACTAGCTGTATATTAAACTAAAAAAAAGTAATAAACACAAAAAAAAACTTATATGGGTATGTAGAAAAGTAACTTATCTTGCCTTTGGTCACATTTATTCGTTGTATATCTGTTGTTTATTTACACCTTTTTTGTTTTGTAGGCATTTGTTCAAACTGCCCACCTTGTCTTCTTTTCTTGCTTTCTGATTGGATAAGCCCTTCGACAACTTACGTAAACAGTCGGAAAAAGCCAAACGGAAATTCGGTTTTTTTCTTGTACCAGTACCCATAAATATAATTTTACAGGTTCGTCAAAACTAATGACGTATTTCTTGAAAAAAAAACATCTTGAGAAAAATGGTTCTTCTACGCGTTTAGCGATGCCAATGATTATTTACATCTTAAAGATGTGTGACTGAGGCCAATACAATTATAAATAAAAACGTGACAAAAAAACTAAATTATATTTCACACATCAAAGTATGAAATATCGACGAAAAGACAATTTAAAACAGAACGTTGAAACACTAACCAATTTTATTTGTATATATCAAGCATGACAGATAGAAAAATATGATATTTCAAGCGTTAGCCATTGAAATATCGATATAAAAGGATATTTACTAGTTACCCGTGACAGAGAGATCGACAGAGAGACCATATTATGAAGACGCTTGGCTGCTTTTAAAATAAGATACGGCCATCAACATCGAACGTTGAACAATACATCAGTCATTTGAACGTGAAGCCCTACGGACCGACATACACATCTACTTATAGAGATGCGAGGCCTCGCATCAAATAAAGTTTTGCTATGTTAATATCTTTCTAAAATGTTGGCCATCTTTCATTGAATTATGCATTTGTGTGTTCATTGTTTTTATTATAGTTTTTTTTTTACTTCTGAAAGCGAGTGGCCGTATGTTAGATGTAACGTAAAACCATTGCATTGGGATGCAATGCGATAATCTTTCTAATAATACCGAGAAGAGCAGGATGGTTATTTACGTATTCAGCTAATGCATTATGTTTAGTGAAAACATAGCCATTCGACTGAAGAACAAAAATAGCATGAAATATTATACACTGTCAAAAAAGAGCTGCGCGGTAGTTTATCTTTAGAATGTCTTTTAATAAAGAAGAAATATCGATGAACATATAAACACTTTTCGAATTTCTTTTTCTTCATATCTATCTATCTATCTATCTATCTATCTATCGATATATATATATATATATATATATATATATATATATATATATATGATAATTTTATTTACACAGACATGTACAAAATCTGCGACACTGGCATGTCGATGTCGATGTCGATCGACATGCCAGTGTCGCAGATTTTGTACATGTCTGTGTAAATAAAATTATCATGTATAAAGCTCTATTTTGATATTGAGCACTTTTTATAAACCCGGTTAAAATTCTCTGGATTACCAACCTGTGGATATTTTTCACCTGGATTATTACCATTATTATATATATATATATATATATATATATATATATATATATATATATATATATATATATATATATAAAGATAGATGAAATAAAAGTGATAAACATGTACGAATGTCCAGATTTATTTCAACTTCTATTGTTCAATGCAAGGTATACTGGGTAGTAAAATTATGTTTATTATTCTTTCCTTAAGCCAGGGCTTTTCAAAAATCTAAATCTTATCATCAGAGGAATTACATAGATAAATAAGTTGGCAGTAGAAAAGCCAACGTTCGACATTTGGAAAAAATATTAAGAAATGGAGAGTGAAAAAAAGATTCGTGTTTAAAAGATATGGGGTTTGTCCAGTTGGTAATTGTCCGTTGATAAGGTATTCAATGAAAGGAGATTTAGATGGAGAAGAAGGGTTTTCTGTGAAGGCAGCATGGAAAAGCGTTCAATAGTGAAATGTTGAGTTCAAATCGTAGGTGGAGCGCACTTAATCGGAATTAATATGAGAAATCGGGCCATTTAAAAAATACTTCCGACCGGAGTAGGAATTAAAGTTTAATTGTGTACAGTTTACGTTGGCAGTGAAATATTTAAGCAGGTCTAAGAAGAAATCCTTATTGTATTCTGTATATATATATATATATATATATATATATATATATATATATATATATATATATATATAAACCTTAGAATTAAAAAAAACAGTAAAAAATTAAAACAAATAAAAAGTTAAAAAAAAAAAATTAGATCTGAATGACTCAACACTCAACACAACCACCGCCCACATTTAAACAAGACTAGAGATTGTGTCTTCCTACCCATCGAAAAATCAAGCTGATGTTGACATGTCTATGTGAGCAACAAACACACATCCAAACATGAGCTATTATGAGTTTTTTTACTCCATGTTCCCTTTCCCCCTTTTATTTTTCTTCCGCTCTCCCTTTAACACTAACATTTATATCTCAACGAGCTTAGCAATCAGTAGGTTAATAAATATGGCCTAAAATAATTCTGACAGTAAATTTCCAGATCGAAGCGATATATAAGTTTGATTTCTCACAGAATTCTGCCCATTTTTTAAGTCTCTGATATGTTTTCTTGTTCCACGAATCCTTAATACAAGTTGTGGCTGAGTCAACGTCTAGCTATCGTCGACATCGTCTTAAACTTAAACAATTTTAAATAAATATTCTTCGTGGAATTAATAAGAATGTGGTTTCTCTGATGATTTTCGACTCAGAGTTCTAAATTAATATTGATTACTTTTATTAATACGCATGTGCCTCTGAAGTTATCTATTCATTTCGGAAGTTATTCAATAGAAATTGAGTCACGCGTGTACGGTAACGTTAATGAACGCGGCAGATTAATACTGTTACTCGTCTCAAATAAGTAATCAGCCAAGGGAATTAAGAACACCAGAAATAGAACGTCATCTGTATTAATTAGGACTCCTAGTGGATATTGCAAGAAGACGCACAACAGCACTTATTAATTATGGGTTTCAATTTATACACACACCCCTGACGCACATTTAGACGTGAGATCATTCCTTCATGAAAAACAAAACAAGAAAATTGGTTAATGAATCGTCATCCACGGATAAACTGATTCGCTGTATCGCCATTCCTCATTGTGGCTAGACTAGAAAGTTCTTCAAGCCGACCAACTAGTAGACAGTCTTCGCCACAATCCATTCAGCCATCAGTCACGTGCTCCTAGTAAGAAAAATCTTAAGGTTTATACCAACATTGTCAATTGTTGAGGATGCTTGATTTTTTGACACAGAGAGAGCTTTGTATTTTTCTGTTGTCAGTTGAAAACTTTACTTATCACAGTGCCCGACCCATGAAGAGTGACATATATATATATATATATATATATATATATATATATATATATATATATATATATATATATATATGATAATTTTATTTACACAGACATGTACAAAATCTGCGACACTGGCATGTCGATGTTATCGATCAACATATGATCTGAGGTTAAGATCGGATTCTAACTCTGCCTGATGAGATCTCAGTTTATAGTAACTGTTGATCGATAACATCGACATGCCAGTGTCGCAGATTTTGTACATGTCTGTGTAAATGAAATTATCATATATAAAGCTCTATTCTGATATTGAGCACTTTTTTATAAACCCGGTTTAAATTCTCTGGATTACCACACTGTGGATATTTTTTACCTGGATTATTATTATTATTATTATTATTATTATTATTATTATATATATATATATATATATATATATTGTTTCATTTTACTTCAGTCGAAGTTCTCAGAATTCAAGGATCCCTTACCTGGGGCTAACATTTAATCTTTATATGAGATACATAGATATTCGAATATTCTATTAAAGTTTTCTTTAAGTTCGCAAACGTTGTAAAGAGGTTAAGACATTAATTTCTTCTCCCGAATGGACTAGTTGATTGAGTTCTAGTATGTCTTTCGTTTAGTCTCTTTTTCTAACCGGATTCTAGAACAAGAACAAATCTGGTCTCGTGGAGTATCCAGCTAAGTGTTGTTACTTCAGTTTACATTACTTGGAGAAGGTGGACCATTCCTCGTATGAGCCAATGTATAGCCGTGTTGAGGGATCTTATTTGGGCTTCGAATACTATGTTATTTTGAATATTTTGTCAGGGTTAACTTGTAGGGTGAAGTATCATCATGCAAGGTTGTCCTGACAAACCCTTGTACAGAGTGACCGAAGACGCTCGAGGATGATGTCTAGTAGGTAATTCAAACTTCACCTCATTCTATGTGAAAGCATGAAATGAAACCCACTGTTTATTCATTTTGTTAGTCGTACTTTTGATAAATCTGAACGAACCTATCTTTTCTTTTACAAAATAATATCAAAGTAAGACCAATATATATATATATATATATATATATATATATATATATATATATATATATATATATATATATAGTCTCGGAAGTTTCTCAACCATTAAAACTATATATAAAAAAATTATATAAAAAAAACAAAAAACTTATAGTCTCAAGTCTTCTAGTGGAAAATCACTCATGTAAGTCAATTTATTTTTTACAGTTATTATATTAGTTAGTTTCTAACACTATTTTAAGGGATCATCAGTTGTTTACCATGAAAAACTGTTTCGGAAATTATATATATATATATAAGCTTTACTCATTAAAACAAAAACACCTGCTATTAACAAGA
>OY744543.1:6057700-6067700 GCA_963556195.1 Sepiola atlantica | reverse complement strand
ATACTAGACCAACTCGACAATCAGTTAAACCCCATCCATTCACTGTGGAGGTGCCCTGTCTTTCTACTTCAATAGCTTCTTTTCTCGTGCTGCCGGCCTCTGGAACTCCCTTGCTGCTTCCTGTTTCCCCGACTGTACCGACATGCAGAGGTTTAAAACTAATGTAAACAGACATCCCGATACATAATTCCCAACTTTGGATGACCCCCAAAACTTCCTTCCTAATTCTCAGTAGCCCTTTACGTCTACAGTGGCAACTTGCATTGTTTGGGGTGAAATATGTTTAAAAAAAATTACTATATATTTCAACATTTGTACATCTATAGTGTGATATACGCCCAGTCGTATTGAGCTGGCTGCCATCGAAAGAGGATTTTGTAAGGACTATCAAATTCACTTACAAACCCCAGCTGCATGCATATCCCTGTTAGAGGTGATAACATAGAACGTCTAGTATTCCACACTGACATAGGCAACTTCCGCTTTCTTGCTAGGAGCAGTTGAGCATCGTTTTTGATTCCATGATACAAAATTTGCAAACATTATTTCTCCTTTTTTATGAAAGGGTCCTCTACGTATAACCCCCATCTATTATATACGGGGTATTGTAGTATCGGTCCTTTTGTTCTGATGACATCTTACCAGGCATTACCTCCTCCTTTGGTAGGATAGTGTAGAATATTTTCGTTTATCATTCTCCCAGGCATAACCACTTTCTTTTTCTAAATAAGAGATTTATTTTCTTTTTAAAGGGAAGTGTGGTATATATTAATCTGTCATGATACATTCCTCCCAAGGAATTACATCTTCTTTAGAAGACAGTATAGTATAAGTTCCTTCCTCACGATATTATCCTCCCAAAATAATCTTATCTTTTTTTGTAAGGGACGATAGAATATTATGTATTATTTTAAACTGTAAGAGATTATGAACTAACGAACTGCCGACAGACAGACCCTCTCTTTAGAATACTAGAACATAAAACGAGTCATTTGGAAATACATATTCATCTTTTCTTTTTAATAAACTGTTTTTTTTTCTTCTATTAACAGGGCAATCTATAGGGGTAAAAACATTCCAGGGTGGTAATTCCTCCTCTGACCCCGTGCACTTCCTAAGATCATAACGCTTCTTTTCGACCAACATCTTCAGTTCAAAAATAGACCGAAGTCAATCGAGTGAAATTCTAAATGGTTGATATCAGCAGCCTGACATCTCATGAATAAAGAAATATGTTAATTGGCTTATCGCAAATCGTCACGTTATTTTGGTCGAGAGCCCAATCAGACAATGAGTGATGCAGCGTCCAAAGTTTGGTCAGTGCTCTGCCAAAATAGTGTATTGCTGTTTCTAAAAAAAACAAACATTGTATTCGCTGATACGTTGTTTTTCACTAAAAAATGGTTATTCGTATGAGTGTAAAGAAATATGGAGGAATGTCTCTATAAAAAAAAAGTCGATTTTCATACTCTTGTACGCCTATCACGGATCTTCGAGTTACGCCCGTTAAGTGTACTGATTTTGGCAAATATTTTTTAATTCTGAAATATTTCTCCTCAGTTTCCCGCTGTTCATCTCACGTAGTGCACACTTTCTATTCCGAATTCCATGTGGATGTCTCGGCTAAAGATTCTGCTCATGTTTATCAGTTTTTCTAGTTCAATTTTGCTTTTCTGCGGATAGCTTCAGGTTTTTTATATACATAAAATGGTTTATTCTGTTTTCTGTGTCTGTGAATTTGCATTTGGAATCACATTTTCTGATTATGTTGTAGAGTGGCATCATAGCTATACATTCTTATCGCAGTCAGGTGTTGTCCTCCAGCTGTCAGTTCCATTTAGGAATCAGATTACTTTGCTCGAATATTTAATCATGGGACTGGATGTACATATTTGAGAAGAATAGTTTTACAAGCACTTTATATATTTTCTCGACCAAGTGCATAAAACGTATGTCCATATATATATATATATATATATATATATATATATATATATATATATATATATATATATATATGTATATATATATATATGAAGAGTTCGAATGCAAAACGCGATAAACGCCATTTTCAAAATCACGAAATTGTCCCTACAAAAAGTGTTGTATTTAAACACTTAATGAAACCCCAAAACTATGTGTGACATAATATGATACCGAAATAATTTCTTTTTGATTTCAATTTAAATCAATTTTCATTCGAAGTCTAGATTTAATATATTCGTGTTTTTGTTGTTTACGGTCTCAATTTAAACATATTGGATTCATCGCGTTTTGCGTTCGAACTCTTCATATATATATATATATATATATATATATATATATATATATATATATATATATATATATATATATATATATATATATATATATATATATATATAGTGTATGTATTTACATCACATATGAAACCAGTGGTAACAATTTAAAATGGTTAACGTAATGCGATTTTGTTCTGTGATGCCATCCAGCGTTGCTGAATTTAAAATTGTCAACGACTTCCTGGACAAATGCGGAAAACGTTATATGCGCGTTTCTCTGCCATCTTTTAAAAATTCTCCAGATTTTTTTTTAATTTGCTTTTGATACCTGGAGATGAGTCAACGAAGAATAAAAAACTTGTGAAACGTATGGAACATTTTTTTTGGATTTTAATATAAAAAAGACCATCAGAAAAATTGAAAAAATAAAAAAGGTATAATTAAATAGACGAATTCTGTTATTTTTAACAATGTTTACATATATATATATATATATATATATATATATATATATATATATATATATATATATATACATATATATATTAAATCCCCGAAACAGTTTTTCATGGTAAACAACTGATGATCCCTTAAAATAGTGTTAGAAAAAACTAATATAATAACTATAAAAAATAAATTGACTTACATGAGTGTTTTTTCCATTGAAAGACTTGGGACTATAAGTTATTTTATTTATTTTTTTTAATATAGTTTTAATGGTTGAGAAACTTCCGAGACATATATATATATATATATATATATATATATATATATATATATATATATATATATATATATATATGGGAAAATGAAAAGGGAACACCAAAAAATGGATGTGTTTTATGTGTACATCAACGTTTCGTCTTTATTTATAAGACTTAATCAGGATGATAATATAGAGAACTTCCCCACTCATTTTCTTCAACATTCATTTTTATTCTCCAACAAGTACGGACGTCCACCCAGTAGTGGCCATTATTTTATTTTATTTTTCCTCCCAATATGTCTACCCTACATGTATCTGTACTTGCATGACATTTTTTTTCTCTATATTATCATCCTGATGAAGTCTTATAAATAAAGACGAAACGTTGATGTACACATAAAAAACATCCATTTTTTGGTTTTCCTTTTTCATTTTCCCATCACGTCGGATTACCTTCATCCTTCCCTTCCTATATATATATATATATATATATATATATATATATATATATATATATATATATATATATATATATATATATATATATATATATATAGAGAGAGAGAGAGAGAGAGAGAGAGAGAGAGAGAGGCATTTTCTCTGTAATACAGATATTGTTGAACATGGCAAACAACTTCTGCCTAGATATTCTTGTATGGATCCCTACTATTTGCTGAATCAGGGTCTTTATTTCAGTAGGAAATTGGCCGATAAATCTTCCATAACTGTATGGGACCCCAGTACTTTCAGGCTTATCCTGGTCCATCTTCAACGGAATCAGGTAAAGTCCACGGTGTTAGTGCTTATATTACTAGGTATGTTTGGCGGTAATTATATTATTGTTGTGGGCCTGTTTAGGGGTACCAACAATGAAATAAAAGAACAACAGGTTTAGAGATAATAATAATGAATTGTATTGAACAGAGAAATTATACACAAGTCAGTGTTGGCAGTGCTAGTGCCTAAATGTACTACAAATGTTCTCCCGGCAAAAACCGGTATTCAGGGTAGCAGGTTGATACCATTTAGTTATTACTAAAGGGTAGGTAGGTTCACCCACAACAATTATAAATACGTAATTAAAGTTAAAACTATAAACATTTTAGAATAATATTAGCTCGACTTAATTCAAAGTCCCAGACTTTCAACACCTTTTTAATTAAACTAGTCTATGCTGTAGGTTCGGTATTATCATCCACATTGAATAGGATATGCAGTTGATAATGGACCTCTTTTAATCGAACGTGTACACCTTTTGGACTCACCATCTATATAAATAAAAATGATGTCATGCTCATACCTCTACGCAGAATTCAGGATGTAGAACTCAAAATTTACATCAAAGAAACTAGACTAAGTGTAGTTGACTCATTTGTATGTATATATAAAAGAAGAAATAATGTTTTTATATTTTGAAAAATCAGATTCAATAATACAATGTAGGATGAACTCGTAGATACTAGGGTATGACGTGCTTGGCCGATGCATCGGAACGGGACACTCCGACAATCAGTCTAACCAAAGTAAGAAACAAGCAACGGGATCCCGTCTTAAAACATCACGGGTCGAAACCAATAGTAAACAGGTGACCCATATTTCGGGCGGAAGGGGGAACCTCTCTGTATAGGGTTGCAGAGCAAAATATTATTGGTTGTAAATCTGTCGGAGCCTGATCATGGCAAACTAATGAATAAGTCCTGAATTTGATTCTACTTAGTTATAATATATTATCTTTGTTTTATTATTTTATTAATAATTAACTAATTAGCTTAACTTTATCTGTAGTGTTTAGTTGAATCCTTGGCCTCTGTCGAATTTATTTTTTATATTAACCAAAAAACATGGTGTTTTATGAACCCCTTGTTATACAACTAAAGTGGCTATTGAACTAAACTTTCATTATATATATATATATATATATATATATAAAATATTAAACACACACACATCCGAAAACAGACCTCCCTGACGAATAATTTCTTCTTAATTTTAGATATTACTTAAAAAATACTAACTTGTGGGTGTTTGTTTTGTCGTTTGTTAGTTTTAAATGGACATAACATACATATATACATTTTAAGTAAATTATATTGAATTATATTACCTACATACGCTAGCATTCCAAGCTTTCGCTGTCATCAGTGTAGAGGATGATACTTTCAGACGAGCGCAAGGTTCGAACACCTGCGACAGAATCGACCTTGAACTCTGTAAGCAAGCGCGATAACTATTAGGCCACGAGAACCTACTACGTGAAAAAGGAAATTCAAGTTCCATTTATGCAAAGGGTGGCCTATCTAGGAAGACTAACCTGAGATTCTACGAACATTGTCGGAATGTGCCTTATAGCTACGTGTCAGTCTATTTATAACTTCCCCGAACAGGGCTGAACTTCAATCTTATTGAAGGGACTTATAACAATATTAATTTCAAGTAAATAATGTTAAATTATTTTACCTACATACGCAAGCGTTTAAAGCTTTCGCTCTCATCAGTGTAGGAAATGATAATCTCAGACGGTGTTTATCTATTAAGGAAATGCTGTAAAACACGTGAACTATCACTGTTTCATCCTATCTGATCTACACTAATACGATTCCTCGATTTTCTCTCCCCTATCTATCACTTCGTGTATATATCAATCTGCCTATCTATCCCAATCTCTGTAAGCCCATCTCTGTAAGCCGATCTCTCTCTATTTTTGAACGTTTTCTTTGTGCTGCGTTCGAGCGAAATCGATCTAATTAAGAATGCTTGTATTGAAACGATAGCGGAAATACAAAAGCAGTTTTTAATTAAATTTCTTTATTCTCGAATTCAAATCAGATCAGTATTAATGAATTTTTATTAATTAAAATATGCAAATCACGGGAAATAAAGACAGCAAGTGCCAACATCAAAAGTTCAATTATTTAATTTGTTGTAAGTAGAACACTTGTATCTCTGAAAGATCGCATGTGCCGATTCAAAGGAACAAGATATTAACCTGCAGTATATATATATATATTCCCGAAACAGTTTTTCATGGTAAACAACTGATGATCCCTTAAAATAGTGTTAGAAAAAAACTAATATAATAACTGTAAAAAATAAATTGACTTACATGAGTGATTTTCCACTGGAAGACTTAGGACTATAATTTTTTTTTTTTTTAATGGTTGAGAAACTTCCGAGACTATATATATATCATTATTTATTTAATATTTTTACCTACGTCCTTCTGGGTTTATAGCTCTCATCAGCGCAGGGAAATAACACTCTCAGACGGTCATAGGGCGCGAACCCGGTTCTACAGACACACTTTGAATCTGTAACTGTTTACCTAGTTCCATTAGGCCATGAGAAATCGGCATGTAATAAAGGAGAAATTAAGTGATATTTATACTAAAAACAGCAAGTATAAACATCTAAACATTCGATAGAACTCAACGATAGATGTGGATCATTACACTGAAGCTTTTAGGTAAATGTTTATTTTTAATCTTTACGACAGTGGTCAACTTTCAATTTTTCTTGGAATGGGCTTATAATGATATTAAATTATTTTTTTTAATATATAGGAACTTATAATATTACCGTATGAGAAGGGCTAACCTTTTCATATACCAGACTAACTCCTAATACGAAGAGAGTGCCCTATGTTTTGCATAGAGCATAGTAAGAGTTAAACACATAAAAAAAAAAAAAATATTCGTTTTATTCAGAGATACAGTTAAAAGTTTGTGAAGTATTTTATCCCGGAAATTTCTGAATATGAATATTCTTATTATTCAAATAAGAAAAACTGTGTTCGCGTACCACGACCGTCGGAAATTATAACTTCGTAGACTGATGATAGCAATAAGCTTAGAACGCCGGTGTCTGTACGTAATAATAATTTCATATTTATATATTTATATATATATATATATATATATATATATATATATATGTATATGTATATATATATATATATATATATGTATATATATATATATATAATACTAATGTTTTATTTGTCTATTCGTGTTTCTTTTTTTATTCAATACAAACATAAATACTCATATAAAGTATATATATATATATATATATATGTATATAAATTTTATTGGTGTGTCCTATATGTTAATCCAATGGAACCCGTAGTGTTTATACAATAGTTTCCCATACCATGCAAAGCTGTATTTATCTATAGTTTCTTTATACAAACATTATTAGCTACATATGTGCATACATGTTTCAGATGCCATTTCTTTCAAAATAGAGCTTCTTAAGGCCACTTAAGAATTAAAACTGCTTAAAAGCTATGAGACAACTTAGTAATTCTTTTTGGTTTTTGGAGAGTAGTAGGTAGTGGGATATTAAATTGGCCACTCATTTACTTACATTAAACTCAACATTTTATTAACACTTACACTTATATATATATAGATGGTTCTTCTTTCTTTCATTTAATTTAATAAGTTGACTCACAATATCACTTCAGGATAGGGAAATAAAATCCCGCTCCCTGTGATTGATCTGAGATAATAAGCTGTACATATATTGGACAAATCATACGATATTAAGCGCTTGCCAAATCTCTATTTCGTAGGAAATAGCAGCTGAAACATGTATGCACATATGTAGCTAATAATGTTTGTATAAATAAAGAAATTATACTATATATATATACATATATATATATACATATATATATATATATTGTGTGTGTATTTAGGCGGCTTTTTTTCATTTATACAATCATCATTAAATAAAACGGAGTGTTTTTGCTTGATGAGAATTTTTTTTCTATTTTCGAATTGTCCTTCTAGTATTTTGGTCAAATGGGTGTCTGTAAGTTTTGTGGGTTTCTTGTGCCATTTTTCTCTTATTTTTTCACTAATACTTTCGATTTGAACTGTCAAATATTTATCAGGCAGTGTAAGTCTTGGTATCTTTACGAAATTGTATTTTTTGTTGTGTTTTATGATTTTTGATAGAGTTTTAAACATTTCAGAAAATATATGGAAGTATTTCTATAAAAAAAGACACGTTACTGTCGAAAATGATTACAATAAATTGAAACAAAAATCAAAGACAATGTCGTTAGTGAATGCTTAGTGTAACGACTTATCGACATTGCTCGCGAAACACATTAGGTATATGTCCCGATTATTGGTTTACACCCAATCATTTTGTGTCGGTTTCATTTGTTTGAAAATAGCCACCACCCTTTGTCTCGGCAGAGAATAAAACAATGCTGTTGTTTAAGATCTGACGAGGACGGCCATCACCACATTGCAAATTGGGCAACTCATTTTGCGTATCAGGTTCCCAAAACTAGGTTTATAATACCTCATCGAAATTATCGGGTGTTGATTTTAACCAGGCGGTAAAACAGAAATACTTATTAAAATTCAATCTTTTATCCAGTGTTATTCATAAATATGATAATTGCAAATGAATTGCTATGCCACGTTAAAACAGCAGTTCTCCTTAGATCACGGATAAGCACCGTCTTAGTCTCAGATAGATTATTAGACGATGTATCTTTATAAGTTGAAGTAACCCTTGTTCTTTGCCTTTTGGCTAAGATCAACGTGTAGTATCTGTTCCGATGGATACTGCACCTCATAGACTGGTATTGTCTTGGCCTTCGGGGATTGATTTACGGCGGTCTATGGGTCTGTCCTGTGCATTTCTAGGAGGTCCACCCTCCCAGGCTTGTTCCTCCCCCCTTTGAGGAGGAGTAAGTTTATTGCTTACTGCCTGAGGCGCCCCTACCGGGGAATGCCGACGGGACTGCCCAGTCAATTTTTAAACCCCACTTTCCCGACCCGACCTTGGGTCACATCTTACTTGTGGGAGTAAGATAAAAACTGGCCTTGTGCCTAACTCCTGGAGAGGAGTAAATCAAAACTCTCATTAACTCTATCACCCATGGGAAAGTTACTGATCCTTACCTTCTTCTCCAAGTTATGGTAAAAAAGACAATTTAATGCAAAGAATCAAATGAAATAGAAATAACGCGTATTTAATAAGTGTGTTTACATCGGTCTTATATTCATCCTGTCCAGGAGACTTGACAAATACTGTGTCATTTCACCCCAGATTCCATATTGCACAACCGTTTATTTTCTAAATAATCTCAACCTTTTATAAGGTACCGTTTGATTCCCGAGACAGAAGAGGTGGTGTAGTGTTACTAGCGGCATCCCAGTGTAGTTGCAATAAATTAATATAGCATTGGTGTTGTAGTGATCTTACTCCTATTTTAGTCTCTAATTGAATAGCCAATAGAATAAATGTTTACCTGCACTGAGACGAAACACACACATCCGAAAACAGACCTCCCTGGCGAAATCTGCGTCAGTTTAAGGTCAAAGAATGAATATTTCTTTCTAAATTTAAGATATTACTCAAGAAAATACTAACTTGTGGGTGTTTGTTTTGTGTTTAAAAATTTTTTTTAAATGAACATACTTAAAATAATAAATTAATATTGAATTGATAAAGGCTTCTATTTTCAATTTTATAATACTGACCCACCAATGCTTAGAAATGAACGACCCATTTTCTTAAACTTCGAGCATGCCAATGCTTTCTTCGTTCTACAACCAGAATTTGAATTCATAACAGCCAACGACATCGCTGCGGATACACCATAACAAGGACATTTTATCAAGAAAACAAAAGGAAACAAATTTTCATTTTTGTTATTGTGTTTTTTGATTAAAACAAAATGACACAAAAATGGTCAACTCTGATGATGAAATATTATTCCGAAATAAATAAGATTAAAGTAAAAAAAAAAATCTTGCATTGAAAAAGGCCTTTATTTTCAATTATATATATATATATATATATATATATGTATGATGGACTCTCCCGTCGATTTCGACGTATGAGGGCCCCGCCAGGGGCTGCCCGCGCGTGAATTTGTAATTGCAACGGTTGCGCAATCTCAACAACCGCTCTCCTTAGTCGGCATTGCTTGATTCCAATGGCAAGTAGTAGTACAAGACGACTGGAAACAATGCCGAGATAAGCAGAGAGCACATACAGCACCTGG
>OY744543.1:6037700-6052700 GCA_963556195.1 Sepiola atlantica | reverse complement strand
TCAGGCGAACCTTGTCGAACTCGGGAATCGTTCTATCGAACTTTGCAACTTGGACGGAATTTCGAACGGAACTTTTTATTAAATCCACGGGGGTAGCATGCTCTCGTTCTGTCAGCCATGTCTGCGAATAAATCTTCAGTAATTCGCAATTCTTCGTATCGCCCGCAAGGACCCGTGGCCTAGTAGATATAGTACTAAGTAAAATTCAGTTCTAAGTGACAGTCATCTGAAGAAGGTCGAAGGTTACATCGGCCAAAACGTTGTGATAAAAACACCCAAGATGAGAACAGTAGTGCGAATATACCAAATTCTACAAATTATCAATCCTCATTTAAAAAATTCCGAAGCATCTTATTTTTTGTCCGTTTGAATTTAAACAGCCTGGAAAATATATGCAATATCTTTATTTAAAAAGAAGTGGATAATTTCGAATTTAGAATCGGGGCCGCTCTTTTAAACAGAGTTTCGTAATTGTTATCCCCGGCTGTTGAATATCAACTATTTACAGTACTGATAACGAAAGCGAGACGAGGATTCTAATGAATCAAGTAAAATGCGTATGTATTTTGATGAGATATGGATGGGTAGTTTGCTTGGATATTTCTACGTCTAAAGATTACAATTGGATACTTCATGATGCCGATTAGACATGGCTATAATTAACCCCAATAAAAAGCCCTAAATTTTGTCAGAGTATGCCCAAATCAATGACCTTAATTCAGTTTCATCTCATGTATTCGTAAGTACCGATCAGGATAAGTTATATACATGTCTTATTTACTAATAAATCGCCATCTTACAAGTGCCAGTTGGGAATAATCTTTAACGAGATGGTTGATGAATACTAATAACAATAATGACAATTACTAATATTGCTGCAATTCTTTAAACATATTGATACATCGGTAACGACATTGATGTTTTTGCTTCTTCTTCTTTCGTGTGAATCAGATGATTCTGTTGTTGGCATTAGTTTCCCCGATGTTTTTCTAGTTAGAACTCTTTCTGGAAAGACATCGGGTACTTACGGGAATGACCACAAGAAGGTTGCCAACCTCCCTAAGTGAAAGTGGTACTGTGGAATCGACTGGATTCGAACTTGGAACACCAAGGTATTCAGTCCGTGTCGATAGCCACTTAACCACCGTCACCTCCTTGTTTTTGTTAATATATTATTATTATTCGATATGTCCACGAAAATGAGTATTGAAATGAACGAACGCGAGATGGTGAGGTAAATAATGACATTGACATATTTATTTGGAACTGCATCGTACACAATGAATGGAAACGTACTACAAATAAAAGTAACTTATATTACGAAATCTATGTGAAGTTTGCAAGTACTTTATCAAAGACTTCATTATACGATTCTAAAATGATACAACTAATGACTCAACGGAACAATCGCTCCCAGGGCGAGAGTTTTCTTATTATAGCGTTTCCGGAGTCTGTAGATAGCGTTGTTTCAGTTTTAGTTATTTTGGGGGGTTGCCTAATTATGTTTTAATATCTTCTTATAATGAGTTTCTGTGTAATAGTTTTATTTGTTTCTCTTATGGTATACTAAATCATCTCAGCACGTCTTTTCTGAAATACAATACATACTTTAAACTATTAATTCGCTTAGGAAAAATAGTCATAACGTTTAATTTTACATATATGTCCGAGAAAATGCAGATTCACACCCTTCTATGGGAAATTCGTGGATAAATTATCATAATCAAATTTGCAAGATTTGAACATTAATTTAACATATTTTATTTTCGAGAAGGTTATACAATATAAAAATCAATTCTTTTCTTCTTTCAAATATTTCATATGTGTCTTAAACAAAGTTTAACTATAAAAATGAGACACGATATATTTGCAATATTAATTCTGCGGTTGCACCAGAGAGTGATTAACATTAATCATTATTGTTTACTTTTTACACATTTGACAGTTTTTAAATCAACGAAACAAATTTCATTGTCTTAATGATAGAATAGTTTTATTTTTTACATTATATTACGAAGAATATTAATCGAAAAAAAATAGTCTTTGATTTCTAAAGTTTAAACAGAGAAGACATCAATCAGAAAGAATACAGTTAATAATTTCAAGAATTCCCTCTTTGAAAAGTAAAAAGGGCATACCATTGATGATTTTAAATTTGTTTTGTCAAGAATTATTCAATTAGAATTCCAAATTTTGTAATTTTTAAAAAGAAAAACACGTAAATGTTTTTATTAAATATCTCATAAAATGTTAAACAAAGTCATCACAGAAAGCAGTATGTCAACATTAATTAGTTTCGTATTTTTGATGTCGGCTTTTTTATGGCTTTCTATTCTTTTGATTATCAAATGAGGTTCGTTTGTTAATGAAACATTTTACATACAAGAATGGAAATTATAAAGATACGTCCATTCAATCTACGCGTTTAACAATGAAACGATATTTAGAATCTAGGCGCGCTAGACAGAATGACAATATATATAACCAAGCAAAGCGGATATTCTTAAGATACGTCCATTCAATTTACGCGTTTAAAAAATAACCCTAACCCTAACCCTAACCTTATCCCCATCGAAAAGCGTGCACACACAGGAATTGGGTGAAGTCAAAGTTATAACCTTCGAAATAAATGCTTTCACAGATGGAAGATGTCGATGGTACGTAGAGGGAAGCACAGCTAGCATAAAGCGGCTATTAAGAAGGCAAACACTACCAATTACCCGAAGTCATCGTTAAACATAATGCACAGGAAAGAAGCCATTCAATATATTGTTTTATATACGAAATACTCAAGGGGACATAATAGAAGATAACAATATGGACGCCATATATCTGATAATATATAAAGTAAAGCTTATTTCCTCCTACATTGGTTCTCAATAGTTTTATTAACAAAAGACGGATATGAAAATCTGTTTTTATTAGTAATATAGGGCACATACTGTTCCGTGTTGTTTGAATAGAAACATTATAACCGCTATAGACCAACTGACCGACAGACGTATATAAACCATGAATTTTATTATACATTTAAGCCAACGAAAATGATGAGCAAAATTAAGTGTGGCATATCAACACAAGTTTTACAGACGGACATGAAGGCATTTCTTACAAGTATTGCAGAACGAGGGAAATTTATTTGAAATTTATGTGATGTCGGAGCAACAAAAAGGGTTAGGAATAGTGTTAGGGTTAGGGTTAGGGTTAGGGTTTAGGTTTAGGGTTAGGGTTAGGGTTAGGGTTAGTAATGTCGGAGCAACAAAAAGGGGAGTTTTACGTCATCATTTACGATCAACGAATATATTTTTTCAAACTTACGCCCGACAAAAAATGCTATTTCAAAAAGTAGCGTATCAGATAGACAATATGCTATTTCATACATACGCATCACAAATCGATAAACAAACAAACATTTTGTTTAGATCTTTGAGCGCATCTAAAATTAAATGCGCCCAGTCAATCTCTGTGTTTAAGGTTGACATTTAATATCGCAGTTTATCTATACACAACATTTTAACTGAAGCGTGACAGGAGACCATGGCCTCCAATTGAGTTTCTAGGCCACATCTAAAATCTGAAAAAATTCTCATTATTCATTACAGAAATTTTATCTTATTCTTGATGTCAATTTTTAAAATTTCTTCATGAGTTCATACAAGTCTTTCTATATTCGTTCATAAAAGCAAACCATAGACACAATATTTATCCATAGATTAAATAGCTTTTCTGGTCCATCTCCAACAATCACCTTCCATGCCCCTTCCCATCTGCTCATTCCTTTCACATGTCTCGGGTGAACATTTCCTATAACGCTAATTCCTCCTTTTCATCTTTTTCAATCTATTATTACATTTTTATTAAACACATCAACAGTTTTCGATTTATTTACGTTGACTATTGATATTACCCCTAACCTTAACCCTAACCTTAACCCTAACCTTAAGCCTAACCTTCTTTCTTTCATCAATCTTCTTCTGAATTACAGTTTTTCTTGTTTTGTTCAATTATATATTCTTTGTTGGCTTTATTAGTACACTTCGATTTTATAGGTTTTTATACTTTATATTATTATTATCATCATCATTATTATTATTATTATTATTATTATTATTATTATTATTATTATTATTATTATTATTATTATTATTATTGTTATTATTATTGTTATTATTATTATTATTGTTATTATTATTGTTATTGTTATTATTACTATTATAGTTATTCTTCTTATTATTATTGTTATTATTATTGTTATTATTATTATTGGTATTATTATTGTTATATTATTATTCCTTTTATTATTATTATTATTGTTAATATTATTGTTATTATTATTGCTATTATTATTGCTATTATTATTATTATTATTATTACTATTGCTATTGCGATTATTATTACTACTATTGTTATTATTATTATTAATATTGCTATTATAATTGTCATTATTACTATTATAATAATACTAATTATTATGATTGTTATTATAATTATTGTTATAATTATTATAATAATAATTATTGTTATTATTATACTAATGATAATAATCATTATTATACTACTATACTATTAATAATAATTATTATACATAATAATAATAGTATTTACACTCTTCTGTTAAAATGTACCATTAATATTTCCACTTTTCATGAAGTCATGACATGATCATGACATAATATATTTAACAGTGTATTAACAATTCAAAATAATAATTAATTTTTACATTTCATAGAAATAAAAACATATTTTCTTAACATAAAATTAAAATATTTCATATAATATTAGGTTTGCTTGAAATGAATATTTTAATAATTGATGTTTTTTGGTATATTAACATAGTATTATAATAATACTAATTATTATGATTGTTATTATTATTATTATTGTTATAATTATTGTTATAATTATTGTTATTATTATATAATTATTTGCTTGAAATTAAAATTTTAATAATTGATGTTTTTTGGTATATTAACATAGTATTTTTTATTATTGTTATTATTATCATTATAAATAATATTATTATAAATTGTTATTATTATTACTATTATTATTAACGTTATTATTATTGTTGTTGTTATTATTATGATTATTATTATTCTTATTATTATTGCTATTATTATGATTATGATTATTGTTTTAATTATTATTATTGTTTTTTTTTATTGTTATTTTTATGATTTGTATTGTTATTATTATTAATATTATTGTTATGATTATTATTATTATTATTGTTATTATTATTATCATTATTATTATTATTATTATTATTATTATTATTATTGCTATTATCATTATGTTTATTATTATAATTATTGTTATTATTATTATGATTATTATTATTATTGTTATTATTATTGCTATTATTAATAATAGTATTGTAATTATTTTTGTTATTATTATCATCAATATTATTATTATTATGAATATTATTGTTATTATTATTCTTATTATTATTATCATTATTTTTATTGTTATTAACATAGTATTTTTTGTCACTAGTTCTCAAAGCAGATATTCGCTGTTGCTATGATTCAGGAATGATTCTAATAAAACATATTTTATTAACTATAAATGTGTAATTTTGTATATTGTCTAATTTGTGCTAACACTAACTTTTGCCAATTACTTTTTTCATATTTCTTTTTTTTATGTCTTTGGAATAATACGTTTTTCCTATTACTATTGAATGGATAAGTGGTCTGATGATCAGCGAGGTTTACATAAAGACTATGTATTTCTCACTAGATTACAGATAAAACTAGTAGCGTGAACAATTAAACGCAAACGGTGTTTACCCAACAACATACTCTCATAATCCTCTGTAAATGACTGTGCAATGTTGAATCGCAGTGCTTGCTTTGTAAGTACGTTAATGGAGTGTGTTCCGATGAACTTGCTGCACTTGTGCGCTCTCAACCCTTCTGACAAAGTCGACTATCAGCATAATTTAATCCCATTTTTGTATAAGTTTCCTCATGCCAGAAAGCTTTTAACTCTTACACCTCCTTCTTTCTTACTGCGGGATTTTGTAAATCTCAACCTGCTCCCTGTTTCCAGACTATAATCTCATGCAGAAATTTAAGTAAAATATAAACGTGTTTCATTACACGGTCTTTCGGGGTACCAACAAGAATGAAAAAAAAATACAGAACGTATATGGAAAGAACTTTGGTTTTCTTTATTTCCCATCATCGGATGGTTTAAGCCGGCTACGCACACACATATAAAAACAAATCTTTTGACATACTTTTGTCTCATGAAAGTCTTTTTATTGCTGAGGTCAAAGACTTGGTTTCCGTTAGAAACTCGGTCATATATACACCTGACTGGAAAGCAATTTGCTCTGCATTGTCTATCCGACCGTGAACGGAAGCAATTATTTCATAGGCACTTCTAATGGTTTGTTTGATGAAATACAAGTAAGGAGATTCTTTCACTGTACCAACTTGCTTATCAGTCGCATTTTTAGTCAGCGGACACGAAAGCCTAACATCAAGTCGGGCTTGGGTACCATAGCCAATAAAGATTAATCGGTGCCATAAACATCGGTAAACTCCCATTCTTCCGGTACTTCGATACTCTGATCACCAAGCGCTCCGGCTCTTCGCGTTTCTGAAACCGCCGCCTTTCAAGTCTCGCTTGCACTGCGGAACCTTCTCCTTTTTAACAGTTATGAAGTCGCTTTCTTTCTTTCTTTCTTTCTTTCTTTCTTTCTGGACGTCCCACCCACACTAGACTCGTCCACGATTCATTTTTGCCACTATTCATTATCTTACGAACGAACAGCCTGCTATACAACTCCCCTCTATAGGATGCCTATATAAATTTGTTCCCTGATCCACAGTAGCCCCTTGCGTCTCAATGACAATGTAAAAAAAAATAAAAAAACAAGATCTTTTGTTTCAGTAAAACATCATGAAAACCGGTTGAACAGACGAATCAAACCAAACACTGTTTTGTAAGACACAATACTTTTTGTAGAAATGTGTTGTATTAGTAATAAAATAATGAATCGATAGAAAAGTCTGTTTTATCAGCTTGGTGGATGTGTTGACTTAGAGTGAATATTTTATAATCAGCAGCCTAAATCCGAAAGAAAAACGGAACTACTTGTTCGTGCAGATGTTGTTTTGTTTTTATGCTTCGGGCATTACTATCTAAACACTGCATATAATGTGGGCAGCTTCAGCGAGAGCAGGTGATAGTTTTCGTTAGTTTCAGCGTTGAATACAAAACGAGTTAGTGAACATGTTACAAATAGATGTGAATTGCGCCGGATTTATTCATACGAGCCAAGTTTTAACTTGCCATCAGTCTCGCAAGATTGGTTCTGCTTTGTGTGGCATTATTTCATTTTTGCGGGGGCTCGATTCTATCTGGTCATCACCCTAGCAATTACGTCCGTCTTCGAGAAAACAGGAATATTGCTAGCCCCTTTGGCTTTCCTACCGGGGAATACCGACTGGTCAAAGGTCCGGTTAGTTTTATATCCTGTTCTATTGTTCTGTTTTTTATATAGTGGCCTATATCCTGTTTCTTTGTTGTGTCAATATAATAGTTCACCCATCATATTTCGTACTTCCGGTGAACCTGTGGTTTTTATGTTCCGTGTCTGTTGTTCCGTGTTTGTTGTTCCTCTCCGTTCTAGAATTAGCGTTGAAACTTCTCTCTCCGGATTTCAGCATTGTACACACTCTTGCTTTCCTTCTTAATTTCTAAGAACACGTGGCTAGAACTTGCACCAGTATTGATATAATATAACGATATTACGAATAAAACCAAATAAAATTCTAAAATATATAGAAATGTGATACTTAAGAAGGCAATACAATGCCGAGGTGTGACGGATAGACACAAGTTGGAGCAAATAAGACATATAATGGTGGAACAAATTAAATAGTTTCACCCTTAATACAATATATACATACACATATATATATATTTATTTATTTTTTTTTTTTTCAAACACACATGTATATGTCTATCTACACAATGTTACAATGTTATGTAATACCTGTATCAAGATGGTCTGGTGGAAATTCCGTATGATATAATATTTCGGGAACTCTTCACTTCTTCAGAACCGGGCTCAACTCAAGTTCAAGCGTGCATAAAATATGTTGGAAGAACTTTTGGAATTGTCTTTAATAAAAAACATGATATTAAAATTCCGGTTGTAAATCTAGCAATACATCAGTAGATTTAGCTATATAAATATTAAAAATTTTCGTTGTGACACTTGATTTGTGCGCTTCTGGGCTGGCGTTGTGGTGAATCGTTCCATTGTCGTTGTTGCGAAAGAGAAATATTAGAAAAGCCGACGCCGTCTCGCCCGCGGGCAAATTCTTTAGTTTCCGAACAATCTTTTATTCTTCATATTTCTTTTGCGCTTTCAACAATGGATGCTTTCTAACACAAACTTTGTTCGATAATTTCCATTGTGAATTTATCTAACAGCAATTATTAATGCAGTGACTTTTCTCCATTTTATATACATCCATATAACATTAATCATTTTCCACATCTCTCTTTAACTTTCCTACTTCTTCTTTATCTGTCTCTATCTGTCTTTATATATATAAATATATATATATATATATATATATATATATATATATATATATATATATATAGTAAGCAATGAAAATATATATGGCAATCAAGCTACACAGAGGCTCCCGTGTTTCATCCCCGGGGGGAATCGTCAGGCTAAATTCATGGAGTTATTTTTGTCAGGTGTTTTTATATACATAGCTTGCTAGTTAACCAATCAGATTCTTTGTTGTTTCCGTCAGCCAATCGTTGGGCTTCCCTCGAACAAAAGCATTGTTGGTGACGCTCCTATTTTTGTTAACAATGGATTTTCCTATATCTCGTTTCCTTTGTTTTGTCAATACAGTGGGCGAATTTATTTTAACACGTGGTTTCTCGTGTTTCTATTTTAGGTTTTAAATTTTAGCTAATTCGGGAACAACAAAGAATCTGATTGGTTAACTAGCAAGCTATGTATATAAAAACACCTTGGCAAAAATAACTCCATGAATTTAGCCTGACGATTCCCCCCGGGGATGAAACACGGGAGCCTCTGTGTAGCTTGATTGCCATATATATTTTCATTGCTTACTACCTTGCTCTACTTACGTATCGAGCACTGTTGAAGTAAATACTGAAAACTGACACATAAAAAATTATATCTTCTTATAATATTTTATGTGGATACATGAAGTACTAATATATATATATATATATATATATATACATATTGTGTGTATTTAGGCAGTATATTTTCATTTAGGCAAACATTATTAAATAACACGGAGTGGTTTTGTTTGATGCGACTTTTTTTATTTTTTCAATTTTCCGAATTGTCCATCTAATGTTTCGGTCAAATTGATGTAAATATGATCCATGGGTTTCTTGTTCCATTCTTTTTTCTTTTTTGCAAGTACTTTCGATTTGAATCGTCAAATCATCTTCAGGCGGTATTAGTTTTAGTGTCTTTACAAATCATGACTTTACTGTTGTGCTCATTTTTGAATTATAACGGCAAGTAGTTTATAACTTGAAAAAGCGTCTGTAAAGTTGAAATGTACATGAGAGCGTGATGGCGTTCTACACATATGAGAGATTTAAAAGTTTGACTGTTTAAACCGTTAAGAAATTGATGACGTTAAAGAAAGTGCATACAATTCAAACGCATAACTAACTAATGGCTAAGAATTTGGTAATGTTAATTATTATTCTTGACACTTTAAAATGAATTTGTTGAATAAACTTTCTGTTTTGTATTACCGTATTTTTTAACTTTAGAATTTCAAAAATGAATAACTAAGTGACTTATGAATCCCCCTGTGTATGTATATATATATATATTTACAGGGTGATTCATAAGTCACTTAGCTATTCATTTTTGAAATTCTAAAGTTAAAAAATACGGTAATACAAAACAGAAAGTTTATTCAACAAATTCATTTATGGGAGTTTAAAATTACAGCAAATTTTCAAAATTTCCACCTTCGTTATGCATGCATAGTTCCATTCTTTTTTGCAAGGAATTTACGACTCTTTGTAGCATATTTGAATGATTAATTTTAACAAACTCGGCAGTGATTTTTGATTTGAGGTCGTCATTGCCTTTGAACAAGTGTGGCCGAGTCATCAAATTTGGCCATATGAATAACAATAAAAAATCGCTCTTCAATTGTAAATGACATACTGCCGGAAAAAGGCACATATGATGATTTACACACATTTAAATGAATGAAAATAAATATATAGAGAAAGAAATATATAAACGAACACATTTAAAATAACAAATAGCAGTAATTAGAGAGAAAGATAACAATTATCAAAAGTTAATAGTACGTTTGTGCTTCATGTGGTAATCATTTTAAGTAGCTAAGTGGCTTATGAATCACCCTGTATATACTAACAATATATACGCACATGTATATATATATATATATATATATATATATATATATACACACACACACAGGTACATATTACATATATAATAAGTTTGAAAATAACATTAATCATTTTCAACATCTCTATTTTACTTTCCTACTCCCTCTGTCTCTATCTGTCTTTATATATATAAACTTTTTCTTCTCCATCTAAATCTCCTTTCATTGGACACCTTATCAACGGAAAATTACCATCTAGACAAACTCCATACCTTTTACACGAACTTTTTTTCACTCTCCATTTCTTAATAATATTTTTTTAAATATTGAATTTTGGCTTTTCACTGCCAACTTATCTATCTGTATAATTCCTCTGATGATAAGATTTCGATCTTTGAAAAGCCTTGGCTTAAGGAAAGAATAATAAACATAATTTCATCACAGAATATACCTTGCATTGAACAATCGAAGTTTGAAATAAATCTGGACGTTCGTACATGTTTATCACATTTCTTTCTTCTATCTGTATAATTGCTCTCTCTCTCTCTCGTATATTGAGCTTAAACCATTTCACTATAGGTTCTATTTACTAAAAGTTTACTTTTACTTTTTGATTCTACCATATATATATATATATATATATATATATATATATATATATATATATATATATATATATATATAAATACGCACACACACGCACGCATACATATACATGTATATATATATATATATATATATATATATATATATATATATGCAGATATATATTACATATATAATAAGTTTAAAAATAAAAAAAATGAATAGTTGCATGAAGTTAATGAAACATAAATTCACCACAAAACACCCACAATATTATATATATATATATATATATATATATATATATATATATATATATATATATATATATATATATATATATATATATATCAAACCTATATTCGTATATATATATATATATATATATATATATATAAATGTATATATATATTATATATACATACCTATATATTACATATAAAAATAACTTTACCAATGAAAATTTAAGAGTTGTATAAAGCCAATGAAACGTGAATTCACCACGAAACATACACACATATTTAGTTATATATATATTAACACAATATACGTATATATATATACATATATATATATATATATATATATATATATATATATATATATATATATATAGTCTAAAGAAGCTTTGAGTCATTTTAAACAGAAAAAAAAAGAAAAGTAAAATGCAGTTTAAATTTCCAGAGAAACTAACTAAATCCAAGATATTGCAGACTTAACAGTCGTTGGAAAATTAATAAATAATAAAATAAGTAAATAAAAAAATAAAAAGGGGGAGAGTTAAGTATCTAAGAGTGAAACAAAAACAGGAGACCTTAAGCGTCTAATATTAACACGGGGATCATCAGCTGGTTACCATGTAACTGTTTCGGATATTTAAAAACAGGACAGTTATAATATTCATGGCTCTCCAATGGTACTGATTAAACTACCATTTCCCCAATAATCAAGTGTCGAAATAATTCAGCTTAAAAATTTATATATATATATATATATATATATATATATATATAAGAAAATTGACAACATCTTTGAAGCACCCATGAAAATATATTTAAGTGAAATATTTTTTTAAATCAACACTTGGTGCAATTTAAATGAAAAAAAAAACATTTATTTAATTTTTTTGTTTCAAAAAAACTTTTTTCAGGCGAGACTGTCTCATAGTTGGTATTTATTATCTTCTTCCTCCTCATCTTGATGGTGCACATATACATCCCCAAGTATATCTATTTATGCAAACATTGTTAAAAATAACATAATATGGCTGTTTAATTATACCTTTTTGATTTTATCAATTTTTCTAATGGATTTTATGTATTAAAAAAAAAATATTTGTGTATTTCTATAAACCGCCACATAAGATATCACCACTGTCAATCTTCACAACATACTTATATTAGCGTAAAGATTTTAATTCACTTCGTGTTTTTTATTCTCGTCAAAGTTTCTATGGACATTTTGTCTGTTTAAATATATATGAAAACTGCATTCTTTACTTATGATTTTCGAATTCAGCTTTTTTCTATGTATTTAGGTGTTATGCTACCTTTCCTATAGCGGACTATTTGAACTATTCAACTCACTATAAATACTGGGAGCACTCGCATCTCAGTGTTGGGCTCACACCATCCCGTCCAGTCTCTCAGAAACTTCAGTTGCTTGAGGACTTCGTGATGGGGTAATACCAGTCGAGGATTCGTTTTCAACAATCAGTTCGATAGGAACTGGACTATTTCCTGGGCCTTTTATATTTCGGGTTAAGGTATCAGGTTTTGGGTAGTCCTAGGAGGTGCACACTCCCAGGCCTTGCGCTCCCTCTGTAGGGTAGAGTAAGTTTATTGCTTACTGCCTGAGGCGCCCTTACCGGGGAATGCCTCAGAGGCTGCCCAGATTACTTTAGCTACACGAAAATGCTCTTTATTTAGCGGCACTAGCTTTACTGATCCTTACTTTCCGGCATTGTTCCACGTGTTGATGCGGTGAGAAACAATTAAATACTGGACCCACACCAGTCTATAATGGCAGTCAAGACTAACCTACAACTACTCTTGTTCTTCTGTTGTATTATGCCTTTTTCCTATACTTGTTTTCTCTAAAACTTTGCAGGTCCACAACAACTGGCGACGTGAGATTTGTAACTTACACTTTCACAACAGTAAGTAAGATTAAGAATTGAATAGATCTACAGAGATAAAACCCTGAATGACTCACCTCACGTCCTACGCTATTTCACGTTTCCGATTTATTTCTCACATTATATAAACACATTGAAAGAAACAGAAATGACCGTCACCATTCACACAGCAGTAAAAAGACACTAAACTCACAAATGTACATAACAATTATAAACGAATATGCATTGGGGGAAAATGGAGTGTGTGTGTGTCTTCCTAGAGAAGCGTGTATTCAATCTAGGTAGATCGATGAAAATAAACTGAATGGATAATAATTAAAACATCATTTTCAGCATGAGAGACAATTGGACATAATATTTCAAAACTAAATGTGACAACACAATTGGACATAATATTTCAAAACTAAATGTGACAACACAATTGGACATAATATTTCAAAACTAAATGTGACAACACAATTGGACATAATATTTCAAAACTAAATATGACAACACAATGGAAATAATATTTCAAAACTAAATGTGACAACACAATGGAAATAATATTTCAAAACTAAATGTGACAACACAATTGGACATAATATTTCAAAACTAAATATGACAACACAATGGAAATAATATTTCAAAACTAAATGTGACAACACAATGGAAATAATATTTAAAAACTAAATGTGACAACACAATGGAAATAATATTTCAAAACTAAATGTGACAACACAATGGAAATAATATTTCAAAACTAAATGTGACAACACAATGGACATAATATTTATAAAACCAAATGTGACAACACAATGGAAATAATATTTCAAAACTAAATGTGACAACACAATGGAAATAATATTTCAAAACTAAATGTGACAACACAATGGAAATAATATTTCAAAACTAAATGTGACAACACAATGGAAATAATATTTCAAAACTAAATGTGACAACACAATGGAAATAATATTTCAAAACTAAATGTGACAACACAATGGAAATAATATTTCAAAACTAAATGTGACAACACAATGGAAATAATATTTCAAAACTAAATGTGAAAATCAAGCAAAATGCGTTTTTACACTTAAGATCGACAAGATTCGGTTATAAACAAGCATGGCCGAATGTGAATTTAAATGCGTACGTTCTAACTGGAACCATATATCAAATATAAACTTAAAAAAAAACAATAACAATTTTAATAGATAATAGGAGTTTGCTTGAAGCATTGCTAGGAATTGTAGTAAATAAATTAAGAAGGCTGGAAACAATCCAGAGTGCCGGATTGATTAGAAGCTGGAAAGAACAAAAATAATAAATCGAAGGGGATGACTTACTATTTATTTTTATTTACATTCTTACATAACAGCAAGTGTGGTGTCGACTGTGTGCGTTGTTCGGATGATGATTAGGAATCATTTGATATTTCGGGAAAATCACCCCTTTGTCAAACCTGGCATCCATTTTGGCGAATTCTTCACACAGACGGACTTTTCCTTTGTGTCTATTTTTGACAAAGGAAACATTTTCTCGAAATATCAAATGATTCTTAATCATCAGTCGAACAACGCACACAGTCGACACCACACTTGCTGTTGTGTAAGATTGTAAAGAAAAATAAATAGTAAGTCATCCCCTTCGATTTATTATTTTTGTTCTTTCCAGCTTCTCATCAATCCGGCATTCTGCATTGGCCCTAGCCTTCTTGATATATTTACTACAATATCAATTTTGTTTTAAACATATGCCTCATAAACGGATCTGTTATTAAAAACTGGGCGTAACAAAGCTATATGATAGATAAAACATCGAACCCAACTAAACAAAGTTGTGTCTATTCCAACTGTATTCCGATACACGAAAAACTAATTCACACATAAT
>OY744543.1:5967700-6030200 GCA_963556195.1 Sepiola atlantica | reverse complement strand
TGATTCTTTTATCAACCATTTAACTGCATTGTGTCGACTCATTTCCCGAGGAATCTAAATAAACGAGAGTTTCTGTGTGTACGTGTGTATGACAAGCTAAAGAGGAATGGGCTTTGCAATGGAGGTAGAGGGGGTTGGGGAGAAGGAAGTTAAAACGGTGAAGTAGGAACGAGAGAACAATAGACGGGCGGTTAGAGAGAGAAAGAGATAGAGAGAAAGAAGTTTTAATAGAAATGTTATACATTTTCCCTGTTTCTTAAATACGTTACTCTATACAATTGTAATTGTATCTAAATTATGAAACAATGTTAGTCGAAGTTTAAATATCTATTTAGATGTTTTAAAACGTATTTAATTGGGTACTGTCTAAAGAAAAAGGTAATTAATTTAAAAGAAAGCAGCACAATGTAATCCGCATTGAAAGTTCGGTCAAATAAACTGTGTATAATAATGATGTCAAATAAACTGTGTATAATAATGATTCCAAATAAACTGTGTATAATAATGATGTCAAATAAACTGTGTATAATAATGATGTCAAATAAACTGTGTATGATGATGATGTCAAATAGACTCTATATAATGATGATGTCAAATAAACTGTGTATAATAATGATGTCAAATACACTGTGTATAATAATGATGTCAAATAAACTGTGTATAATAATGATGTCAAATACACTGAGTATAATAATGATGTCAAATAAACTGTATAAAATAATGATGTCAAATAAACTGTATATAATAATGATGTCAAATAAACTGTGTATGATAATGATGTCAAATAGACTGTATATAATAATGATGTCAAATAAACTGTGTATAATGATGATGTTAAATAAACTGTATATAATAATGATGTCAAATAAACTGTGTATAATAATGATGTCAAATACACTGTGTATAATAATGATGTCAAATAAACTGTGTATAATAATTATGTCAAATAAACTGTGTATAATAATGATGTCAAATAAACTGTGTATAATAATGATGTCAAATAAACTGTGTATAATAATGATGTCAAATAAACTCTATATAATAATGATGTCAAATAAACTGTATATAATAATGATGTCAAATAAACTGTGTATAATGATGATGTCAAATAAACTGTGTATGATAATGATGTCAAATAAACTGTGTATAATAATGATGTCAAATAAACTGTGTATAATAATGATGTCAAATAAACTGTGTATAATAATGATGTCAAATAAACTCTATATAATGATGATGTCAAATAAACTGTGTATAATAATGATGTCAAATAAACTGTGTATAATAATGATGTCAAATAAACTCTATATAATAATGATGTCAAATAAACTGTGTATAATAATGATGTCAAATAAACTGTGTATAATAATGATGTCAAATGAACTGTGTATAATAATGATGTCAAATAAACTGTGTATAATAATGATGTCAAATAAACTGTGTATAATAATGATGTCAAATAAACTCTATATAATAATGATGTCAAATAAACTGTGTATAATAATGATGTCAATAAACTGTGTATAATAATGATGTCAAATAAACTGTGTATAATAATGATGTCAAATAAACTGTGTATAATAATGATGTCAAATAAACTGTCTATAATAATGATGTCAAATAAACTGTGTATAATAATGATGTCAAATAAACTGTATATAATAATGATGTCAAATAAACTGTGTATAATGATGATGTCAAATAAACTGTGTATAATAATGATTTCAAACAAATTGTGTATGATGATGATGTCAAATAAATTGTGTATGATAATGATGTCAAATAAACTGTGTATGATAATGATGTCAAATAAACTGTGTATGATAATGATGTCAAATAAACTGTGTATGATAATGATGTCAAATAAATTGTGTATGATAATGATGTCAAATAAACTGTGTATGATAATGATGTCAAATAAACTGTGTATGATGATGATGTCAAATAAACTATTTATGATGATGATGTCAAATAAATTGTATATAATAATGATGTCAAATAAATTGTGTATGATAATGCTGTCAAATAAACTTTATATAATTATGATGTCAAATAAACTGTGTATAATTATGATGTCAAATAAACTGTATATAATAATGATGTCAAATAAACTGTGTATGATAATTATGTCAAATAAACTGTGTATAATAATGATGTCAAATAAACTGTGTATAATTATGATGTCAAATAAACTGTGTATAATTATGATGTCAAATAAACTGTATATAATAATGATGTCAAATAAACTGTGTATGATGATGATGTCAAATAAACTATTTATGATGATGATGTCAAATAAACTGTATATAATAATGATGTCAAATAAATTGTGTATGATAATGCTGTCAAATAAACTTTATATAATAATGATGTCAAATAAACTGTGTATAATTATGATGTCAAATAAACTGTATATAATAATGATGTCAAATAAACTGTGTATGATAATTATGTCAAATAAACTGTGTATAATAATGATGTCAAATAAACTGTGTATAATAATGATGTCAAATAAACTGTATATAATAATGATGTCAAATAAACTGTGTATGATAATTATGTCAAATAAACTGTGTATAATAATGATGTCAAATAAACTGTGTATAATAATGATGTCAAATAAACTGTGTATAATAATGATGTCAAATAAACTGTCTATAATAATGATGTCAAATAAACTGTGTATAATAATGATGTCAAATAAACTGTATATAATAATGATGTCAAATAAACTGTGTATGATAATTATGTCAAATAAACTGTGTATAATAATGATGTCAAATAAACTGTGTATAATAATGATGTCAAATAAACTGTGTATAATAATGATGTCAAATAAACTGTGTATGATAATTATGTCAAATAAACTGTGTATAATAATGATGTCAAATAAACTGTGTATAATAATGATGTCAAATAAACTGTGTATAATAATGATGTCAAATAAACTGTCTATAATAATGATGTCAAATAAACTGTGTATAATAATGATGTCAAATAAACTGTATATAATAATGATGTCAAATAAACTGTGTATAATGATGATGTCAAATAAACTGTGTATAATAATGATTTCAAACAAATTGTGTATAATAATGATGTCAAATAAACTGTGTATGATAATGATGTCAAATAAACTGTGTATGATGATGATGTCAAATAAACTATTTATGATGATGATGTCAAATAAACTGTATATAATAATGATGTCAAATAAATTGTGTATGATAATGCTGTCAAATAAACTTTATATAATAATGATGTCAAATAAACTGTGTATAATTATGATGTCAAATAAACTGTATATAATAATGATGTCAAATAAACTGTGTATGATAATTATGTCAAATAAACTGTGTATAATAATGATGTCAAATAAACTGTGTATAATAATGATGTCAAATAAACTGTGTATAATTATGATGTCAAATAAACTGTATATAATAATGATGTCAAATAAACTGTGTATGATGATGATGTCAAATAAACTATTTATGATGATGATGTCAAATAAACTGTATATAATAATGATGTCAAATAAATTGTGTATGATAATGCTGTCAAATAAACTTTATATAATAATGATGTCAAATAAACTGTGTATAATTATGATGTCAAATAAACTGTATATAATAATGATGTCAAATAAACTGTGTATGATAATTATGTCAAATAAACTGTGTATAATAATGATGTCAAATAAACTGTGTATAATAATGATGTCAAATAAACTGTATATAATAATGATGTCAAATAAACTGTATATAATAATGATGTCAAATAAACTGTGTATGATAATTATGTCAAATAAACTGTGTATAATAATGATGTCAAATAAACTGTGTATAATAATGATGTCAAATAAACTGTGTATAATAATGATGTCAAATAAACTCTATATAATAATGATGTCAAATAAACTGTGTATAATAATGATGTCAAATAAACTGTGTATAATAATGATGTCAAATAAACTGTGTATGATAATTATGTCAAATAAACTGTGTATAATAATGATGTCAAATAAACTGTGTATAATAATGATGTCAAATAAACTGTGTATAATAATGATGTCAAATAAACTGTGTATAATAATGATGTCAAATAAACTGTGTATAATAATGATGTCAAATAAACTGTATATAATAATGATGTCAAATAAACTGTGTATGATAATTATGTCAAATAAACTGTGTATAATAATGATGTCAAATAAACTGTGTATAATAATGATGTCAAATAAACTGTGTATAATAATGATGTCAAATAAACTGTATATAATAATGATGTCAAATAAATTGTGTATAATAATGATGTCAAATAAACTGTGTATAATAATGATGTCAAATAAACTGTGTATAATAATGATGTCAAATAAACTGTGTATAATAATGATGTCAAATAAACTGTGTATAATAATGATGTCAAATAAACTGTGTATAATAATGATGTCAAATAAACTGTGTATAATAATGATGTCAAATAAACTGTGTATAATAATGATGTCAAATAAACTGTGTATAATAATGATGTCAAATAAACTGTATATAATAATCATGTCAAATAAACTGTGTATGATAATTATGTCAAATAAACTGTGTATAATAATGATGTCAAATAAACTGTGTATAATAATGATGTCAAATAAACTGTGTATAATAATGATGTCAAATAAACTGTATATAATAATGATGTCAAATAAATTGTGTATAATAATGATGTCAAATAAACTGTGTATAATAATGATGTCAAATAAACTGTGTATAATAATGATGTCAAATAAACTGTGTATAATAATGATTTCAAGTCATATTTTTATAAGGAACCAAAGACGAATGGACTGTAAAAATTGAGAATACATTATTGAAATATTCATGAAGAAATATCAGTAATAAAAAGTCGAGTATGTCAGTAAGTTTCTAAAGATTAAAATACGGAGAAATGTCGAAAGAGTTTGCGAAGTTATAACAATTAATCCTGATAACTATTTACAGTAATATAGAGATAGTTTTAGTTTTATATGAAAACAGTTCTATTATTATGTTTTTCTTATTGACTTTATTCGGTGGTACAACTCAGTCTTTTAAAAAGATTTTCGCTGGAATAATACATACAATGATACTTAATGAATAATATAAAACAATATATAACGAACGTTATATCAGTGACATATGTTTAGAAGAACTGCATTGCAAAGATACAGCTATTCAAGTTGTATAGAAGCACTGCATTGAAAAGATACAGCTATTCAAGTTGATCAGAAGAACTGCATTGTAAAGATACAGCTATTCAAGTTGTTAAGAAGGACTGCATTGTAAAGATACAGCTATTCAAGTTGTTAAGAAGAACTGCATTGTAAAGATACAGCTATTCAAGTTGTTAAAAAGAACTGCATTGTAAAGATACAGCTATTCAAGTTGATCAGAAGAACTGCATTGTAAAGATACAGCTATTCAAGTTGTTAGGAAGAACTGCATTGTAAAGATACAGCTATTCAAGTTGTTAAGAAGAACTGCATTGTAAAGATACAGCTATTCAAGTTGTTAAGAAGAACTGCATTATAAAGATACAGCTATTCAAGTTGTTAAGAAGAACTGCATTGTAAAGATACAGCTATTCAAGTTGTTAAGAAGAACTGCATTGTAAATATACAGCTATTCAAGTTGTTAAGAAGGACTGCATTGTAAAGATACAGCTATTCAAGTTGTTAGGAAGAACTGCATTGTAAAGATACAGCTATTCAAGTTGTTAAGAAGGACTGCATTGTAAAGATACAGCTATTCAAGTTGTTAGGAAGAACTGCATTGTAAAGATACAGCTATTCAAGTTGTTAAGAAGAACTGCATTATAAAGATACAGCTATTCAAGTTGTTAAGAAGAACTGCATTGTAAAGATACAGCTATTCAAGTTGTTAAGAAGAACTGCATTGTAAAGATACAGCTATTCAAGTTGTTAAGAAGAACTGCATTGTAAAGATACAGCTATTCAAGTTGTTAAGAAGAACTGCATTGTAAAGATACAGCTATTCAAGTTGTTAAGAAGGACTGCATTGTAAAGATACAGCTATTCAAGTTGTTAGGAAGAACTGCATTGTAAAGATACAGCTATTCAAGTTGTTAAGAAGAACTGCATTGTAAAGATACAGCTATTCAAGTTGTTAAGAAGAACTGCATTATAAAGATACAGCTATTCAAGTTGTTAAGAAGAACTGCATTGTAAAGATACAGCTATTCAAGTTGTTAAGAAGAACTGCATTGTAAATATACAGCTATTCAAGTTGTTAAGAAGAACTGCATTGTAAAGATACAGCTATTCAAGTTGTGATCTTAGCGACGATGATTCGATTTAGGCATTAAGCGCAAATAACCAAAACTTATTTCCAACTTACGTTTCACGCATTACAAATATTCCAGTTTGAAAATTTATCGTCACAGAACAAAGTTTGTTTTAATTTCAAACACAACCGTGGCAGACCATCGTACATGTTTTTTTTGTCAATCTTAAACGTGACAGACGGACGAACATTCTATTGTAACCTTAAGCGTCATTGATGACTAGGTGTGGAAACACATATTGACGCAAGCCAAAATCTAAAAAAAACAAACTAAAAAAGGGGCGTTAATCACCGTTCAGTTTTTTTTTGTTTATAAAAAAAGAGTGTTTACACATGTTTTTAGTTGTATAACTTTCCTGGTCTTCATTCGCCAAATATTTGTATTCAGAGTGATGCCCTAGATGTAACTGACAAAAATACAACTTCCAAAAACGCGCTTCGCAATCAGAAAAGTTCGATCGATAGCGACAACACAGTAAGCACAGCCTTTATGTCCATTCTTACGAAACTTTCAAATTGGCCTCATGCCAATGACACATAATGAACTTAGCTGACTTCGCTAGATAATTCGTAGAACGCCACGATGTCGGATCGTCTTTTGTTATGTAATTAGGAACTAGAACAAAATGGATCTGCTATAATACCCAAGCATAATGCTGCACTATCGCAATCATAGCAGAGTAACGCGCACTTACTTAAAGCGTTTCCATGGATACTGCAATTATTCTCAAATATCTTCCTACATGCAAATCTGGATAAAAACGCCAACATTTGTGCATGTATTTTCTTGCATGGTTATTTGATACATGCCGGATAGGAATCCGATGTTGGAATCCGTCTGTCTCGAAAGCAATATACACCTCAGACAATCATATCTACACAACGAGAAATGTACATTAAAGAACAATCGTAAATGTATTGGACATTCACTCATTACGCCTAGTGGCAAATAAAAATGCAAGACACACCGGAAGGTAATCCAACGTAAGTAAGTAAAAGGAGCACTCATTTCAAATTCCGCTGGATAAGTTGTTCTACCGAAGGTTATGATAGTCGCTTATCTTACTATTCAACCATAATTTCAATGATGAAACATTGATTTTATATTTATCAGCGCAATTTTGAAAGGGGTTCAACTATCAAACACGCTCTTACGCTTAGGTGTAAAGGAAAAGATGACATCTATCTGACCATGTTGTCACATGATCACTGTAAACACTGAATGACATGACTTTGATTAGAGGATTGCCAAGAGGTTTACATATTTGAACGACATTGCAAGTACGAAATTGGTGCAATACTGTTTAATTATTAATGAATAATTTATATATAGTTCACACGTTTTAAATGGACAGTATACCATTACAAAACACTCTAGAAAAAAACAACTTTATTAATGAATAATTTATATATAGTTCACACGTTTTAAATAACATTATAAAACTCTCTAGAAAAACCCTCTATAGATGAATAATTTATATATAGTTCACACGTTTTAAATGGACAGCATACCATTACAAAACTCTTTAGAAAAAATCTCTATAGATGAATAATTTATATATAGTTCACACGTTTTAAATGGACAGTATACCATTACAAAACTCTCTCGAAAAACTCTATGGATGAAAAATGTATATATAGTTCACACGTTTTAAATGGACAGTATACCATTACAAAACTCTCTCGAAAAACTCTATGGATGAAAAATGTATATATAGTTCACACGTTTTAAATGGACAGTATACCATTACAAAACTCTCTAGAAAAAACTCTATAGATGAATTATTTATATATAGTTCACCCGTTTTAAATGGACAGTATACTATTACAAAACTCTCTAGAAAAAACTCTATAGATGAATAATTTATATATAGTTCACACGTTTTAAATAGATAGTATACACTTACAAAACTCTCTGGAAAAAATCTTTATAGATGAATAATTTATATATAGTTCACACGTTTTAAATGGACAGTATACCATTACAAAACCCACAAGAAAAAACTCTATAGATGAATAATCTATATGTAGTTCACACGTTTTAAATGGACAGTATACCCTTACAAAACTCTCTGGAAAAAACTCTATAGATGAACTATTTATATATAGTTCACACGTTTTAAATGGATAGTATACCATTACAAAACCCTCTAGAAAAAAACTCTATAGATGAATAATTTATATATAGTTCACACGTTTTAAATGGATAGTATACTATTACAAAACTTTCTAGAAAAAACTCTATAGATGAATAATTTATATATAGTTCACCCATTTTAAAAGGACAGTATACCATTACAAAACTCTCTAGAAAAAACTCTATAAATAAATAATTTATATATAGTTCACACATTTTAATTGGACAGTATACCATTACAAAACTCTCTAGAAAAAAACTCTATAAATGAATAATTTATATATAGTTCACACATTTTAAAAGGGCAGTATACCATTACAAAACTCTCTAGAAAAAACCCTATAAATGAAGAATTTATATATAGTTCACACATTTTAAAAGGGCAGTATACCATTACAAAACTCTCTAGAAAAAACTCTATAAATGAATAATTTATATATAGTTCACCCATTTTAAAAGGACAGTATACCATTACAAAACTCTCTAGAAAAAACTCTATAAATAAATAATTTATATATAGTTCACACATTTTAAAAGGGCAGTATACCATTACAAAACTCTATAGAAAAAATCTATAGATGAATAATTTATATATAGTTCACACATTTTAAAAGGACAGTATACCATTACAAAACTCTCTAGAAAAAAACTCCATGGATGAATAATTTATATATAGTTCACACATTTTAAAAGGACAGTATACCATTACAAAACTCTCTAGAAAAAAACTCCATGGATGAATAATTTATATATAGTTCACACATTTTAAAAAGACAGTATACCATTACAAAACTCTCTAGAAAAAAACTCTATGGATGAATAATTTATATATAGTTCACACATTTTAAAAGGACAGTATACCATTACAAAACTCTCTAGAAAAAAACTCTATGGATGAATAATTTATATATAGTTCACACATTTTAAAAGGACAGTATACCATTACAAAACTCTCTAGAAAAAAACTCTATGGATGAATAATTTATATATATTTCACACGTTTTAAATGGATAGTATACCATTACAAAACCCTCTAGAAAAAAACTCTATAGATGAATAATTTATATATATTTCACACGTTTTAAATGGACAGTATACCATTACAAAACCCTCTAGAAAAAACTCTATAGATGAATAATTTATATATATTTCACACGTTTTAAATGGACAGTATACCATTACAAAACCCTCTAGAAAAAACTCTATAGATGAATAATTTATATATAGTTCACACATTTTAAAAGGACAGTATACCATTACAAAACTCTCTAGAAAAAAACTCTATGGATGAATAATTTATATATAGTTCACACATTTTAAAAGGACAGTATACCATTACAAAACTCTCTAGAAAAAAACTCTATGGATGAATAATTTATAAATAGTTCCCACATTTTAAAAGGACAGTATACCATTACAAAACTCTCTAGAAAAAAACTCTATGGATGAATAATTTATATATATTTCACACGTTTTAAATGGACAGTATACCATTACAAAACCCTCTAGAAAAAAACTCTATAGATGAACAATTTATATATATTTCACACGTTTTAAATGGACAGTATACCATTACAAAACCCTCTAGAAAAATACTCTATAGATGAATAATTTATATATATTTCACACGTTTTAAATGGACAGTATACCATTACAAAACCCTCTAGAAAAAAATCTATAGATGAATAATTTATATATATTTCACACGTTTTAAATGGACAGTATACCATTACAAAACCCTCTAGAAAAAACTCTATAGATGAATAATTTATATATATTTCACACGTTTTAAATGGACAGTATACCATTACAAAACTCTCTAGAAAAAACTCTATAGATGAATAATTTATGTATAGTTCACACGTTTTAAATGGACAGTATACCATTACAAAACTCCCTAGAAAAAAACTCTATAGATGAATAATTTATATATAGTTCACACGTTTTATATGGACAGTATACCATTACAAAACCCTCTAGAAAAAACTCTATAGATGAATAATTTATATATATTTCACACGTTTTAAATGGACAGTATACCATCACAACACTCTCTAGAAAAAACTCTATAGATGAATAATTTATGTATAGTTCACACGTTTTAAATGGACAGTATACCATTACAAAACTCCCTAGAAAAAAACTCTATAGATGAATAATTTATATATAGTTCACACGTTTTATATGGACAGTATACCATCACAACACTCTCTAGAAAAAACTCTATAGATGAATAATTTATGTATAGTTCACACGTTTTAAATGGACAGTATACCATTACAAAACTCCCTAGAAAAAAACTCTATAGATGAATAATTTATATATAGTTCACACGTTTTATATGGACAGTATACCATCACAACACTCTCTAGAAAAAACTCTATAGATGAATAATTTATGTATAGTTCACACGTTTTAAATGGACAGTATACCATTACAAAACTCCCTAGAAAAAAACTCTATAGATGAATAATTTATATATAGTTCACACGTTTTATATGGACAGTATACCATCACAACACTCTCTAGAAAAAACTCTATAGATGAATAATTTATGTATAGTTCACACGTTTTAAATGGACAGTATACCATTACAAAACTCCCTAGAAAAAAACTCCATGGATGAATAATTTATATGTAGTTCACACGTTTTAAATGGACAGTATACACTTACAAAACTCTCTAGGAAAAACTCTATAGATGAATAATTTATGTATAGTTCACTCGTTTTAAATGGATAGTATACTATTACAAAACTCTATAGAAAAAAACTCTATGGATGAATAATTTATATATAGTTCACACATTTTAAATGGACAGTATACCATTACAAAACTCTCTCGAAAAAAACTCTATAAATGAATAATTTATATATATTTCACACGTTTTAAATGGATAGTATACCATTACAAAACTCTCTAGAAAAAAACTCTATAGATGAATAATCTATATATAGTTCACACGTTTTAAATGGATAGTATACCATTACAAAACTCTCTAGAAAAAACTCTATAAATGAATAATTTATATATATTTCACACGTTTTAAATGGATAGTATACCATTACAAAACTCTCTAGAAAAAACTCTATAAATGAATAATTTATATATATTTCACACGTTTTAAATGGATAGTATACCATTACAAAACTCTCTAGAAAAAACTCTATAAATGAATAATTTATATATATTTCACACGTTTTAAATGGATAGTATACCATTACAAAACTCTCTAGAAAAAAACTCTATAGATGAATAATCTATATATAGTTCACACGTTTTAAATGGATAGTATACCATTACAAAACTCTCTAGAAAAAACTCTATAAATGAATAATTTATATATATTTCACACGTTTTAAATGGATAGTATACCATTACAAAACTCTCTAGAAAAAACTCTATAAATGAATAATTTATATATATTTCACACGTTTTAAATGGATAGTATACCATTACAAAACTCTCTAGAAAAAACTCTATAAATGAATAATTTATATATATTTCACACGTTTTAAATGGATAGTATACCATTACAAAACTCTCTAGAAAAAAACTTTATAGATGAATAATTTATATATAGTTCACTCGTTTTAAATGGACAGTATACCATTACAAAACTCTATAGAAAAAAAATCTATAGATGAATAATTTATATATAGTTCACACGTTTTAAATGGACAGTATACCATTAAAAAACTCTCCAGAAAAAAAACTCAATAGATGAATAATTTATATATAGTTCACTCGTTTTAAATGGATTGTATACCATTACAAAACTCTATAGAAAAAACTCTATAAATGAATAATTTATATATATTTCACACGTTTTAAATGGATAGTATACCATTACAAAACTCTCTAGAAAAAACTCTATAAATGAATAATTTATATATATTTCACACGTTTTAAATGGATAGTATACCATTACAAAACTCTCTAGAAAAAACTCTATAAATGAATAATTTATATATATTTCACACGTTTTAAATGGATAGTATACCATTACAAAACTCTCTAGAAAAAACTCTATAAATGAATAATTTATATATATTTCACACGTTTTAAATGGATAGTATACCATTACAAAACTCTCTAGAAAAAACTCTATAAATGAATAATTTATATATATTTCACACGTTTTAAATGGATAGTATACCATTACAAAACTCTCTCGAAAAAAACTCTATAAATGAATAATTTATATATATTTCACACGTTTTAAATGGATAGTATACCATTACAAAACTCTCTAGAAAAAACTCTATAAATGAATAATTTATATATATTTCACACGTTTTAAATGGATAGTATACCATTACAAAACTCTCTAGAAAAAACTCTATAAATGAATAATTTATATATATTTCACACGTTTTAAATGGATAGTATACCATTACAAAACTCTCTAGAAAAAACTCTATAAATGAATAATTTATATATATTTCACACGTTTTAAATGGATAGTATACCATTACAAAACTCTCTAGAAAAAACTCTATAAATGAATAATTTATATATATTTCACACGTTTTAAATGGATAGTATACCATTACAAAACTCTCTCGAAAAAAACTCTATAAATGAATAATTTATATATATTTCACACGTTTTAAATGGATAGTATACCATTACAAAACTCTCTAGAAAAAACTCTATGAATGAATAATTTATATATATTTCACACGTTTTAAATGGACAGTATACACTTACAAAACTCTCTAGAAAAAAACTCTATAGATGATTAATCTATATATAGTTCACACGTTTTAAATGGATTGTATACACTTACAAAACTCTCTAGAAAAAAACTCTATAGATGAATAATTTATATATAGTTTACACGTTTTTAATGGACAGTATACCATTACAAAACTATTTAGAAAAAATCTCTATAGATGTATAATTTATATATAGTTCACACGTTTTAAATGGACAGTATACCATTACAAAACTCTCTAGAAAAAATCTCTATAGATGAATAATTTATATATAGTTCCCACGTTTTAAATGGATAGTATACCATTACAAAACTATTTAGAAAAAATCTCTATAGATGTATAATTTATATATAGTTCACACGTTTTAAATGGACAGTATACCATTACAAAACTCTCTAGAAAAAAACTCTATAGATGAATAATTTATATATAGTTCACACTTTTTAAATGGACAGTATACCATTACAAAACTCTCTAGAAAAAAAACTCTATAGATGAATAATTTATATATAGTTCACACGTTTTAAATGGACAGTATACCATTACAAAACTCTCTGGAAAAAATCTTTATAGATGAATAATTTATATATAGTTCACACGTTTTAAATGGACAGTATACCATTACAAAACTCCCTAGAAAAAAACTCTATAGATGAACTATTTATATATAGTTCACACGTTTTAAATGGATAGTATACCATTACAAAACCCTCTAGAAAAAAACTCTATAGATGAATAATTTATATATATAGTTCACACGTTTTAAATGGATAGTATACTATTACAAAACTTTCTAGAAAAAACTCTATAGATGAATAATTTATATATAGTTCACCCATTTTAAAAGGACAGTATACCATTACAAAACTCTCTAGAAAAAACTCTATAAATAAATAATTTATATATAGTTCACACATTTTAATTGGACAGTATACCATTACAAAACTCTCTAGAAAAAAACTCTATAAATGAATAATTTATATATAGTTCACACATTTTAAAAGGGCAGTATACCATTACAAAACTCTCTAGAAAAAACCCTATAAATGAAGAATTTATATATAGTTCACACATTTTAAAAGGGCAGTATACCATTACAAAACTCTCTAGAAAAAACTCTATAAATGAATAATTTATATATAGTTCACCCATTTTAAAAGGACAGTATACCATTACAAAACTCTCTAGAAAAAACTCTATAAATAAATAATTTATATATAGTTCACACATTTTAAAAGGGCAGTATACCATTACAAAACTCTATAGAAAAAATCTATAGATGAATAATTTATATATAGTTCACACATTTTAAAAGGACAGTATACCATTACAAAACTCTCTAGAAAAAAACTCCATGGATGAATAATTTATATATAGTTCACACATTTTAAAAGGACAGTATACCATTACAAAACTCTCTAGAAAAAAACTCCATGGATGAATAATTTATATATAGTTCACACATTTTAAAAAGACAGTATACCATTACAAAACTCTCTAGAAAAAAACTCTATGGATGAATAATTTATATATAGTTCACACATTTTAAAAGGACAGTATACCATTACAAAACTCTCTAGAAAAAAACTCTATGGATGAATAATTTATATATAGTTCACACATTTTAAAAGGACAGTATACCATTACAAAACTCTCTAGAAAAAAACTCTATGGATGAATAATTTATATATATTTCACACGTTTTAAATGGATAGTATACCATTACAAAACCCTCTAGAAAAAAACTCTATAGATGAATAATTTATATATATTTCACACGTTTTAAATGGACAGTATACCATTACAAAACCCTCTAGAAAAAACTCTATAGATGAATAATTTATATATAGTTCACACATTTTAAAAGGACAGTATACCATTACAAAACTCTCTAGAAAAAAACTCTATGGATGAATAATTTATATATAGTTCACACATTTTAAAAGGACAGTATACCATTACAAAACTCTCTAGAAAAAAACTCTATGGATGAATAATTTATAAATAGTTCCCACATTTTAAAAGGACAGTATACCATTACAAAACTCTCTAGAAAAAAACTCTATGGATGAATAATTTATATATATTTCACACGTTTTAAATGGACAGTATACCATTACAAAACCCTCTAGAAAAAAACTCTATAGATGAATAATTTATATATATTTCACACGTTTTAAATGGACAGTATACCATTACAAAACCCTCTAGAAAAAAACTCTATAGATGAATAATTTATATATATTTCACACGTTTTAAATGGACAGTATACCATTACAAAACCCTCTAGAAAAAAATCTATAGATGAATAATTTATATATATTTCACACGTTTTAAATGGACAGTATACCATTACAAAACCCTCTAGAAAAAACTCTATAGATGAATAATTTATATATATTTCACACGTTTTAAATGGACAGTATACCATTACAAAACTCTCTAGAAAAAACTCTATAGATGAATAATTTATGTATAGTTCACACGTTTTAAATGGACAGTATACCATTACAAAACTCCCTAGAAAAAAACTCTATAGATGAATAATTTATATATAGTTCACACGTTTTATATGGACAGTATACCATCACAACACTCTCTAGAAAAAACTCTATAGATGAATAATTTATGTATAGTTCACACGTTTTAAATGGACAGTATACCATTACAAAACTCCCTAGAAAAAAACTCTATAGATGAATAATTTATATATAGTTCACACGTTTTATATGGACAGTATACCATCACAACACTCTCTAGAAAAAACTCTATAGATGAATAATTTATGTATAGTTCACACGTTTTAAATGGACAGTATACCATTACAAAACTCCCTAGAAAAAAACTCTATAGATGAATAATTTATATATAGTTCACACGTTTTATATGGACAGTATACCATCACAACACTCTCTAGAAAAAACTCTATAGATGAATAATTTATGTATAGTTCACACGTTTTAAATGGACAGTATACCATTACAAAACTCCCTAGAAAAAAACTCTATAGATGAATAATTTATATATAGTTCACACGTTTTATATGGACAGTATACCATCACAACACTCTCTAGAAAAAACTCTATAGATGAATAATTTATGTATAGTTCACACGTTTTAAATGGACAGTATACCATTACAAAACTCCCTAGAAAAAAACTCCATGGATGAATAATTTATATGTAGTTCACACGTTTTAAATGGACAGTATACACTTACAAAACTCTCTAGGAAAAACTCTATAGATGAATAATTTATGTATAGTTCACTCGTTTTAAATGGATAGTATACTATTACAAAACTCTATAGAAAAAAACTCTATGGATGAATAATTTATATATAGTTCACACATTTTAAATGGACAGTATACCATTACAAAACTCTCTCGAAAAAAACTCTATAAATGAATAATTTATATATATTTCACACGTTTTAAATGGATAGTATACCATTACAAAACTCTCTCGAAAAAAACTCTATAAATGAATAATTTATATATATTTCACACGTTTTAAATGGATAGTATACCATTACAAAACTCTCTAGAAAAAAACTCTATAGATGAATTATTTATATATAGTTCACACGTTTTTAATGGACAGTATACCATTACAAAACTATTTAGAAAAAATCTCTATAGATGTATAATTTATATATAGTTCACACGTTTTAAATGGACAGTATACCATTACAAAACTCTCTAGAAAAAATCTCTATAGATGAATAATTTATATATAGTTCCCACGTTTTAAATGGATAGTATACCATTACAAAACTATTTAGAAAAAATCTCTATAGATGTATAATTTATATATAGTTCACACGTTTTAAATGGACAGTATACCATTACAAAACTCTCTAGAAAAAAACTCTATAGATGAATAATTTATATATAGTTCACACTTTTTAAATGGACAGTATACCATTACAAAACTCTCTAGAAAAAAAACTCTATAGATGAATAATTTATATATAGTTCACACGTTTTAAATGGACAGTATACCATTACAAAACTCTCTCGAAAAAACTCTATAGATGAATAATTTATATATAGTTCACACGTTTTAAATGGATAGTATACCATTACAAAACTCCCTAGAAAAAAACTCTATAGATGAATAATTTATATATAGTTCACACGTTTTAAATGGACAGTATACCATTACAAAACTCTCTAGAAAAACCTCTATAGATGAATAATTTATATATAGTTCACACGTTTTAAATGGACAGTATACCATTACAAAACACTCTAGAAAAAATACAACTTTATTAATGAATAATTTATATATAGTTCACACGTTTTAAATAACATTATAAAACTCTCTAGAAAAATCTCTATAGATGAATAATTTATATATAGTTCACTCGTTTTAAATGGATAGTATACCATTACAAAACTCTCTAGAAAAAAACTCCATAGATGAATTATTTATATATAGTTCACTCGTTTTAAATGGATAGTATACCATTACAAAACTCTATAGAAAAACTCTCTATAGATGAATAATTTATATATAGTTCACACGTCTTAAATAACATAACAAAACTCTCTAGAAAAAATATCTATAGATTCTAAAAAGACATGAAACTTCTTTTGTTCACATTGGTTTATTAATTCATATGAAATAAATGCCGGTCATTGTTAGCAACATATTCATGAAGTCGTTGATAACATACCGTGAATATGTGTGTAATCTAATGTAGGAATTAGTCAGTTCCATTTTTTATCATTTTTTAAATTTTCAGTTGAAGGATGATGTCAAAATACTTTAATTTATGTATCTCTAAAGTAAAAATGACAAAAGTGTAAAACTGCTGACATTGTTTCTCGCAACGTACACTTTTTAAGCGATCAAATGTACAGCTAACATTAACACCAACACATCCCGTTTATATAGAGAGAATATAAGCTGATAGAGAACACATTGATTATAAAAAAATGACATGATAGAGGCAATGTTCTCGATTGAGATAAGTAATGATGCTCTACATATGTTGTCATTTATATAATTGACGTATGAAAAGATGTACTCATACAGATGTACATACTGATGTCTATTAATGAACCTATGATGAATCGGGTGATATATGTCGTGTATTAATTTACTCCTCTCCAGGAGTTAGGCACTTTCAATTAAAATAACATTTTACACTTGTTTATAATGATCTATTATTCTTATAATTAATTCTCCTTAAAGGGTGGATCAAAATACTGTATTAATGATATTAAACAAAATTTGAAATGTCTATTATTTGTGCACCACGTGGTCACGTGATTAACGTATTTTGAGAGGTCGCACATCGAAGCGCTGATGAAATCAGAATAATAACCGCGTGCTGCACAAATAATAGACATTTCAAATTTCGCCGTCATCAACATCAGACGAATTTCAACTTGACTGGAATAATGTCTCAGTCAGGAAAAATAAAAAGAAGAAGAAAAAAAACCAAAATGATTATGCTTCCGATGAAGGTATCTCATACCGAAAGTACTCAAGTTTAAACAAAATAAAAGAAAGTTTTTTTAGATAAATAAATAATTTGTTTTAAAAACACAAATTACTGCGTTGTTTCAGGCTTCAAAATATTTAAAAAAAAAATTCTCTTTATGATTCTGATTTCATCAGCGCTTCGGTGTGCGACCTCTCAAAATAGTGCAATATCTTACTAAACATCCTTTTAACATTTAATCCAACAAATGCTGATAATATCTAAAATTGTAGATACAAAATGGGATGGTGATACAGATACAACTTCAGGGTCAAATACCCAGCCAGAATTAAGTAGAGGCCTTCCTCTATCACTAAATATATGTTTTTTGTTATGGTTACAGAGGTTAGTCTTTCTGATACGTATCAACAGATACGTATTGAATAGTAGGGGGATACCGTATAATCGTGGTATTATCCTGTTCTATGTTTTTTATTGTTATATCACGCGGCTACCGTTATTCTCTTGTAGCTTCAATTATGGATAATCTTAAAAGATAAAAACGACAACGCACATGTTCGTCTATAGAGTAAGATGTTTCCTGTTTTATTATTTTACAACATTAGCGCCCCCCGACTCTCCCTTCGCTCACAGGTGAAAGACGGCCATTTTATTTTAGACATTATATCTGTACCTTAACACTTTCGCTGTTCCTAACAGGCGAGGCTTTTGCAGAGATGGAAATTGTCTTGTCAATCTGTTTAAGCCATTTATGGTGGCTTTTTGTTATGGTTCCAAGCGTTCCAATTACAACGGGAAGCACCGTTACTTCTTTATTATTCCATAGTCTAATTCACATTATTATTATTATTATCATCATCATCATCATCATCATCATCATCATCATCATCATCATCATTATTATTGTTATTGTTATTATTATTATTATTATTATTATTATGCTGATGATGATTATGATTATTATTATTACTATTATTATTATCATTATTATTATTATTATTATCATTATTATCATTATTATCATTATTATTATTATTTTTATTATTATTATTATCATCATTATTATTACTATTATTATTATCATTATTAATATCATCATTATTATTATTATTATTATTATTATTATTATTATTATCATTATTATTATTTAATCATTAAATATTTTAAGATATTGTCGAAAAACAATCATAGATAACCAAGAGTAGTGTGGAAGGTTTATATAACAACTGAACACCACCCCCTACTGATATAAATTCTCTGCGACAATCGTTCTTCTTCTTAGATGTTTGAAGAACCTCCTCAGTCGCCAGCAGCCACACTCTGGTAAGTCACCGCTCCCCCTATTTTCCACAATATTTCATTAGCAGTGAATACTCAGAAAAACAGGCGGTGTTCCCTGGAGTCTGAGTGACAACACATACCCCAGATTTCCAGTAGTACTTTTCACTTCTTTCGATCATCGTTGCAAATTATATTGTCTTCTCGAATCTTCTCGTTGAAAACATTCGTTACCTTTCTCTAAAGAATTAATGACAATTCGTCCACTCGGCAATCTTGAACTTTCCCTTATCTCAAGTGAAACCCTATATAGTACTCTCTTTCTCTCTTCATTCATTTCACTTTCTTTGAGATTGTCTAACAACACCTGCTGATGGTTCCAACTGTTTTCAGGGTTAACAGAATGACAGAATGACAGAATGACAGAGTACATCACTTTTCTGGCAGTTCCAATTTGCGTGGATTCTTGTAATGTTTCTGTTGCATTTTAGGTAGTGTTATTGGTCCCCCGATTTATTAAATCGGGGGACTTATGTTTTGAGGCATGTCCATCCGTCCGTCCGTCTGTCCGTCCGAATTTTTCTCCGCAACCATCCATTGGATTTCTCTGAAATTTTGCATGAAGTTGTAACTTTAGTCAGGTTAGAAAGTGACATTCTCCGATTTTTGAAAAAAAATCTGCTTAGCCCCCAGGGGGTCAAAAAGCCCCGAAATGGCAAAAAATGACATTTTCTGTCCCATAGCTTTTTATCCATCCATTCAATTTCTCTGAAACTTGGCCAAAATGTGGAGGCACTTGTTTCTAATAGAAAATAAGTATCGCTGACCTTGGACAAAATCTGGTTCGCGCCCTCAGGGTGTCAAAAGCCCCCAAAATGGCAAAAATTACCCTTTTCTCCCATAACGTTTGATCCATCCATTTAATTTTTCTGAAACTTGGCCAAAATGTAGAGGCAATTGTTCTGGATATAAAATGAGCATCCTTGACTTCAGAAACATTCTGGTTCGCGCCCCCAGGGGGTCAAAAGAGGTTAAAAAATTCCCCAAATTGCCCAAATTTATTGCATTTTACACTCGCCACATCGAGTCACATACAGAGGGGGACCACGCACGCGCGGCTTGTTCTATCTAATTTCATCTCTTCTTGGTCTGTTACATTTCGGTTTTTGACTTGGCATCGGCGCTTGACGATCGTTTTAAATATTTAAGCTGTTCTATTCATATTATTGTTGTTCGTAGTAGTAATATTTGTAATATTATTAATAGTATTAGTAGTAGTAGTTGTAGTAGTAATAATTGTAATATTATTAATAGTATTAGTAGTAGTAGTTGTAGTAGTAATAATTGTAATATTATTAATAGTATTAGTAGTAGTAGTTGTAGTAGTAATAATTGTAATATTATTAATAGTATTAGTAGTAGTAGTTGTAGTAGTAATAATTGTAATATTATTAATAGTATTAGTAGTAGTAGTTGTAGTAGTAATAATTGTAATATTATTAATAGTATTTGTAGTAGTAGTTGTAGTAGTAATGTGAGTAGAAGTAGTAGTATTCGGTAAACTTTTTCCCTTTAATCAGCTATGTTGAACGAATTTCACAGCGTATTTTGATCCTATGAAACCGTTTTGTATCAGTTGAGGTAATGGTTCTCAAGTCACATCTCCGATTGTTTGACACAGCATAAAAGTAAATATCAACCACATTTAATTAGAAAGAAACCCGATCGATTCATAGAAACAGACGGCATCAAGAGAAGACCCACAAAAGGACAGACTCTAGCGATGTGACGTCATTACATGACGAAATTATCACCAATCGAACAGGTACGTACTAATTGAATCAACGCGACAACACAGATAGTCAACATCTGAGGACTGCAAATCGATTGGTATATAATTGATGTTTGACAGAAGTCTATAATGGAACCGTGATGAATGGGGCGTTATATGTTGTGTCGTTGAGATAACATTTTTATCTACTTCCTTTCAATTCAATTAACATTTTACAGTCTCTTTTAATAATCTGTGATTCTAATAGGACAGGGAGAGTGGAAAGTGGCCATTTGGATTACTTTAAGCATCATCGTAAATCTCGCTTCCCTTATTTTGTCTTTTGGTCCTCATATTCCATGAACGATGTTTCTGATAAAGTGGGAAGAAATGCGGTTTTCTGGGTCGGAATCTAACACTTATCATTGGCTACATTTTGACCTTGAAGTAGTAAGGATTAAGGTTAGGGTTAGGGTAAGGGTTAGGGTAAGCTTCTTAAATCAACTGGCTTCATACCTTGTCTGGAGCAATAGCCACAAAAAAGCGAGATGCTTGTATAATAAAAAGCCGAAAAAAAAGTTGTTTGTGTCTTTTAGTGTTGGAGAGGTAAGTAAGGGGCAGGTAACTTTTACAACGAATTTTAAACACGATTTTCCAGTAATCAAAACTGATGGCTTTAATTAGCGTTGCACATGTGGCTACTGTGCAAGGAAAACGTCGATTAGACATAAAAGGGTTAGGGTTTAGGGTTTAGGGTTAGCGTTAGGGTTAGGGTTAGGGTTAGGGTTAGGGTTAGGGTTAGGGTTAGGGTTTAGGGTTAGGGTTAGGGTTTAGGGTTAGGGTTAGGGTTAGGGTTAGGGTTAGAAAAATATTGTTCGAAAGCTAGAGCTGTTGTGAAGAGTTACCTGCCCATTATTTACCTCTCCAACACTAAAAGACAAAAAAACATTTTTCGGCTTTTTATTATACAAACACCAAAAGCGATTGTCTCAATTGTTGAGACACAACTTTCTGAAATATTTGATTAATGAAATTTAACAGAATGAAATAATGTAAATTTAATTGAATATTATTATAGAATATAAAAAGTTTCAAAATTAAATAATAATAAATATATTCTTAAAACATTAATATCTTAATGATAACTAGAACAAATAAGATCTGAAACTTCTTGGTAATAAACCTTTCTAGATATATATTTCCGGGTTTATTAAAAAACACGTATCTTGTACGCGATATCGAATGGATATAACTACAGACATCCTGTTTATATGTGTTAGATATCAAATAATCTGTAAATTAAATACTTAGTCAAGGATTGTGCATGTATATCTGATGTTGTGAAATTTGACCGCAAATCTAGTCGGAATAGTTTCCGATAAAACTTCTCTAAAACCGAATCGATTACCGATCACCACAAAAAATATCAATCAATATTAATAAAAATAGAAGCAAATCGATTCTTAAGATGCGCCCATTCATTTTAAGCGTTTAGCTAGTAATAATTATTTTCCCCTTAACCGGTAAAAATCGTATGTCTGATCAGAGCACGCGAACTCGAGATAAACCTACACCAATTCACGCGTTATGCGATTAACATGATATTTACGGTGACAATGTTATTTGGATCTTAATAGTCGCATACCGTCAAACTTAATCGTTACCGACATACCGACGCGTAAAATATCTTAATAGTTTGTTTTGGCGGATCTAATCAAGGGAGGCGCGATAGCGCTCTATCCCTTAATAGACTTCAAAACGACTAAAAACTAGAAATCTCATTTCTTTGATCAGTAATAACTCAAAAACCAATAAACGAAATTAGTTAAAACTTTCCACAAAATTTTTATTTGATAGGTTCTATAAGTGTGTAGAATTTCAGCATCATTAGTCAAGGCAACCCAGAGATCCAGAAAGGTCAGGAGTGATTTTGTGTTATCCGTGTGTACGTACGTACGTGTGTGCCACCCTGTATCTCATCAACTATTTGATAAATTCAGCTGATTTTTGGCAGAGATAGAGGTTCTAGGGTCTTGTTGATGGCATTTTAATTTCAGTTTACCATATACCTTAGTTTTCCAGAAAATTCTAAAAAACCTTTAAAATTACCATTGTCTTGAGGCATAGCCTTTACAAAAGTAGTGACATTCCATGATAAATGCCAGTATACTGAAATCATATTCCCTTAATAGGGTTAAGATGACAATTCATATACACTAAATGTACAAAAGCAAGGAAATTTCCAAATCTTTACACTTTTATTGTCATTAATTAAGGGTATGACTACATATCAATCAAACCATTTCATTATCACATCACTACAGTATAAATCTCTATGCATGAGTGGATGAAGTGTGTGAGGTGCGCTGAACGAAAAATTCATACCAGTTAAATACATAGCCCTGTTGTGCTCGCATACCCCTAATGACAATAAAAGTGTAAAAATTTGGGAATGTCCTTGCTTTTGTACATTTAGTGTATATGAATTTTCATCTTAACCCTATTAAGGGCATATGATTTCAGTATACTGGCATTTTTCATGGAATGTCTTAATAGTTTGTTTTGGCGTATCTAATATAATAAGTGTTCACTGAAACTGCGCGTTTTCAAATGAACATGTTATTGCAAAATTACGCTTGACATCGTGGGAAATATTCTATTTAAAATTTAATTGTGGCAAACTAGCCGACCGACGAAGCAGCTTCTATGGATTATTTGACTTTTTTACAGAATATATGTATGTACACTATTCTTGTTCTTAGATATAAATGTCATTTGAAACGTACGTATAAAATCCGACTGCAACGTACCAACAGATTAATTAACTAATATAAATATTTTCCTGTGCACTTCTAGGAGGTCCACCCTCCCAGGCTTTGTGGTGGAATAAGTTTATCGCTTACTGCCTGGGGCGCCCCTACCGGGGAATGCCGACGGTGCTGCCCAGGCATTTTTTTGTAGGCCAGAGTGCTTATATTCTCGGGGGCTTGATTTTCAAATCCCATTTTCTCGACCTTGTGTCACACCTTACCGCTGTGGGAGGAAGATAAATACATACAAAATAAATAATAAAATAAATATGAGAAACTATATATACAAAAATATACAGTGAACGCTTTGCACTCACACACTAAACAGCAAGTATTGACTTTATAAGAAACCAAAGACATCTTTGGACACTGTTGATAAATCGGGAAATTGAGTTCCAACAAAAATTATCCTAATGGACTGATTGTATTATCCAACATTCTCGGCTAACAAAAATGTTTTTACGGTCTAAAGCATTTTGGTCGAAGAAAACAAAGAGAAACAAAAGTGTACCCCAAAAAGTAACATCCTGGTAGTAATGTAAAAAAATATAAATGAAAGCATACATAACGGCTGTGTTTGGTCAGACCTCGAAGGGGCCGTGTTGTATGTTGATGGAAACTGATTTAATTAAGGGTCAGGGTGAAGGGGTTAATGTATAATGTAAATACAATTTAATGTTTTATGCGTGACTAGAGGGAAAGTTGTAAAATGTAAGGGTGACGTTTCTACCAAAGAGGGCGGAAAAGATTTTGGCAGAATTAAATGAGAGAGGGGAACTGTACAGAAATAAAAGATGGAGGACGAGACTAGAGACGAAAATGTGAAACCAAGAAAAAAAGATTCGAAAAAGTAGAAAATTGTGAGGAATTCATCATCGATTTTATAAAAGAGAGGGAAGACAAGAAAACATAGAAACACATTCCTTAATAGCCTGCATTTATTCTGTGCGTTTTAAAAATGGTAAAATTAAAAATGAGAAACATAAAAAGACCAAACAGTAAAAAAACAACAACAAATCACTGCATTAATGAAAGTGTTTGACCACAGTTTCTGCATATGTATGTATACGTATGGTTCTCGCTCGTATCTGACTTACATATTATATTGTTTTAATTATTTATTCATGAAAATAAAACAAACACGTTAAGTATTAAAACACAATAAAGAATCAAATTACAAATCTTTTTAAAATTAAAAATCAAATCCACTAGAAATGATTTCAGTTTCTTCGTCAAGTCAAATATTTACTACTTTTATAAGGCGTTGAGAAAGAATGGGTGCTTAGTAACCATTCGACATATTAAATATTAAATATTAAAAGATAATTATTAAAATGTTACTTGTAAGCATAGATTAAAATGTGAGAAATTATTTTTTCAATATATATATTCTAGAGATGAAAGATGTGAATAAACAATTGTAAAGATACAATATTTATTAAAACATCAAACGTTCAGAGCAAAGAGCTTCATATCCTTAATCCATAAACTTTCAAAGATAAACTCTTTTTATCAGAGGATAGAAAACCGACAATGTAATTGTAAATATTATCGGCAATCTTTAACTTTGAAAATTTTACAGAAAATATAACAAAATAAAGACCAAAAGGTAAAGAGTCTAATGTTGAGATGAGAGCGTAGAGTCAGGGTGGATGCTGTTCCAAAAACACGTCAAAAATAAAAACAGCTGTTATATTGGAAATAAATGTTTGAAAAAGAATAATACTCAATTTTTTTAGGAATCCAAATGTTTTTGTTATGAGGCTGATATTAAACGATAATTAAATTGTTTTTAATTTAATTCATAATATATATATATATATATATATATATATATATATATATATATATTTCTTTTTGTACAGAAAAAGTAGTACAACATTCGTACCGCCGGTTTCAAGCACAGAAGAACTTAGCCATCCGACTCCCTTCAGGTTCTGTTGCCATCTGTCCTTCTGTGCTTGAAACCGACGGTACGAATGTTGTACTAATTTTTCTATAACAAAGTAAATAAATATTACGCTCTTAATTTTTAATTTTTAACTTTAATTCTCAATTAATCGAGCACTCTGCTGCGATTTTTCCTGCTATATTGCAAAGAAGTTATATATATATATATATATATATATATATATATATGATTATTTTTATTTACACAGATATGTACAAAATCTGCGACACTGGCATGTCGATGTTGTCGATCTCATCAGGAAGAGTTAGAATCCGATCTTAACAAATCGATTATGATCCAATGTTAAGATCGGAATCTAACTCTTCCTGATGACATCTCAGTTTATAATAACTGTTGATCGATAACATCGACATGCCAGTGTCGCAGATTTTGTACTGTGTAAATAAAAAATAATCATATATAAAAGCTCTATTTGATATTGAGCACTTTTTATAAACCCGGTATAAATTCTTTGGATTACTACCATGTGGATGTTTTACCTGGATTATTATATATATATATATATATATATATATATATATATATATATATATATATATATATATATATATATATATATATATATATGTATATGTGTGTGTGTGTGTGTATATGCGTGTGCGTTAGTGTAATTAAATTGCGTGTGCTTTTATTAAAATGTCAGATTCTAATTCCGGTGATCGATTTCCGAATCAGTGATGAAGAAATAATTATTTACATTTATTCCTGGTGATGTTTTTCATTACATCTTCTGCATCCGTATGTTTGGATGAAGATACAAACGACGAAACCTACATCTTACTTGAAATCACGTTTATGTTATCCACTTGATCAAATTCAGTATTCCCGAGGCTCGAAAATGCTAACGGACGCACTGAAGCGCAAACGGATCCGTGCAATTCCATAATCTGTTTTAGTATATTCTTTGATAATGACGTGCAAGATCTCTGATTTCTTCTTGATCGGTTCAAATCAAGTTCCCGCGTGATACACAGCGAAACTAAGACTCTACACGTAATTTGTTCATCGTGGCGTGTAGTTTCTTTTTTCGATTTTTATGTCTTGTAATAATTCATTGTTTTTCGACTGAATCTCCATTATATATCGGAACGAATTCAATTAGAAATTGAAGTAAGTGCTTTATGAGTACAGCACGATTTTTATTGGTAGTAGTAGTAGTACTACTAGTAGTATTAGTATCAATATTTAAACTAGTAGAATTAGTATTAATATCTTAACTAGTAGAATTAGTATCATTATTAATAGTAGTAGTTGTTGTAGTATTTGCATTTGGTATGGGGAAGTGATTTCTCGCAGAAAAAACCCCTAAGTGTTGCATTGGATTCAAAGTTACAATATGTAATTTTTTTTTGTTTTTTTTTTAACGAAGTTCACCTCCAAACAAGGCAGGCCGCCACTGTAGACGTAAGGGGCTACTGAGAAGAAAGAAAAGGGGAGAAGGTTGGGAGGGGTCAACTTAAACTGAGATCTGCGCAGCGAGATGTCTGTTTACATTAGTTTTAAATTTCTGCATGTCAGTACTGTCGGGGAAACAGGGGGCAGAGAGGGAGTTCCAAAGGCCAGCAGCACGTGGAAAGAAGCTATTTGAGTAGAAAGCTCTTCGGAATCTTGGGACCTCCACAGTGAATGGATGGGATTTAGTTGATTGGAGCACCAGAGTAGCCAATTTTCCTAGATTTCAAGTACTTTGAACTCAATTTAATTATTACAATTATTTTCTTAGAATCCTCACAGAATCAATGTATTTGTGATTTATTTTGGTAGTTATCATTGGAATTTGTGTGAAAATAACCGTCTTCAATCATATAATCTTTACGTCTTTCCAATAGACTCAGTTCGTTTGAAGTCGAGCTCTCAACCGTGTTATCAATCTCTGGCCTTTCCATTATCTCAGACCATTTCGTAGGCCACTTAACCTCCTCCCATAGTAGAAACCGATGTCGGTGCCACTATGATTGTTTCAGGGTGTCAACTTATAATATTGTACTTATGTATTGTCAAGTTAAACCCTAACCCTAAACCTAACCCTAACCCCAACCTTAACCCTAACCCTAACCCTAACCTTAACCCTAACCCTAACCCCAACCTTAACCTTAACCCTAACCCTAACCCTAACCTTAACCCCAACCTTAACCTTAACCCTAACCCTAACCCTAACCTTAACCCTAACCCTAACCCTAACCCTAACCCTAACCCTAACCTTAACCCCAACCCTAACCCTAACCCCAACCCTAACCCTAACCTTAACCCTAACCCTAACCCTAACCTTAACTCTAACCAAGCTAATCTCAACCATCTTGCATTATATTATTACGCTCCATAAATGTCGTTGTGTTTGACTCAAATGTAATTTTTTTTCAACTTCATTTTGTTTCGTCTTTGAGACTTGATTATGTGAATTGATTTCTAAATTCGATAATTTCAATTGCTTCTATTTGAACTACTTGTTTAACAAAAACACTTTAGCCTCAAATCTTCATCCTCTCCGAACTTTGTCTATTTTCCTTTGACACCTGATGATAATTCGATGAAAAATCGAAAACGTTCGTGACACCTATGGAAGATTTAGTAATTTCTTTGTTATTATTGTAATACTATAAATCCTTGAACAATCTTAATAGTTCAATTCATAAACTTAATATTTCTGAACCCTTCATTCACGCGATGTAATTGAGTGGAATTGAGAAATTTACAATGGACAATCTTTTCATTCTTCTTGAGTATTATCTTGCCTGGTCTTATAGCGTGGATTATTACTATTTTTTTCTCATGTGAATTTCTCATCCTACTTATTACCAGTCATTAGTCATTGGTAACAACCCGGTGTTAATTTACCTCAATGATTTGTGACAACAAGTGTCTCCAGACTTCCATTATACTGCGCTTCTTTCGATAACAGTCGAAAAATAACTACGCGTTTTTCCAAACTGCATTTTTCCATTGAGTTTTTACTTATACGGCCAAAGGTTTTCCATTAGATTTGAGTGACAATTAGCTTCCACAAGATTCCAATATTATTATATGAACTATCAGTGGAATTACTGATGGAGTATCTCTTTTTTAAATCTTGTATTCCTCTACGAACTTTGTATATTTGCTTTTGAAACCTGATGATGATTCAACGAAGTATCGAAAACGTTCGTGAAACCTATGGAACATTTAGTAATTATTTTGATTTTAATACAAAAAAGACCATCAGAAAAATTGAAAGAATAAAATAAGGTATAATAGGCAGACGAATTCTGTTATTATTTACAATGTTTTCATAAATGAGAAAATGCTGCCTAAATGCACACAATATATATATATGCATATATATATATATATATATATATATATATATATATATATATATATATATATATATATATATATATATATATAGCAATAGATGAAGTGAAAGAATAAAATAAGGTGCGAATCAGATTTTATTACAATTCAACGTTCAGGCAAAGTTCTTTACAGTCCTTAACTCATGAGTTTTCGAAAGAAAATCTTCTCCTCAGAGGACCATTACCGCAATGACATTACTGCGGGTAATAAAAATCAAACTTTGAAAAATATATTTCAAAAAATATATAAAAATACATAAAGGTATATAAAACATCAAATATATCGGCCCAAAACATACTTTTTAGTAAAACTATACAGTTCATCCAAGTCAACAAGTCTAAAATAGCTCCCGGCAAGATATCAAAGAGGTTGATTAAAAAATAATCCAATTCGTGAATGGTGGTCCAAAAACGACAAAAGGTATCCAGGCGGGAAATTCGTTTGCTATCGATGCAGTAGATAACAGTGAAAATTGTATTCAAGGTGTATGCAAATTAATAAAACGATAAAAAAAACGATAGAGAAAACAAATCATATGAAAAGTTCAGAAAACTCACTTGGTGTTGAATATTATAATGTCCAAATTCAGAGTCCCTAAGCACTGATAGGAGTAATGCAAACCATAAAATCCAATTCGAATAAAATTAAACTGACCTGCATATATATATGTATATATATATATATATATATATATATATATATATATATATATATTATTTTATATAAAAGTAATATATTACAGTGTCTCATTGCAGCATCGGTATTTCATGTATCTAGTCATCCAGGCTTTCGGATAGCAGAAGGTTGATCATCGGATGTTAACATTTAGTAATTTTTTTAAATTTTGATACAGAAAAAAACATCAGCATTTTTAATTTTTTTAAATTGGTTTCGAAATGTATTGCTTCAGTGTTATCAACTAGAATTTGTCTTAAATCAAAAGGAGGGCAGTTATATTTTTGTAGATGTTGGTAAAGTTAGCTAGAGTTTACCAGATGCATGGTGAGTAGGCGAGATAGAGTAGTGGTTGTAAAACCAATGTAGCTATTAGGTTTAATATTATCATTGGAGTTATATTCCCCTAAAAGGCATTTAAACGTATAAATAACTTTCGTTCTTACTAGTGGTTTTGGGGTTGTGGGGGAGTTGTTTTTCTTCAAGATTTCGGTTTTTAAGTTCTTATAGTAAATAATGAGTATAATTTTATAATTATTGTCAAGTGGGGATATGTGTACAATATTTTTTATGGATTTTACTTCGAATCTAATATTTAATTATATATATATATATATATATATATATATATATATATATATATATATATATATATATCGCTTTTGAAAGAATGGATTGTAAGAATCTATTTACTTTTTATGATATTTTTACTAGTAGAGAATTCAATTCTCTTCATAAGGGAATTTTCTTTTTAGCTTAAATATAAAATATGCACACTGTGTGACTGCTCTGCGAAGTCGTTTTAAAAACTTTCATTCCAGATTCCTATATCTTAGCCTAAAACCAGAAACCACGTTTTCATCAAGAAACGGTGATCGATACTGATCCTAGGTACATTTTCACTTTTATATTGCATGCACACTTTTGTATGGAACGCACACCACCTTCAGATATAGCTTATGTGAATTTATTGGTTTACCTTTACTGACATACAGTATCATATGAGATCAAATGTATATTCAATATGGCATTTCCTGGCTAATATTCGATTTTTATGTCAAGACAACCTGAAATAAATTAAGTAATGTTTCAATATATAGCTAAAATGCACGCATACATTTATATAATAAATATATATATATATATATATATACACACACATATATATATATATATATATATATATATATTCTACTTCCGTAGAAGTTCTTAGACATCAAGGGGCCCTTCCTGGGGCTAACACTTGATGTCTATATGGGATATACAGATATCTAGTGTTCAATCATAGTTCTCCTTTATTTCTCAAAAGTTGAGTACATAAAGAAATGAAGAACATTGATTCTCCTTTCCCCAATTGACCAGTTAACTATTTATAGTATACCTTTCATGTGGCCTCTCTCTCTCTCTCTCTCTCTCTCTCTCTATATATATATATATATATATATATATATATATATATATATATATGATTTTTTGAAGGCTTACCAAAGCATTCCGTTCAGGAGCATAATTAACAGCACAACATACTTTTTCATTCAAAGATTATTTATTTATCATTTTCAAAATAAAGAGTTTTTTTTACCTACACGTGTTTCACTACAACGCAGGTCCTTGCTTGGCAGATCATCAGGGAAATTAAGTACCTAGAATAAGAATTACAACAACCGGCAATACACAATGTGGTGTTGCTTTAATTGAAGTCACGTAAGAAGGGAAGTGTTGATTGGGCTCCTGAACGCAATGCTTTGGTAAGCCTAAAAAGATCACATATAAATGCTCTGTACCCTGTAATCGAGTATCATCGAGCTTGTTTTTATTGGCCTAATCCCGGTCTTCACTGAATAATCTATTTTTTAAGTGAATAAATCCAAGTATATATATATATATATATATATATATATATATATATATATATATATATATATATATATATATATATATATAAAGTGGTGTACTAAAAGCGAACTTTTAGGAAAAGTGAAACCTATTGTGAAGAGTATATAGCTCAATATCCAGGATAGAGCAGGTAGAATGAAGAAAAATGGAAAGGAATTAGAGAAGCAAAAGTCAAATCATAATTCAATTCAATTGCTCAGAGCAAGGTATATTCCGCAAAAAAGGCAATTTATTCAAGTTAAATTTTCCTTAAGCCAGGCTTTTCAAAGATCAAAATCTTATCATCAGAGGAAGTCGCTGGGATAGAAAAGTTGGCAAAGGTCAAGATTTAAAATTTGAAAAAATAAAATAGAAGTTGTAGGGGGAAGAAACACAGGGCAAAATTCTGCCCGAATGCAAGCAAATGTCCGATTGCTAAAAAGTATATTTTTGCGGAATATACCTTGCTCTGAGCAATTGAATTGAATTATGATTTGACTTTTGCTTCTCTAATTCCTTTCCATTCTTCTTCATTATATATATATATATATATATATATATATATATATATATATATATATATATATATATATATATATATGAGTGTGTGTGTGTGCGTGTATATAAACTTCCTTGATGGCGAGGCGTGCCAAGGAATACTAGTATATGGTAATGAACAAATCGGTCGGCGTGTATTGTTTATCTTTCGATCAGGGACACACTACTTTATCGAGTATTGTCAATATTTATAAAAGGACATTATTTCATTTGTAATCTAAATCGCTTCATTGAATTGTCCTATGATCCGAGAGAGAGGTAAAACATCAACATATACAGAGAGTTCCACCGAATAAGGAGTACAATGCCAATAATAATTGGAGCACTAGGAACATTTTCCAATAATATGCAAAATGAATTGTAGAAATTGGAATCATTATTAGACCAATAATAAGAACCTCACTAAAGAAAAAAGATGAAATACTAATATAAATCCTTCTTTGCGGAAACCAACTAACATAGCCAGATGACGCCGACCAATTTATAACATTGGGTTAAGATAGAAGTTTATTCCACGAAACCAATGAACTTAAACGGCTATTGTACGTGTTATACATATCTTATGTATAACAAATACTATAATCTGATACCAACTAACAAAAAAATCTATGTTGAACCATCATCGTTTGGCGTCACAGAAAATTGCCATAGAGGGTCAGGCAGTATGAATCATCGGACGATTGGTATTATCATCAAGTTTTCCAACTATATATACATTGGAATACCGGAGAAGCTTTTTACCACTCAAATTGCGGAGCAATCTAGTATCCTTTATCAGCGTGGCAACCCAAAATGATTTACAACGGTAACCAACAAAAGACGCAGGTACTGGAAAATTTGCGGGAAAAATTTAAATACTACGAAAGCCATCTTTTGACACAAGTGCGGTATTGCTAGTAAAAACTCATGTGAGATCACTTAATGAGTAAATGGCCAATGAAAATAACAACAAAATAATACTAATATTACAGAAATCAACTCATCTATGTATGTAACGGATTCTTAACATAAATAAAATGTATGTAATTGGGGAAGTTGCAATATGCATTAATGGAAATGATGATAAGAAAACAGGAAACAACGGAAGGAATAAAACTAACTGATATGGAATAATTTTTAGTTAAGTTAATTATACACTTCAGGCCTTTGTTGAAGCGTCTGCCATCAAATACGAGTAAGTTTTATTTATTCGTAAATATATGAGACCGTTATCAGCGCATCCCACCTCAAACGATCGTACAACGGCATTAATAATAATAATAATGATGATGATGATGATGATGATGATGATGATGATGGTGATGATGATGGTGATGATGGTGATGGTGGTGGTGATGATGATGATGGTGATGATGATGATGATAATGATAATGATAATGATAATGATAATGATACTACTACTACTACTACTACTACTACTACTACTACTACTAATAATAATAATAAACAGTGATCCTCAGTAGTATAAACACTTGCTGTGTCTGTCGAGTATGAGTGACAAGTTTTCCAATATTTTCAGTATCCTCCGCTCTCAGATATTCTACGGTCCTATAATAATAATAATAATAATAATAATAATAATAATAATAATAATAATAATCAAAACAGCTGCAATCTTAAGGAAAATCCTCGAATGCGGAAACCAACACGCATAAGCTACAATGGGTAACCAGTCACAAGGAATTTATAACAGGGAGAAAACAAAACCACACGAAGAACACCACAACACGAAGCAAGGAACAGAAACTGCAAAAAACATCACTTCATATCCCCCCCCCCCCCCAATAAATTACGCCGGCCTCAGCTATCACTACACAAAAATGAACCAAATATTACAAGAAACGCTATAAGCTCCTCCCTCTCTCCGCACCCACCCCCCAAAAAAAATAAAAAGGAAATTAAAAAAAAAAAATTTTTTATTAAATGAGGAAAGAGAAAAGGACAAAATTAAGGAATTGAAAGGAAAAAAAGGAAAACAATTAAAAATTTAATTAAAAAAATAAATAATTTCAAACAAAATATATGATATATATTTTTTTTAAATGGTGCCAGCCTAGTCTGACACCAGACAAAATATTTGTAGAGGGTCGAGGAGGATGAGAAGACCGAGGAGGGACAGCACAAACCAGATCTCCACTGGAAAAGTGCAGAGAATGCTGGGACCTTGGGAAGGCTCATTGCCACCCAAATCCCAGAGAAGACCAATTGTCCTTACTAGCGAGAAATCAATGGTAAGAGGCTGTTGCGATACCGCATCGTTATCGAAAAGAGGTGAAGAATACTGGAAATCTGGGGAGGCTTGTTGTCACTCAGACTCCAGGAAATATCACTGGTTTTTATCGGTGAGCAATCACTGACGATGATCTGTGTGATAACTCCTAGTGAGTACAAATAATAATAATCTGGTACACTGTAACATCAGCATCACATACACTGGCCGTAGAATACCGGAGAGCGGATGGTACTGACAATCTTGGAAAACTTGTCACACATACTCCACGGATACAGCAAGTCTTTATAACACTGATGATCACTGTTTATAACTCACATAAGAAGGTTAGTAAAAAATAATGATATTTAATTACATCTATTCCGATCTTGTAAATCTTTTTCCTGTGATTAAAATGTTATTTTCGTTTGACATCTATAATTATAATGTTATTATAATTTGACATCTATAATTAAAATGTTATTATAATTTGACATCTATAATTATAATGTTATTATAATTTGACATCTATAATTAAAATGTTATCATAATTTGACATCTACAATGAAAATGTTATTATAATTTGACATCTATAATTATAATGTTATTATAATTTGACATCTATAATTAAAATGTTATTAGCATTTGAAATCTATAATTAAAATGTTATCATAATTTGACATCTACAATGAAAATGTTGTTATAATTTGACATCTATCATTAAAATGTTATTACAATTTGACATCTATACTTAAAATGTTATTATAATCTTACATTTATAATTAAAAGTTATTATAATTTGACATCTATAATTAAAATGTTTTAATTTGACATCTATAATTAAAATGTCATTATAATTTGACATCTATAATTAAAATGTTATTATAATTTTACATCTATAATTAAAATGTTATTTTATTTTTACATCTATAATTAAACTATTATTATTTATTTGACATCTACAATTAAAATGTTATAATTTGACATCTATAATTAAAATGTTATTATAATTTGACATTTATAATTAAAATGTTATTATAATTTGACATCTATAATTAAAATGTTATTATAATTTGACATCTATAATTAAAATGTTGTTATAATTTGACATCTATATATTAATACGATAGCGTGTGTGTTTGTGTGTCACGCTTCCGGCAAAAGCTCTGCACATGCGTGCCGCACCTAGATTTGGAAAACATTCAACTCGCCTAATCTTTGAACGACTTTTAAGTATTTCCCTTTGGCGCAACGGTTAGCGACGTAGTATTTTTGACTTCGGCTCGACTGGTTTATAGTTCGATCCCAACCAACATCTAAGATTATTTTCTACATTTCGACGGGAAGGCGAAAGAGAGGTAGGGAGGGGGCTAATGGGAACACACATATTAATACAATAGCGTGTGTGATTTTGTGTGTCATGTTTACAGCAAAAGCAACGACCTTCCGAATCTTTGTATGCTACTCATGAATTGGCTTAGCCATTTGGCTAAGATCAAAGTGTAGTATCTGTTCCGATGGATACTGCACTCCATAAACTGGTATTGTCTTGGCCTTCGAGGCTTGATTAACGCCGGTCTATGGGTCTGTCCTGTGCAGTTCCAAGAGGTGCACCTCCCAGGCTTCGCCTCCCCGTTTTGGGGAGGAGTAAGTTTATTGCTTACTGCCTTGGGCGCCAGTACCGGGGACTGCCAACGGGGCTGCCCAGGCAATTTTTAATGGCCAGAGTGCTCACCTTCTTGAGCGCTGACTTTTCAAACCCCATTTTCCCGACCCGACCTTGGGTCACATCTTACTTGTGGGAGTAAGATAAAACTGGCCTTGTGCCTAACTCTTGGAGAGGAGTAAATAAATATTCATGAATTGGAGCCAAATTTAATTTAATTGAAAACATTTACAAAGTAAGGTTTAGTCGTCGAAATATTACCTTCACTAGAAATCTTGTATATAAAGAAGTTTTGTAAATTGTTTCATGTATTGTTCATTTAAAAAAAAATAATATACAAGTCTAAATCTTATCATATTTTATTCAAACATGTATAGGTTAAGGACAATATATATAGTATTAAAAACATCTTTTCGTGTAATTTACACGTGTCCCGCTAGTCTATTATAAAAATGCTTTCATAATTTGACATCTATAATGATAATGTTCTCATAATTTGACATCTATAATTAAAATGTTATTATAATTTGACATCTATAATTAAAATGTTATTATAATTTGACATCAATAATTAAACTGTTATTATTATTTGACATCTATAATTAATATGTTATTATAATTTGACATCTATATTTTTACCGATAAACACTCGTGGCTTCGTTTAATAATTATCATATCAATGAGATATGCACGTTATAAAATACTTCGCCTATTACACCATTGTTTACGATGAATTTCTTTCACGAAATGTCGATCAGGAAAAGAGTGTCATTTTAAAGTATCACACGGAAAATCCTTAGACAGCAAAACTGACAGGGTAAACATTAAAATAATTGGCCACAAATTGTCTTCTTCCCTGGCTTATTAAGACCGCCCATAAGATTATCAAATTATTAACACACAACTAGTCATTAATACAAGCCTTTTTAATCAGATAGACATAAGAATCATCGCAGATAATTGGACAACTTATGGAAGAATTAGTCGAAAAGCAGAAATCATAATTACTATAATAGCTGATCATTGCGATATTTTGAGACAATTCGGAAAAATTACACATTTTTGCCTTTTGCGATGTAATCATTGTGAGAATTTGCGGAATAAGCATTTATCGAAAGTAAACAAAACACAATGTAATTATCCTTGTTTGGTTGTTATGGCTGTTTGGCCATCTTACTTTCAATCTCCTCAAGTCAAAAGGAAAATGCACAAATAGTTAGAATAATACGATACCAATATACAGATAGAATGATCAGTTTATTCTGTGTTTCTAGGGTTGCAAATCTTCAAACTCGGTACTGATAAGTAAGCAGTATATCGATTCATCTACCAGGGGGGAATGTTTGCCAGCATCAACAGCTGCTGTTCAGCAGATTTGAGAGAGAGAGAGAGAGAGAGAGAGAGAGAAAGAGAAGGTGAGAGAGAGAGAGAAAGAGAGAGAGAGAGAGTAGGGACTTATCAAGGCATAAACACTATTATACAATTCATCAACAACGACATTACTCTGTTAATGCTAATCCACCTGATACGTACTTGCAGACATTCTTCCTGCTGAGAATTTGCAGCTAATCACGGCTCTCGGCATTTGTGGTTCCTTTTATTGATGACAATAAATAAGATGCAGGCGAATAGCATACTTGTGCCAGACACGTACGAACACATTTTTCTGTTAATAATTAAGTAAATGCGTTTATTATTTTTTTTAAATAAATGTGTTGTGGTTGTTTCTATTTACTTCCTCCAACGAGAGCAGAGTTAGGCACAATGTGAATATTTAAGGTGGGGAAAATCCAGTTCGTCCAAAAGGTTCACTCTGGATTGAAACAAAAAAAAATCAATTACGTCGGTCTTGAAGAATGCCTCCTTCATTGACTGACGACATATAAACTAAGTGCAAATTAAGAACAAATACTACATTTTGCCTCTAGTCAAAAGTCTAAGGAGTCAACATGTTAGTAATGATGATGATGATGATGATGATGATGATGATGATGATGATGATGATGATGATGACTTTAACATTTGTCATAGAAAAGAAAAAGAAACCTCTTTTAATATTTGTAAATTACAAATAAAATAGGTTATTTTTTCTTTAATATTCATTAAGCCTTTTTTCTATCGTTTATGATAAAGGCGAAAAGTACAAATAACCCATTTCAAATTAGTCAGTAATATAAAATTGGTTTATTTGAACTATCGACCTTCCACCCTCATTTCATTTGTAAAAGAAAATTGGGGTGGGGTCGAAATTTTTTTTTCTTTATTTTTAACTAAACATATTCTTGGTCGGAAACAAAGAAAATCAATGTCTAACCGCCCAAGAAATATGACTGGGGCTCCATCGGTTTACGGGTGAGCGTTCATTTCTGACGCGGCAGCCTAGCAAAAATATGCGACCGGAGGGAGCATATATTTGCTAGTATATATAATTAACATGTTAATCTATCGTTACATATACATTTAATTTCTCGTACCTTCTCTTCTTCGTCGCGTGGAGGTGCGCCGTCTCGATGTCGTCTAGTGGTTGAGTTCTTTCTTCGTTTCTGTACTGCCGTGAACATCGCCGTCCGCTGTGTATACAACAAAAACCTTCCCAACAAAATTCACGAGCCAACAATCTTTTACTTTGATTTTGTTTTATTCAGGCGTCAGTCTACCGTCGATCTTGGAGGTGTTTCACCAACGTTAAGGGAGAGACCAAATTACTACTCTATCGTAGTTCATTCCTAGCTTAAGTCCTTAACCATTCAAGGAGGAGGAAGAAGGAATCTCATGTTTGTATTCTCTTAGGGAATTTAATTCCCCAAATCATTTGAAGACTACATAGAGAAATCGTCTGTTCGGCCGGCTTCTAAAACCCAGATTCGCAAAACCCCGCTTCCCACACAAAAGCCCGTGACGTCACAGAACTCCTATTCGCATGGGCACCTTGACCCGTGACCTGAGCTGTCGTCAACGTGGTGGCTCTGTCAACGCCGTGAGCTCCGACTGTGAAAAAAGCGCTATGTTGCACCCGGTTGTACTGGTTCACCCGCACTAAATCGCGCAAGCCAAACCAAACGATCTCCCACACATACGTCCCGCCTCACAGGGCCATTATCCGACACTATACTGTAAGCGCAGAATGGTAATATCAAAGATCGAGTATATGCACATTTTAGTGCGATAATATTGAATAAATAGCACACGTGGATACTTTTCTTCGTATTACATTCATTAGAAGACATACTTACGTAACGGCTAATTTAATATAAATACGTGAAATATTTTACATATGAGGTTTGAATTGGTTTAATCCGGGCAAGTAAACTTAAAAATAAAAATGTAATTAAAAAATTTAACATTAGTCTATTTACGCTCGATATATATATATATATATATATATATATATATATATATATTAATATTTTTTATTAAATATTAAAGTGTATTAACCTACAGGCGACGTCGTTTTGGACTTATGCCCTAATCAGTGCAGGAAGTTGAGGTTACGGGTGGTCAGACGGGTTCGAACGCAGTTCGTAGATTGAGAATAGAATCACGATCCTTCACCCTAATTCATTAGACCAACGGAAATCACCACGGACATTACTGAAATTAAGATACATTTAAAGCCAGAGGCGGGGTTCACACGTTACGAGATAAGAGAGTTCTTAAACACGCTGGCGTGTAAGCTTTGGTTGATAAATTTAACAAATTTGTACATAAAAACATTTTCATTTTCATAATTGTATCTGCGCCCATTTCTAAAACACATCTTCTTTTTGATAATTAATTCAATATGTTTACAAAGAGCGTTTTTACGGCATTTTTATATTTTCGAATTTCGTTATTTTCTTACATGAGGCAATATTATAATTTGCTTAAAAAAATATAGTATTATTAAATAACTGCAGATTTGACTCTTTCGTTAATACCGGGTTGGACTGAGACCTGGAGAACAGGTGTGTACGAAATCTTGTTTAGATTTTCCACCGAATCTGGGTCTAGACAGATGATCTCCCATAACATATGATAAACTTAATTTTTATTGTCATGTGAAGTAAATAACTAATGAATTTTAATAACATGTTTTTCTACATTCATTTTTGAAAACAGCAGATAAATACATCTAGTCTATTCCATACATCTCTGTACTGAAAAGGGTTCGAAGTTTTGTTTATTTATTTATATGTGTATTTTTATGACAGCAAATAACATACTTCTCACTTGCTGACTTGCATATTCCCTCATACTAATGTACTCTTGCGATCAAAATACAAAGAACAAAGCAATAATAGCAAACGTACGCGTTCGATGCAAGAAGATCGTGATTCCTCGCTAACAATGCATTCCCCTAAGGGTTTCTGATATTTATATTCGTTTTAGTGCACGTTATTATTTACAAAGGCAGCATAACAATGAAGGGTTATGAATGATTTACTCATTGAAAAAAGGTTTGCAGCAATATTTGTGCTTCTTAAAATGGTGGAAAATCATGTTATAATCTTATACAGATCGATCGAAAGAAGTTGGAATGGAAATGATTCTCAGAAAAAAAGTTAAGCGAAGACACACAGGAACCCAGATATTACTCAACCTGCTTATACCCAAAGGCAGATGATCACATCAAATACACTGGTTTGTTTTTAGATGATACACGCAGGCTCATACCTGACTACAGAGTTGTGTTTCAGTATTTATATCTGCCAATGAAACAAGTAAGATATGGAAGCAAGTTCATGTTTCTAGGTACTGATAACATGTCGGCGCGTGGGGTTCAAGGACACTAATAGACTTATGGGTGTTCTTTGATAGATAACGAAAAATTATTCCAAATGTAAAAATGTGATTCCCAAAATATGCAAACCCAATTGGTCGAATTACATAAAACGACCTCCGCCAAAACAAGTCTCGAAATAATCCCGCCTGAAACAAAAAAGATGTACGGACCGCGCAACAACTGACGTTTCGTCGGCATATTTCGGCTGGTAGCATAAGCCTCCGGAACGTGCAGAGACGCTGAGCCAATCAGATCGCAGCAACCGACTACTGGCAATCGTTAAAAAATATTGCGGAATATTATTTTTTTTACATGCGAATCCAAAATGTACATTTTGTATTTTATTAAAATAAGTACTATTTGAATGCTAACAACTTTAGTTTTCGTGAATCTCAAGCCATCGGAACTAATATTTTAAATGCTAAAGTTTATGCGTAACATTTTCTCTTCTGTTTTGACTTTTTCAATAATTGCTTCGTCACTTGGACATTTTTCTTTTGTCCAGTTCTGGTCATTAACCGTAACTCGTCAAAAAATGAAAAATCAAACAAAAACAACCGGACACTTATCTTAAGCTTAATGTAACAAAAATAATATTCCTAACCTAATCCTAACATAATCGGTAGGGCTAAAAAATAAAACGTAGCCCTAACCTAACCCTAACCCTAACCTAACCCTAACCTAACCCTAACCCTAACCCTAACCTCGTAGAAAGCAAGAAGATCCGAAAGAAATAACCTAACCCTAACCACTTCGGTTGGGTAATGAAGGAGTAGGTATAAAAAAGAAAATACAAGTTTGCTATGAGTTGTTAAATCATATTTTTATTGTTCCAAAAATAAATATTTATTACTAAAAATTATCATACGATGAATGTTTTTTCTTGATTTGAATTTTTTTTCGGGAATTTTTAAAGTTTACTAAATTAAATACATATATTTTCCATTTTATTATATTTTTATTTCATTATATTTTTATTTCATTATATTTTGTTCGTAATGAAAAATAATATTTATAGGAGATTTCTGAGGATATGCTGCTGTCAAAATATGAACTCTTTAATCCTGTTTTTTTAATATTGGTATCACATCGAAGAGACGGATTGCATATTAAGCGGATGCAACATCATACTGATACTTACTTACACTTGCCAACAGTGTCGTTGCAAATGTGAAACAAGTTGCAGTTTGACACATTTTCGTTGAATATTATATTAAATATACATTTTGTTGGAATATGTCATATTTGAAACACAACATATCTAAGAGTTAACTTTATCCAATCGAAAGTATTTAGTCAGTACTCATACGAAAACATTACATCAACATCTTTCAAATAAACTGAAATATATTACCAAATTGATAATTATTCTAAACAATTATCAAATACTCATTGTCAATCACTTTTAAAAAGTATGATCAGACGCTGATAATGGATGCCCTTTAAAATATACGTGGTTATAAATTGCCCTTATCTGTCATAAAGTACATCACTGATCGGTAATTGATATAAATTTATTAATAAATTATTTAATATCTGATCATTTATTAGTCTAATATTGTTTATTTGGAACGTATTCACATACAGTACAATATTATTATTATTTAAGATTAAACGTCGCTGAAAACGTAAATAAGGTTGTTATTAAAAGGTAAAATATTTGATAGAATTTTTTAACATTATTTAAAGAAGTAATAAGAAAACAAGTACATATCGATGTGTCTGTGTAGGAATTCAATAGTTTCGTCGAATAAATCAATACAGCTGGTTCCAAAAAATGTCGGACATTTTAAAATTGGAGTAGGAAAAGAAAATTAACATAAATGAGGCCCAGTTAAAAGTAAGGTTTCATAAGCGAGATTAATGGAACGAGAGCGCCATTTAAGAAGCATCTTTGAAAAAAGAAAGATGTCACTGATATAAGTGAAGGTATTTTTTGTTGAAGAATATTATTTATGAAGTGGTTAACGACATGGACTGAAGACCTGTGTGTGCCGGGTTCGAATCCAGTTCGGTTCACAGAAACACTTTCATCAAAACCCACACCTGACCTTGTGTCTAACCTCTTGGAGAGGAGGTAACTAAAATAATGGCGATTCATAGTACCCTTTTCATTGTAATTAGCGTAATATTTTGTAACATTCTTGTTGTATCAATACTCGATGCATTAAAAATTGTCCTGAGGGATTACTGGTTTGTTCGGACGTGTCCCGTATGTAACTGACATCTTTATGTAAGTAATCGTTAAAAGATCAGCTTACGACTAGAGAATCACAGAGTAGATAATTCAACAAACAAGGGAGAGAATTAGAGAACAAGAAATGAGTAGGAAAATAAGTGTAAGTGGAAACAAATAATAAATAAATCTACTTTTTTATGGCATTACTAAACAATGTTTATACTGCAGTCCACACTATGTATAGTACAGAGATTGTTTTCCTGAAACGTCTTTGAGGTTATCTTGTGAAGATCAGAACCCTTTAAAAATTAATTTTGCCTTAATCGTTGTCTGTTAGCTGATGCATAGCATGCACTCATCATACCTTGACCCCACCATTGAATCTTGCAACCTAAAAAGTAACAAACGCACAATTCATATAAAAGGTAAAGGTAAAGGTCGCATAGCCTGGACGCGCACGAGTGTCGTTGCCGACATCGCACACTGCCCATGGCCGTAGCGGCGGGGATTTGTTAAGAATCACCGTATCTAGGGCACTTCATATGGCAGGCGGAGCCCATCCCTCTCCTTCCGCTGCCTTGAACCTTCCCTGAGTTTTAGTCAGGTACCCATTTACTGCTGGGTGGACAGAGGGAGTTTTTAGACCCGAAAATTCGCATGCCGCGAGTGGGATCAAACCCGGGTCGTCCAGCCCAAAGACAAGTGCTATAACCACTCGTCCACAGGCCCTCCCTCAATTCATATATTTACTTCAAAAATGAAATTGTTAGTAAATAGTTTGAAAATGCTCTTCCTTCTTCAATGTATGGCGTCTTGTCTCTAAGTAAATAGTTGCATAAAGAAATTAATACCAATGTTTTACAATATAAAATGATGGACACATTATTTAATACCAGTTATAACATTTTACGACGCTGTAAAATTCACTCTGTTCCCCGATGTGATGCATTAAAAAAACACGATCCTTCAAATTGTACGAAAGAACACGATGGAACAAGGTTTAGTGTTAGGGTTAGTGTTAGGGTTAGAGTTAGGGTTAAGGTTAAAGTTAGGGTAAGGGTAAGGGTAAGGGTAAGGGTAAGGGTGAGGGTTAAAAAAACTTATCTACTCTCCACTGTATTTAGTGTAAAAATTAATTCGCACGCAAGAGAAAAGGCTTTATTAGATTATTGTGTTAGCATCTGCGCCGAAAGCAATATACTGCTCTTCAACTGCGAACCAATCAACCCCATAAGCCGAAAATGCCTTACAATGGGTGTCATCTTAAATCAATGAGTTTTAATCTTTGAAAGGGAAAATTTTGATCCCCTTTTTCTTTATATTTGACCACAACGCTCTATGCCTACAGGTTAGGTTTTGATCGGGAGTTCTCCTGTGTCCAGAAATCTTTGATTATCGCGTTTCATGTTGCATGGCTGCGATGCAACCTACAATACAGCGAGTCAAGTATGGATGCACATCAAAAGTTTCAAAAATGAGAAAAGACGTGTTTTATCATTGCGCTCAAGCATCTCTGTAAGAAACTTTGTAAACTTATCAGAAAATATGCGTATGTGAATAGATTATGCATTGATTGACATGCAGATTAATTAAAGCAATTTACCTTGAAATGCGTCACAGTCGCTCAAAAATAGCGCTTACATTTGAAATACCATTGAATTCCACCAGTCGCTCAAAAATAGCGCTTACATTTGACATACCATTGAATTCCCTCAGTCGCTCAAAAAATAGCGCTTACATTTGAAATACCATTGAATTCCGTCAGTCGCTCAAAAATAGCGCTTACATTTGAAATACCATTGAATTCCGTCAGTCGCTCAAAAATAGCGCTTACATTTGAAATACCATTGAATTCCCTCAGTCGCTCACAAATAGCGCTTACATTTGAAGTACGATTGAATTCCGTCAGTCGCTCAAAAAATAGTGCTTACATTTGAAATACCATTGAATTCCGTCAGTCAGTCGAAAATTGCGCTTACATTTATAATACCATTGAATTCCGTCAGTCGCTCAAAAATTGCGCTTACATTTGAAATACCATTGAATTTCGTCAGTCGTTCACAAATAGCGCTTACATATTAAATATCATTGAATTCCCTCAGTCGCTCAAAAAATAGCGCTTACATTTGAAATACCATTGAATTTCGTCAGTCAGTCGAAAATCTGAAATATAATTGTTTTTAATCTGTCAGGCTCAATTTTAAAATAGCATTTTCATCGTTGTGTCATGCTAGAATCTGAAAAGGAATGTTTAGTCCCTGCCGTTTGTCACGCTTGAGTTTTACCTACTATTTTTATGGCTGAAGGCACAGATTGAAATAGACGTAACTATTATTGTGTTTTATTTATTTATTTTTTTCAGTTGTGTCTCAATTATATTTTATCTGACGGTTTCATGTTGACTAGTTTCCAAAATTAAACTCATCAAAAAGTGAGATTTGGTATTTAACCTTTCACGATTGTAAGATTTCACAATTCGGAAAACAAGCCGCTTTACATTTGAACTATTTTTTTTATCTCCCGACAAATCCATCAAATAGCAACGCACGCATGAACGTGTACGGTTTCTGTTCTTTCTATTTACACTTTACATATTCATCAACGTTTCGTCTTCATTTGTAAGACTTCCTCAAGATGATAATCTTAAGAAAAATGTCATGCAAGTACGTGAAAATATTGGGTTGACATGATGGGTTGATGAGGAAGAGTAGTAGCCACTACTGGGTGCGCAGACCCGAGGTCCGGGCTTAGTGAAGTCAGCAACATGGAATTAAATTAATGAGGATGGTTCTGAGTGAAAAAGTAGAGGGGTGGGAGTGAACGGAAATAATGTGGATGGCTTTTTTTTTTCGCTCTCAGTTATACTCACATACCAGTCTCCGCATACACCCCCACACACATTTTCATTCACCACGAATCCAAACCTTCTAACTTACTCATTCCACACATTATTGACATAGCCAGCTGGTCAAAACCTACTACTCTCCAAAAATTTCACACCTACCTACAACAAAATCTCCCCGCTCCCCCCTCACCCATTTCACCCTTTCGACTACTTCTCTCACACTCTTACCCACCTACCCCTCCCACTTACAAACCACTTTCAAGCCACTTTCATTTTTTCAAATCTTTTCTAATACCATGACATTACCCACACACCAAAAACACAGAGCCCCCTCCCCTCCTCTTTTCCCACCCCTCCACTTCTTCACTAACAGCCATCCACATTATTTCCTAATAATAAAATAAAATAGTAATCCGCCCATGTATGGAGTATTGTTGCCACATCTGGGCTGGTACAATATCTACTAGTCTCTCTCTCTCTTAGACAAGGCCCCAAACAGAGTCACCAACTTGATAGGTTCCTCACTATCCACCAAGCTCCAGCCCCTGTCTCATCGCCGCAATGTTGCTTCCTTGTGTCTGTTTTGCAAGTACTTCAATAGATTGTGTTCTGATGAGCTTGCTGCTCTGGTATCACCACGACGTAAATTCACTAGACCAACCCGACAATCTGCCAAATCCAATCCATTGACTGTGGAGGTCCCCAGATGCCAAAGAGCTTTCTACTCCAAAAGATTCTTTCCTCCTGCTGTTGGACTCTGGAACTCCCTCCCTACTTCCTGTTTTCCTGACGGTACTGACATGCAGAAATTTAAAACTAATTTAAACAGACATCTCGCTGCGCAGCTTCCAATTTAGGTTGACCCCCCAAACTTTCACCCTTTTTCTCGATAGCCTCTTACGTCTACAGTGGCGGCCTGCCTTGTTTGGGGGTGAACTATGTTAAAAGAGATAAATAAAATAATAATGATAATAATACTAAACACAATAATGCCTATGATAATATTAATGATAATAGGACTAATAAAAATAATAACAAATCTAATACTTATAATTTAAATAATAATAATCATAATACAACTAATGTTAATAATAATGGTAATAATGATAAGACTAAACATAAAATAATCAAGATAAGCATAATAATGATATAATTAGTGTTTAATATTACTATTTGGTAATTATATTAGCTTTTGTTGGCTATATATATGCAATAGTTTAGTCTATATTAACAGTAATTAATTAAAGTTATTCAATAAATAAATCCGAAAAATACTTAATCACCTTAAGTTTTAAATCCATGCGCTCACTGACAACCTTACCGGCGAGGCAGAAGCGAGAAAGGAAAGGGGGGTTGGGAGGGAGAGTGTTGGCGTCTTGGCTTGCTAGCAAATCAGAAGCGAGAAGAGAAAGGAGGAGGGGGAGGAAGAGTGTGGTTGTCTCGGTTGATCTGCAAAAACTATTAATAGTAACCCCCACCCACCCCAAATGACTACCTTTTTTAACTTGATGGAAAGAAGAAAACAAAAAAAAAACAACAATTATTTTATCATTTAAAGTGGGGAAAATTTTCAAATATAAATTAAATATTTCGGACCGGTTTTAAAGCAGTTCAGTCTAACTTAGGATTAGTGTTAAAATATATTAACTGCCCTAACAATCTAGACCCTAAAAGGAAGAGTCACATTTTTAAGAGGGGGTATAATTTAACTGGGGATGTTAATCTTCAAAATTACCAAAGTTTATTAAAATTATCTAACATTTATGCAAACCTTTTTTTTTTTTAAATTAACGCCCCCCCCCTCCCAAGTAATTGCTGCCTCGATGGCGCGTAAGTTTTGCTAGTATTTATATAATATTAATATAATAAAGCACACAAGATGAGAACAGTAGTCTGATTACACCAAATTCTACGAATCACTTGTTATTATTGCAAGTGAACAATCACCTATTGTGACGAGTGAGTAACTACTACTACTACTACTACTACTACTACTACTTGTGATAACAATAATAAAAATAATAAATGAAGAATAAGATAAAGCAGCAAAAAAACAAATAAAACAAATAAAAAGAGTATATGTATATGTGTGCATACGCGTATTTCGGTATATGCATATTTAAAAATATGCCTATGATATTCTATGGACGAAACCGGTTATAATTCAATGTTTTATCTGATCAATTTTCTAACAAAGTCATTCAATTTCCAATTCAGTTTCAAAGAAATTATGCAGTAAATCATTATCCCTGCTGATCCAATTTCCCAAGGAACGTAGCTTTGATCGGTTGTTGAAAATAATTTCAATCAGGATTTCTAATCGATAAATATTTGGTTGACGACATTGGCTTAGCAAGATAAGAATTCATCTGATTTCCTTCGGGAAATTCGTTAATAATACCGTTTTATGCAGAGAGATCAATGATTATTCGGTCTTTTTCTACGATTCCGAAGATTAAAGCTTCCATTATATTCGATTTTTGACGAGAGATAAACGATTTGTGGAAGAAATTCAAAATTAAGGTGACATATTATTTCGCCGAAAGCCATTTTAATTGCAATAGGTGATTCAGTGTTCTTGGCGGATTGATCACATCCTCGCTTACCTTCTCATGTATATGAGCTGCATTCTCATTGGTTGAATCTCTCACGTGACTGAACATCGTATATATTTGAAATTATATTGCCATATCATGATTAGTCTTTGTGATATTGTAAACCCTTAGATGTGGGGATCATACATCGTCTGAAATCATGAAACCAGAAACAATTCATTGTTAGTAATTTTCTCAACTATTTTAGCTAATTTAAATTATATTTAAAGAAAACATAAATGTCGTCTAGTTTTTTCTGTATGAGTGTCCAGCAACATGTCCAAGTAATATGCATACCATGTGGGCAGCAAGGACCACGGAAGGAAATTTAGAGTTAAAGGCCCTTATACATTAGAATTTATATGCACTACTAACTCCTACTCTTTCTCCTCCTCCTCATCATCATCCTCATCATAATCCTCATCACCATAATCCTCCTCCTCCCCCTCCTCCTCCTCATCATCATCATCATCCTCCCCTCCTCCTCCTCCTTCTGCTCCTCCTCATCATCATCAGCAACAGATTAATGAGTTCAGGGGTGAATTCTGTTACTTACACAGATATAAACATATAAACATGCCTAACTTTATATATATATATATATATATATATATATATATATATATATATATATATATATATATATATATATACATTGTCTGTAGGTAAATACAGTGTAATATTTAATTTAAAAAATATTCATAATAATGTCCTCCTTTTAGATAAATAAATCTTAATCGTCGAGCATTGTCTGAAATTATAAAAAAATCTTAGGTCGTTAAGGTATGGAAGCAAATCTTACACACCCACGTGTTTAAGCAGTCTTTGATCTCGGAAATCTCTCATCAACTTCAGCTGATTGAGGACTTCGGAATGGAGTAATACCAGTCGAGGATTCGTTCTCGACAATCAGTCCGGCAGGAACTGGGCCAATTCAGTGGCCTTTTACCTGTCGGGATGAGGTATACTGTCCTGGGTTGTCCTAGGAGGTGCACCCTCCCAGGCATTGTCTCTCCTCTTTGGGGTGGAGTAAGTTCATCGCTTACAGCCTGAGGCGCCCTGACAGCGGAATGCCGAAAGGGCTGCCCAGGCTATTTTTGCTAGACCAGAGTGCTCCTTTTTTAGGGGCGCTGGCTTGACTCTTCCCCACTTTCCTACCTTGTGTCACATATTGCTGCAGTTGGAATCAATTGAATACCCGGAACGTTTGAACCCTGCGGTTAGCTTTAAATGTGTCTTAATTTCAGCAATGTCTGTGGCAATTCCCGTTGGCCTTATTGGGTGTAGGATCGTTATTCTCTTCTGAATCTACGAACTGCGTTTGAACCCGTCTGACGATTTAAACCACCATTTCCTGCACTGATGAGGACGTAAGTCCGAAACAATGTTGTCTGTAAGTAAACACACTTTAATATTAAATAAATAAATATTTATAGTATATATATATATATATAGTAAAATTAAGTTAATACTCAAAGTTTGTTTAGTATTTTATTTTAATACTAAAAAGTAATTGCCATCAATTCAAAAGAACAATTTCCACTACCTTTATCTCCCTTTATCAAGTGAGATATAACTGCTACTAAATTTTTTACATAATTTATTTGTTTCAATTGTGATAAAAATTAATTTAATTTGGGGTCTAAGTTGAAGCTGTTTTGAAAGACATTAAAAAGATGTTTTATTTACTCGGTTCTCCATTTCAATACAAACACGCCAGCAACAACAGCGAATACAAATAATGTTTTGTGCGAAAGAAAACACATCTCAAATGAGGAACGTTTTAAAAATACTAAAATCTCAATGGCTGAAATCAGTTGTATGCGTATCTCTATAGCATTCTTGCAAATGTGTCGCCTGTTGTTAAATGTTTCTGTCCTTTATTCACTTCTAAATATCACAACAACTCCAAATCTGAATTTTGAATGAAGCATTTGGTGATATCGTATTGCTGTGTAAATATTATTACTGACTACATATTTCTACTATTATTGATATTATTAAAATGTATATTAGGTCCACCCTCCCAGGCTTCGCCTCCCCTCTTTGAGGAGGAATAAGTTTATTGCTTACTGCCTGAGGCCTGAGGCGCCCCTACCGGGGAATACCGACGGGGCTGCCCAGGCAATTTTTAAACCCCACTTTCCCGACCCGACCTTGGGTCACATCTTACTTGTGGGAGTAAGATAAAAACTGACCTTGTGCCTAACTCCTGGAGAGGAGTAAATCAATACTCATTAAACAGTAACCTTTGTCACTGCATTTATTATTACTACGGCTCCATATGATATAACATTGGTACTGGTTCGTCTTTTTCCATAGTCTGTTTTTCACAACTTTTTACTGACCATTTTTTTTTCTTTTTTCGGTGTACACTTAACTATCAGGCTGCTAGAGAATTCCGGCTTTTTTGGCAAAAATGTTCAACTATTTTACCTTTTAGGAGGGGGATCAGTTTCCAATGTAAATTCAACGTAGACGGATGCCCCTCTTTTTGACCATCTCAATTTAAAAAAAAAATTCTCGCTGTACAATGACCTATCATGTCGATAGAGAATTCCGGGTTTTTGGAGAAAATAAATCAAATATTTTAGATTTTAAGACGGGGGATCAGTTTTCAATGTAAATTCAACGTAGACTGATCCCCCACTTTTTGACCATTTCAAATTTAAAAAAATATTCTTCTGTTTACAATTACCTATCATGTCGCGAGAAAATTACGGCATTTGATGAATATTTTTCAAATATTTGAGAATTTAGGAGGGGGATCAGTTTTGACCATGTTGCATGTGTTGTTTTTTCTTACGGGATCAACCCCGGAATTCTCTAGCAGCCTGATAGGTAAGTGAACACCGAAAAAAAGAAAAAAAATGGTCAGTAAAAAGTTGTGAAAAACGAACTATGGAAAAAGACGAACCAGTATCATCACATTAATAGTAATGATAAACAAGGACAGAAATAGAATGGACTTCGTAATAAAGTGCCCCTTTTATGTTGCATATAATTTAATTCCGAAAACTGATCACGATTCTTAAATATGCTCCGATAAATTGGCTACTCTGGTGCCTCCTCGGCGTAAATTCACTAGACCAACTCGACAATCAATTAAATCCCATCCATTCACTGTGGCGGTCCCCAAATGCTGGAACGCTTTTTACTCAAATAGCTTCTTTCCTCGGGCTGCTTGACTCTGGAACTCCCTCCCTGCCCCTATTTCCCCGACAGTACTGACATGCAGAAATTTAAAACTAATGTAAACAGACATCTCGCTGCGCAGATCCCAATTTAGGTTGACCCCCCCCCAATCTTCTCCCTTTTCTTTTTTTCTCAGTAGCTCCTTACATCTAGTGGCGGCCTGCCTTGTTTGGGGTAAACTATGTTAAAAAAATTTTTTTAAAAATAAAGTCACAGAAGCTTTCTGGTCGTTTCTTTGGCTAATCTCCTTGATACATTATATGAAGGAGTTCGCATTTCGTATGTAAAACAAGCCGCGCGTGCGTGGTCCCCTTTTGTATGTGACTCGATGTGGCGAGTGTAAAATGCAATAAATTTGGGAAATTTGGGGCATTTTTGACCCCCCTTTGACTCCCTGGGGGCGCGAACCAGAATTTTTCTGAGGTCAAGGATGCTCATTTTATATCCAGAAAAATTACCTCTACATTTTGGCCAAGTTTCAGAAAAATTGAATGGATGGATCAAACGTTATGAGAGAAAGGGTCATTTTTTGCCATTTGAGGGGGATTCTGACCCCCTGGGGGCGCGAACCAGATTTTTTCTAAGGTCAGCGATACTTATTTTCTATTAGGAACAATTGTCTGCACATTTTGGCCAAGTTTCAAAGAAATTGAATGGATGGATGAAAAGTTATGGGGCAAAAAATGTCTTTTTTTGCCATTTCGGGGCCTTTTGACCCCCTGGGAAGCTATCCAGATTTTTTAAGAAAATCGGTGAATGTCACTTTATAACCTGACCAAAGTTACAACTTCATGCAAAATTTCAGACAAATTCAATGGATGGTTGCGGAGAAAAATCCGGACGCACGGACATGCCTCAAAACATAAGTACCCCGATTTTATAAAATCGGGGGACCAATAAGTATTTATGGTGTTCCCTTAAGATGCCTCAGCTCAAAACAAATATGTCCTTCTTAGTATCGATACGATTAGTTAGACTACATCGATTCGTGATAGTTCAAAATTTGATTCATTATTTCTCGTCTCACCTCGCCGGTTTAATATTTACCAAAACGTATCTCGATATTTCTTATCCAATTGATTACTGTGTAGGGAATAGTTGATGGATGAGTTCTTATTGTTCCGCTGCTAGAATATTGTCTTTGTTGTGTAGCTTAATAGTGAATACCGGCTGGTAGTTTTTCAAGTTTATGAAACATATCTTTCTTATCGCCATGGTGTATAAGAGAGTATTTGCTTTCCACATGACGATAGACGATGATTGATTCTCCAGCACATAACAAGTTTGTATGAGAAAGTAAGAAAACTTCTAATACATTACAGAATTGTCTTCGATTCTTATATAAAGAGATCAATAGTGTTCTTTTACATAGCCTCTCGATACGTCATTGATCGATTTCTGCTCCTCCCGTTTTCTCATTCGAGATCTGTAAGTTTCCAATCACACGAAAAAAATGAAATACAAAAATTGAAATTAAACTATATATGTTATCTATCTTAATTTTTTGGATTCATGTAGTTTTATTCTAGCTTTATTTTCATGAGTGTAAATGCTCATATTTATTTGATTCTAAATAATGATTGGTTCACTCTATTGATTCCTGTACCTATCAAACTTAGAAATATAACATCTGTTATAAACATATGTAGTAATCCATTTTGCTGAAGTATGGATTGGTTATTTCACCCCGATCTAGCTTGTCACCAATAAAGTATATGTAGAAACTGATACAAATTTCAGCCAAGTATTATGTAATCGGTTTAATTTAAATATTTCAAAATACCACATCACCAAAGGCACACCACGAAATATTTGTTACATAATATTATGTTACATTATTATTATTATTATTATTATTATTATTATTATTATTATTATTATTATTATTATTATTTGCAAGAAATATATTCCAACCAAAATTGTATTATATCAGTAAATAATCAAAACGAATTATACAGGGTGGGCCAAAATAAGGGTCCTATCTTTAAATTTGAATAACTTGAATTTGAATAACTTCCACAAAATAAAAGTTAAACTCACCAAACTTTATGTGTGTGTAGACTGACCCTTCCGAGAGCTTTTGAAATAAACAAAACAAATTTTAGCCGAAAAACACTTCTTAAAACTTACAAAAACTAAAGTATTGTTTTTTTACACTGTTTTGATTTTTTAAGCAAAAATAATGTTTTCTAAATGAGGGTACGTTCCTTAGGGCTAATACGGCTCATGCTTGCTTCGGAAGGGGTCCTTTACTTATTCTAAAAAAAAATTTAAAAAAAAATCAATAAATAAAAAAGTTATGAATTTTTAAAAAAAGGACCCTTATTTTTGCCCACCCTGTATAAAGCACAATAGCCAACAATATAGATATAAGTAAAGGGTAAGTATTAACAACCTTGTTTCTATAGTATTTATCATCTTTTCGTGCTGCGCTTCTATGTTTTGTTAGAAGGATTCTTTCAAAATACCCATTTACTTCGTCGTATTTTTGTTGGTGAAAAATAAGAGGCGTACGCAAAAGCAGGTTCATAAATTAATTGTTTAAAAGCGCTTATATAAATTAGTCATATATTACCTTTATTATAACATCAGAATATGCATATTCCGACAACAGCTCACCCATATAAACCGTTCTGTTTATTTTCAGACATATCTTGTATGATGTAAGGGAATTTGAATGGTGGCAATTACTTTCAGAACGTGCTATATATAGTTTCCTATGCATTTTATCATTGTTAATTCGGTAATTGTCAAAGTTATATTTTTTAAATTTATGAAATAAAGTTCAATTCTCCCACGTGAGAATGGGGTAACCATGTGCAGATAAATTCATCAAAGATATGCATAGGACGGAAGTCTGAAGAAGGAACACAAAACACAAGGGTGTAATTTCATATCATTTAGTAAGAAAGAGAAAGTTGGAGCGAGTATTTACAGTTTCAAACAGCTCATTAGGCATTGGTAAATCATAGAGAGGATGGAAAAGAGGATGGTAGAGAGATGGGTTTGAGGTTTGGAGTTTGGTGTTTGGTTGGTTGCGAAAACGTGGTTCGCTAGAACTTATCTGTTTTAGAGTTCTGGTAACGGCGGGGGGGTCTTTCTCTGTGATGCCGTCGTGGGCTGTATTCCATTTGTCACACTTAAATTCAAAATAGCATGATTCCTACTTTTATCTTAGAAATAACATGATTATCGATAAATGTACGGATTATACGGACGTATTTAAGTAATATACGTTTCTGTATTGTACATAAGCCGATACGTTTCTTGTCTTTTTCTGCAGAGAATTGTTCCGCTGAAAAAAGTTTGTCTTCGAATAGATCGTAAGCTATTTATGAGCAAAACGTGTTTAGAAAGAAAAAAATTCTATCTGCATATCCGTCGCTTGTGCAGAATTCCGAAGGCTTAGTTAAAGTTATCACCAGCACACAAGTTAGGAAGTTTTGTTGAGCCGAGCAAGCGAGAGATTTTATACTTCGAGATCTTATTTCGGGCCCATCTGTGATTGCTTCGCTGGGTTTTGTCTATTCGACCGAATTTGTTTTGCACAGAATTAAAACCAGTTGCGCCGTAAACGCATCGTTGAATCTCAAAGTCTTTCAAATATTAAGATGTGACTTTATTATCAGCTTCAGTAAACAGAGAATTTACATTTGAAAATCTTCTTTCAAGAACCAATGTTGACATTGAATTTAAAGAAATGGAGACAAGAAAGAAAATACGCCAGTTTGAAGAGAGATACACGGGAATGTGAGATCACAAAAGACGGAAACAGCTATGTGATGAATACGTATTACGTTGGGAGGAAGGAAACAATGACAAAGACGGGAGAGAAAAATACTTTTGGATAGTACAGGGGAATGTATTAAGTAGAGGTAGAGGGAAGATATATGGATAGATTACAATATTAAACAAGAAGAATAGCCTCATTGGGATTGCAAGAACAAATAAGACAGAAAATAGAAAAGTTTAATATATCTATTAAATAAAGAAAAGACGATGTTTCCCTATTTCATTGGCTATTATAACTTTATGCCCAAAAGCTTTATATGCAAATCTATTCCGCCAGCCACTTAACCCAATTCCTGAAAATACAATTTTATTAATATAAAATGTTGAATGTATAATTAACTGCTTTCGATTAAATAATAATTTTCATCAAGCAGAATCACAATTAATATATTAGTAAGACCAACAATAACAGAACCAATCATTCAGGATTCATTGGAGTAAAAAGAAACTAGTCAATGTTCATTGAAGACAACATGGCCGAAATAATTTCTGACGTCAATCTGGGTCACGTGAGACATTTCTCATATCTACGTTCTTTAGTTTTCTGGCATAAGGAGTGAATGATTTTCTCGGGAATGCCTCATTTACATAATGCAAGTTTATGAGTTAGGATGTTTCGTGTGTCTAGAATGCCATACTCTGTCGCTTAAACAATTGTTATAGTACTATGTTCTGGAAGTATCTTTTTTTTTCAGAATTGATTTTTAAGTGTTTCATTAAAATAGTAAGCATAACGTTTGATGCAAGTTAACGTCATAGTTATATTATCGTTGCTTTTAAATGTTGATCGAAAATACGAAGAAGAATGAGTAGTAGAGGAGGGGTGGTAGACGTCAAACAAGAACAACTATACAAAGTCAGATTAAACTGATTTTGTCCTCTGCAAAGATGGCGCAAACAATTGAGGAAACGTTTCCCTTATAACCTGTTTTCTTTTCTTGTTTTCACACTTCAATCTGCATTCTCAATAATTCTACCTATTAATTTGTACAATGCTATCTCTGATATAAAAAAAAAGAAGCAAAATATAATGGAAGGAATTGTACCACTCCCTTTGACAAGGACAGACGTAGGGGCATACAACCTTTAGGTATAGATGTTGGCAACTGATTCTAAAGAGTATCGGCAGAAACGGATTCCAACAACGAAAATCACGCCAGTCGAAAATCGTAGAATGCTGAGTCATATGAAATTACTTTACGCTGGGATTGAAAAGTAATGTTTAAAGGAATTCTAGAATGTCGGTATTTTGTGTATAGCATATTACTTTAATTAGAAACGTTTAATGATGATATTACAACTACATTTCGATGTTTTTAAGAATTTTTACAGTATTAGAACTATTTTGATGAAAACATTGATTAATTTACAAAGATAATCCTACTTAATGCAGTCTTCACAAATTAAATTTCATTGTCAGAGTGTTGCCAGTTTATTCGACAGGACAACATTAGGAGTTTCCCAGTCATTGAGACATATATAAAATATATGTGCTGTCTTGCGAATGTAATATATACTAACTGTTTAACACATTCGACCATAAAATACAAAACATCATTTTTTCTTTGTAGTTTTCGCGCAGTTTATTTCCACCTATTTTCTTCGTGTTTTTTTCATTATCTGATCTTCGCATCCTGTTGAAAGTCAAACCTATATTGTTTACTTTATTCGTTAATAACATTGTTTAATAGCGGAATATGATTAAAAGTAACTTACGATATTCTTTAAAATTTATTGTATGTTAATTCAGAATAGAGCCGCCCAAAATCTTTGACTGGTATACATTAAATAACCAAAATAAAGTCTAAATAAGTGTCATGCCCCCCATGATTTCTGAGAAATTCTGTGCGCATTCCTCGTGTATCACCTGGTAATTGGTAACGATAATTGCGGAGTCAAGCATTTCCATTAGCGTTCTAAGATATCCTGGACAACGATAGGCAGGCATGGCACCGTAACAGCCTGTGGTTTTTATTGAACGAACAATTTAATGTGAATCGCTACGTACGTGATGCGGTGTGTTGTGATTGTCATTTACTCTCTGCGGGTCACATACGTGGCTTTCATGACAAATACATTAGAGCGATAAATGTTTGTATCTGTAAGAAAATGTGTCGAAATGTGCTGCGTAGAATATTTCACATCTGATATTCATATTTATACTAAATTTTTATACTAAATGTGCTGCGTAGAATACTTCAAATCTGATATTCATTTTTATACTAAATTTTTATACTAAATGTGCTGCGTAGAATACTTCACATCTGATATTAATTTTTGTACTACATTTTAAAACTAAATGTGCTGCGTAGAATACTTCACATCTGATATTCCTTTTTATACTAAATGTTTATACTAAATGTGTTGCGTAGAATACTTCACATCTGATATTCATTTTTATACTAAATCTTTATACTAAATGTGCTGCGTAGAATACTTCACATCTGATATTCATTTTCATACTAAATCTTTATACTAAATGTGCTGCGTAGAATACTTCACATCTGATATTAATTTTCATACTAAATTTTTATACTAAATGTTCTGCGTAGAATACTTCACATCTGATATTCATATTTATACTAAATTTTTATACTAAATGTGCTGCGTAGAATACTTCACATCTGATATTCATTTTCATACTAAATCTTTATACTAAATGTGCTGCGTAGAATACTTCACATCTGATATTCATTTTCATACTAAATCTTTATACTAAATGTGCTGCGTAGAATACTTCACATCTGATATTAATTTTCATACTAAATCTTTATACTAAATGTGCTGCGTAGAATACTTCACATCTGATATTCATTTTTATACTAAATTTTTATACTAAATGTTCTGCGTAGAATACTTCACATCTGATATTCATTTTTATACTAAATTTTTATACTAAATGTGTTGCGTAGAATACTTCACATCTGATATTCATATTTCTATTAAATTTTTATACTAAATGTGCTGCGTAGAATACTTCACATCTGATATTCCTTTTTATACTAAATTTTTATACTAAATGTGTTGCGTAGAATACTTCACATCTGATATTCATTTTTATACTAAATTTTTATATTAAATGTGCTGCGTAGAATACTTCACATCTGATATTCATTTTCATACTAAATTTTTATACTAAATGTTCTGCGTAGAATACTTCACATCTGATATTCATTTTCATACTAAATTTTTATATTAAATGTGCTGCGTAGAATACTTCACATCTGATATTCATTTTCATACTAAATTTTTATACTAAATGTGCTGCGTAGAATACTTCACATCTGATATTCATTTTCATACTAAATCTTTATACTAAATGTGCTGCGTAGAATACTTCACATCTGATATTCATTTTCATACTAAATCTTTATACTAAATGTGCTGCGTAGAATACTTCACATCTGATATTCATTTTTATACTAAATTTTTATATTAAATGTGCTGCGTAGAATACTTCACATCTGATATTCATTTTCATACTAAATCTTTATACTAAATGTGCTGCGTAGAATACTTCACATCTGATATTCATTTTCATACTAAATTTTTATACTAAATGTTCTGCGTAGAATACTTCACATCTGATATTCATTTTCATACTAAATTTTTATACTAAATGTTCTGCGTAGAATACTTCACATCTGATATTCATTTTCATACTAAATTTTTATACTAAATGTGCTGCGTAGAATACTTCACATCTGATATTCCTTTTTATACTAAATTTTTATACTAAATGTGCTGCGTAGAATACTTCACATCTGATATTCATTTTCATACTAAATCTTTATACTAAATGTGCTGCGTAGAATACTTCACATCTGATATTCCTTTTTATACTACATCTTTATACTAAATGTGCTGCGTAGAATACTTCACATCTGATATTCATTTTCATACTAAATCTTTATACTAAATGTGCTGCGTAAAATACTTCTACATCTGATATTCATTTTTATACAATTTTTCACATACTAAAACTGTCGTTATCGAGCTTTGTTTAGCTGGGACAACTTTCCTCTATATTTTATTAGACGAAATACTGGTTAACATACCTTACAGTTTGGTATAGAGATATGCTTGTAAAAACTGCTCTTTTAATTGTTCCAATGAGCGTCAATGTAGTCATCCATGTCTTATTGAATCAAATATCTTACGTGTAAAACCTTAAATATTATCGAATCGATTGATATATGTTATACACGAAACACACATTAAAATAATTCACCGCTTTAATCATTAACAAAAACTAAATTTATTTCACAATTACTCGCGTTTTTTGTATTAATTAATTTAGATATGAATCTTGTACATTCACATAAATAAACTTATAAACATAGGTAATGTTAAAGTATACATGAATTGTAGAAAATGATAGAAACACCTTGTGAATTTTCCATCAATTTCAACACACCGATTACAATTTAAATAAATTATGAAGATGTTAGTTTCACTTCTTTTTTATTTATGGTTATTGGTGTCCTGAATTAATTGGGGAAATTTGTTTTATTTATTTATTTATTTATTTATTTATTTTAACATAGTTCACCCCAAACAAGGCAGGCCGCCACTGTAGACGTAAGAGGCTACTGAGAAAAAGAAAAGGGGAGAAGATAGGGATCGGTCAACCTAGAGGGGGGGTCTGCGCAGCGAGATGTCTATTTACATTAGTTTTAAATTTCTGCATGTCTGTACTGTTGGGGAAACAGGGTGCAGGGAGGGAGTTCCAGCGGCCAGCAGTACGGGGAAAGAAGCTATTTGAATAGAAGGCTCTCCGACATCAGGGGACCTCTACAGTCAATGTATGAGATTTATTTCAGAATGTGCATATTATTTATAAACATTTAAATGACAGATTGTTTGTGCTCGTATGGTACTGCGACGGAAAAGTTTGAGATGGTTGCCGTATCGGGATAAACTGTCGCGAAAGTTAGTTACAGCCCTATGAAAAAGAAAAGAAGACATACCCATCTAAAATAAATTCTGGAAAAAAAAACTGTATGAAATAGATCGTAGAGCGCTTGGAAAGACTGTTTAGAACGAGCACAACACCACGACACCCAAAATTACAGCAAAGCTTCAAAAGCATCTAAACAATGCCGTTTAAAATAAAACTGTTCGTCGAAAGCTTCAAAAAGCTATATTTCATGCGAGCACATCATTGTGGTTTCATTATTTTGTCCGAACTCTGTATATTTCTATGATTATATATATATATTTACACAGACATGTAACAAATTCTGCGACACTGGTATGTCGATGTTATCGATCAACAGTTATTATAAACTGAGATCTCATCAGGCAGAGTTAGAATCCGATCTCAACCTCAGATCATATTTGGTTCTCTCCAAATATGATCTAAGGTTAAGATCGGATTCTAACTCTGCCTGATGAGATCTCAGTTTTTAATAACTGTTGATCGATAACATCGACATGCCAGTGTCGCAGAATTTGTACATGTCTGTGTAAATAAAAATAATCATATATAAAGCTGTATTTGATATTGAGCACTTTTTATAAACCCGGTTGAAATTCTTTTGATTACTACCCTGTGGATGTTTTTACCTGGATTATTACCATATATATATATATATATATATATATATATATATATTAAATAACATTTTTTATCAATATTTCATCCAAGTACGACGTCGTTTCGAGCTTACAGCTCTCATCAGCGCACGGAAGTAACAGCTTCAGAAGTCAAATGACACGAACCCGGTTCACTGAGACACATTGGATCTGTAAGCCTTCACTTTAGTCCTCGGGGCTTCGAGGGATTGTCACGTGATTACGAAGATTATATATATATATATATATATATATATATACACACACACATATATATATATATATATATATATATATATATATATATATATATATATATATATATAAATGTGATACTTAGAAGGCAATGCAATTCAGAGGTGTGACAGATAGACACAACTTTGAGCAAATGAAATAGTTTCACCTTCAATACAACGTATACATATGTATATATATATATATATAATTTTTTTTTCTCACACACATATATCTATTTATCTACACAATGTTACAATGTTATGTAATCTCAAATCTCTTGGTCTGATGAGGTTGACTTTCTGGGAAAAGTGCAACCGAAACATGTATGCACATATGTAACCAATAATGTTTGTATAAATAAAAATTTATACTTATATATATATATATATATATATATATATATATATATATATATAAGTTTGACAGGTTTATAATGATTAAGCGTGTTGTGGAATTATGTATATATTTCTTGTAATAATGGCAAAGCGCATTAGTCGAGTGAAAATAATTCCGCATACTTTCTATA
>OY744543.1:5955200-5962700 GCA_963556195.1 Sepiola atlantica | reverse complement strand
TAAGGGGCATGACATGTAGTAAAAAGCGGATTATTATTACAAATAAAAATACTTATTTGCATGTAATCTAAACACTACATATTTAACACGAAATAAGAAATATTCTCAAATTGTCATGTTCTCAAATTGTTATTTATTATATACATAAGACGGTGGTAGTATTACACAACAAATACTAAACACACATTTTAAATTCATACATTTTTGATTAGCATTGAAATATTGCATAAAAATACAAGTTAAAAGTATATTTGTTTACATTTTTGTTACGACGGGGATATATAAATTTTTTTAGCGCTTTAAAACCTTTGTTTGGTTGATTAACATTTATACTAAACGTATATCGCAAATGTAGTTCATAGTAAAGTGCTAGGTTACTTATGACATTTAAATGTATTTACAATTGTAGGGTAACACATTAGATTATGTTTAAAACAACATAAACTACATGAAAGTAAACACGGAAAAATTAGGGAAAATACATTAAAAACAAAAATAAAAATTTTGCATAACAATACAAAAACTGCAATTTTGCTAGAAAAATAAAACTGTGAAAATGATTTAATGGTTCTTATAGAGCGTCGCCGCAAGCAACGTGTTACTCGAATATATATATATATATATATATATATATATATATATATATATAAATATATATATAGAAAAGAGGGTAGTGCAGTATTAGTGCAGTTCCAACGAGAGAAAAGTATATATGTAAAGGAGTAAGGCTACCAACATTTGTAGAATGTTTTTTTCAACATTTATTTATTATTTTGTTGTTTTTTTCAACATTTATTTGTTATTTTACCATTTTATGATTTTATATATAACGCGTTTCAAGCGGTGGCCCGTTTTCATCAGATATGAAAATCCATTTGAAGAAATGTCTTTCGATTCGAGCAAATGTTGTTTCCAAATGAAACTAATACGGTTTAACCAAGGGCGGAAACTTTTGCATTACTGCTTTAGTGAAACAATTAATTTTTCTCAAACAGAGTGTTATCTCTCTGTTTCTATCTCCTATTCTTTACACACACACACACATATATATTATCATTATAAATATGTATATATTATTTATCATTATATATATATATATATATATATTATTTATCATTATCTATATATATATTATTTTTCATTATTTTTATATATATACATTATTTTTCATTATATATATATATATATATATATATATATATATATATATATACGAAAAAAACATCGTTCTTTGATCATTGCTTAAGAATAGGTTGACACCATCAAAGAGATCAACTCTCAGATAATAGTCCAGATTTTAAAAGATAATGTTCAAAACAGACAACGGGTCAGACAACGTTTGCGCTGTGAGATTTGCGCCAATAAAGGGCAGAATCTTCGTTCTAAATTATTCATCACTTGGGATGTGAGTACACAATCTCGCCACAGTAGCCCCCTCTGGCGTTTGAATCAAACATTTCGAAGGGCGATAATTCTGGTCAAACAATAGTTGCAAGAGCCGTTAAATTTAATATTTATTCGAAATATAATTGTTTATTTAGGTCAAAAGGGTCATCAGTTAATTAGGTTTTCGTTTTTCTGTTATTATTTTTATAATCTATCTTAAATTATATTATACTTAAGCATGTGTGGGGGATTTTTTTTTTTGAACATGATTCACCCCAAACAAGGCAGGCCGCCACTGTAGACGTAAGGGGCTACTGAAAAAAAAGAAAAGGGGAGAAGGATTGGTGGTTCAGCTTAAATTGGGATCTGAGCAGCGAGATGTCTGTTTACATTAGCTTTAAATTTCTGCATGTCAGTACTGTCGGGGAAACAGGGGGCATGGAGGGAGTTCCAGAGGCCAGCAGCACGAGGAAAGAAGCTATTTGAGTAGAATGCTCTCCGGCATCTGGGGACCTATACAGTGAATGAATGAGATTTAGTAGAATGTCGAGTTAGTCTAGTGAATTTACGTCGAAGGGGGCATCAGACTAGCCAACTCATCGGAGCATAATCCATTGAAGTATTTGTAAAACAAACATAAGGATGCTACATTGCGGCGATGGGACAGGGGCTGGAGCTTAGCTGACAGCGAGGGACCTATTAGGTTGATAACTTTTTTTCTCTTTTTCTAACTGAAAATAGTACTATTCATGGGGCAGGTAATAAAAAAAATTTTTTGATGGGGGAGTAAAAAAATTTTTTTTAAAACTTTTTTAGCGGAAAGATCGAATAGTTATAATATCAATAACGCTAAATACTACTACGAACATTTCTGAATAGTGAAACATAGAGAGACAACGTCATACAAAGAAATAATGATTAATTGCATTTCAAAAGAGCAGAGGAAGCATGACCAGCTCTTTACTAATAAACGATCAAAGTTTCTTCTGAGGTGTTATTATGCTTTGCGTGTGCTGTTAACCGCCATTTGTTTTTTGTGCGGGGCATGCCGAGTAACAGTACGAGGTGGAATTGATTTGAACAAATAATAGATAATAATCGCATGATTTTTTAAAAATATTCGTGAACGTCTAGGCACGAGGCCCGTGAGTCAGCCTGGTTGTTCCAACGCATCTCCCTGGCAATCGTTCGTGGCAACGCTATGTCAGTAACGGCGGCGTCACTTCCGTTCTAATCGTCATCTGTTGACTCTCTCTTTCTTTCTCTGACAATTGTTTCAAGCCTTATTGTTTTTTTTCTCTTCATGGAATAATTGTACGTGAGTAAACAACCTTATATCATAAATAAAATGTGGATCTTTGGTGAATGGCTTTAGGAATGAGAATTAATTATTATATCATTTTAGCAAAATCTATCTCATAGACCTGGAATTATATTGTCTGGTTATAATTCTTCTCAGTCTTTTTTTAATTCAAAATAGAATTAACACTTACAAAACACACACACATATATATATATATATATATATATATATATATATATATATATATATATATATATATATATATATATATATAAGAGGTTTATGTAGTTAGCTTGAAGCATTGTTTATTAGTATATAGAAATGTGATACTTAGAAGGCAATACAATGCAGAGGTGTGACGCATAAACAAAAGTTGGAGCAAATAAGACATATAATTGTGGAACAAATGAATTAGTTTCACCCTAACAACTTACAACTATGTCATTTGTTCCTACATTATATGTCTTATTTGCTCCAACTTGTGTCTATTGCATTGTATTGCTTTCTAAGTATCACATTTCTCTCTCTCTCTCTCTCTCTCTCTATATATATATATATATATATATATATATATATATATATATATAAATAATTTTCTTGCAGTACAAAACTTTATTATTGCTATATACAGGCCATATTTATTTTTAAACATGATGAAATTAAATGATAAAAGAATGAAAGGGCAGGCTGACCGATTTTGAACCTCGCTAAACACAGCTAGATTAAGAAAAACATGCTATTGGGACTATAGCGAGAGAAAAGTGGGAGAAAAGAATGAATCAAATAGAAACTACATTAAGTCCGAGAAGATTTTCTTTATGCTTACAACGAGATGGTCGCAGAGACTTAGCATAAATAGCTTCTAGAATCTTCAGATGAAACGGAAAGTGTGACTTACTTATTGAGTATAAGTCTACACTGGATTTTGAGGCACAGGAACGGTTATTTATGAGAATTTCGGCGATGGAAGACGCATATGTATCAGGATGAGTATTTGTTATGAAATTGTTGTACAATATAATAAATGTAAATGGCTGGCTGCGGGTTATATTATCTTATTTATAATTTGACAATAATCGAAATAAAAACAATGTCTAAAAATATAACTATGATGTTATGAGATTCTAGCAGAGTTTGGCAACAATCTGATAAAATATGCTGCATGTTTTTGGAAGATCGTAACATATAACTGTGCAAAATCTTTTACAGAATCAATCAATTACACATCCATTTTTGAGAACCAGCAAAAAATGTAATCGTATAAACATAGTTAAATTTTCCCGCCATAATTAATTATAAATCTCACTCCAGGTCTTTACCTGTTTGTCAGTATTCCACTGACGATGGACCCAGACGGGTCAGAAAGTACTCTGGACCAATATGTACACTATGGCAGTTTCATCAGCCAATTTCCTTCCGAGATTAAGATTTTAATCCGGAAAATTGAAGGGATCAACACTAAAATAGCCAGACAAAAATTGTCGGTTATTTTTAATAATACGTGTCTTAAAGAAAAAATGCTGCCTCGATACACACACACATATATATATATATATATATATATATATATATATATATATATATATAAGTAAATTTCGTGTACAACAGAATCGTAGGATGAATTTTAGAGGAAGCATTATTATAATCAATGAAACAGACGAGTGGAAAAAAAGGAAAAGTGTTAAAATTACCTTAAGGCCTTATCGTTTGACCCTCTGACAGGAAACGTCAGAATGGTAAATTAAAAACTAAAAGAACTTATTTCAGTTGGAGGAAACAATTGAGAGCAAAAAAAAAAGGGTAAATCTCTCATGGTGGCTTTGAATCTACCAACTGAAATAAGTTTTTCCCCTCATATCTTATTCGACTTTTAGTTTTTAATTTACCATTCTGACGTTTCCTCTCAGAGGATCAGACGATAAGGCCTCAAGGTAATTTTAACAATTTTCCTTTTTTTTTCCACTCGTCTGTTTCATTGATTATAATATATATATATATATATATATATATATATATATATATATATATATATACATACATATATATATATATATATATATATATATATATATATATATAATGTTTTTTATGTATTTCTTATGTAATTGTGTTCATTAGTGATTGTAGCGTACTTACGCTTTTATATTTCACTTCCTAAGTGATACATACTAATGCAGAAGATTTCATTATTAGTCGCACTTAACTTCATAGGACATATTTTCTGTTAATACATATATATGTGTATATATATATATATATATATATATGGATTACTTTTATGTATGTATAAAATTAATAATATATATGCCCATCTGGTGCTAAAGGTACTTAAGCTTTTTTTTTTCTTTTTTTTAATTTACCTTTATTCCTATATAATTTTATTGTCAGCCACTATATCGCAGAACGGTTCTTGGGTGTAGTGTTTGGATAGTATAAATATTAATTTATTGATGCCTTATATTGATATTATATTATCGAATGTCAGAAACGGAGAAAAAACAAATATAAACTAGAATATGACTGTGGGGGGGGGGGAGACAGAAAAAGGGAGAAAGAAAGAGAGATAGAAGAGGGTGGGAGCCCAAACGTAATTGAACAAAGACGGTAAAAATCTAATAATTCAAAACTGAAAGCAAAGAAAAACCTCCTAAAATAAAACCTAACAGAGATAAAATGTAAGTAATATGGCGTAAATAAACCTCGACGCACTCGAACAGATTTGCTGATATTTTGTGTTTTGATTGTTATTTTTGTCGGATCAGTTCTAAAAGTAACTAATCCTTTTGTCTCCTGACATCAAGAAGGGAGCGTCACTTTTGCAGAACCGACGCTGTGTGGTGTGTTTTTAAAGTTCAGCCTGGGTGTGCTACTAACAACAATGGCGTATATCTTCCTGGCCTTGTACGGCCAATCCTTTACGTGTTTTCACTTCGTCTTCGTGAGTGTGCATCAAACGATGGGGCGACGATTTGTTTTCGCAGACTTTCTTGAAGGAAGGTGATCATAACGGAGAAGCAAAGTAAACAAAGAAAAAAAGGATCAGCCTTTAAAACACGTGAGAATTTATTTAATAAATATACAAATAAAAATGGAGATGTTTAAGAATGTTCGCGTTTAACGATGGGAATGTTAAGTAAAACATGATTGACGTACAATCACGGATTCATATTCTCAGATAGAGATGTGACGCCCCAATTTAATTAATTCATAGATTGATAAATTAAAAACATAATCGATAATTAATAATTTCCCAGATACAAAATAAAATATTATCGTACGGGATTCTGTATATCTACCTACGAGCCGGTCTGAGAATAATCAGCACAAATATGAGTCACAAATTTCTACATTCTGTTGTTTTTAATTTTAAATTTAGTCGATTCACTCTCTTCTCTTTCTCGCCGTCTCCATCCAGTTGTCTCTTACTCTCTCTCTCTCTATCTCGTTTTATATACATATACACACACACACACACACACATATATATATATATATATATATATATATATATATACATATATACATATATACATATATACATATATAAGGTTAATACAACAAAGATATAAGAGGCAACTAATATCTTTAATTAGTGAACATCCGGATAAAAATAAAGCTCAATATACTGGATAGAGCATTAATAGCAATAAATAAAAGAACTTTGCCTGAACATTGAACTGTAATACAATTTGATTCACACCTTATTCTATTCTTTCTCTTTATCTATTGCTATATGCATATACATATTTATACATATACATATAAACATATATATATATACATATATACATACATACGTATACATATATACATACATACATATACATATATACATACATACATATACATATATATACAGTAATATATATATACATATATACATATACATATATATACATACACATATATATATACATATATATATATATACATAGACATATATATACACACACATATATATATATATATACATATATATATCAATTCTAGAGATGAAAGATGAGAATAAAAAATTGTAAAGATACAATATTTATTAGAACATCAAAATAAACTCGTTTCATCAGAGGATAAGGAAAAACCGACAATGCAATTCTAAATATTTCCCTATCCCTATATTCTGATGAAAATAGTTTTTCTTTGAAAATCCATGGATTAAAGATATAAAGCTACTTGCTGTGCACTTTTGAACACGCCATTTTAAAATTAAAAATACAATTTAAGAATAAAATACAAAATACAATTATATTTGAAACCATAGCGTGACAGACCAACGACAATAATTATTCAAACTTAACCATGGTAGCTGACAAAATTGCTGGTTTAAATGTATTAAATACCAACGGAAAAATATGTTACCGTCAACCGTGACGGGAGAAGGAACACGCTTTTTATATTCAATTGAAGCGTAACAAAGCAATCGAACGACAGAACAACGGAAAAACGCGTATCGTAGTGAGCTGAGAGGTCATATTGATATAGGAAGACATCCTTACCATCGGCGATGACACCAAAGTTTCAAAAGGACTCATTCTTCAAATTTCAGAGACATCGTGATTAGCAAACTAATATCGACGATGAGAAAGGCCAATCTCTTTCGTTTCAAACCTCATCACAGAGATTCTTTGTGCAACTATGAGGATGCGAAGCGAGATTTTCAACAGAAAATGCAGCGAACGTGATGGAATACTAAATTGAATAGTCGTTTTTCATCATCGAAAGCACAAAGAGGACCGGTGATATTCGGTGCTTAAACGGCTTCTGAAATGTTCAATGGATTTCAATTACAAAGGTTGGTAAGAGCTGAAGCAGGT
>OY744543.1:5947700-5950200 GCA_963556195.1 Sepiola atlantica | reverse complement strand
ATATATGATTCTTTATGGCGCTGTTTATGACAACATTTCTTGACCATGGGTTTACAGACGACATTGTTGTAATCAGCTAGGAAGCAGGTACGCGGTAATGTGTTCCATACTCGGAAAAGCCATTACAAAAATGCTTACTCCAGGAAAATTCGTCCATCAAATGAGAAAGACAAGTAATTTTCCGTTGTGGTAAATGGCGAGGTCTTACAATGATTCACAAACGTGTGGATCCCACGCGAGCACCTTTTACATATTTTGTTGTACGTTATGAATAGTGTTCACATCTCAGGGAAAGATGTGTCTTTTTTTTTTCTCCAGAAAAATTTCATGTGGGAACACTTTTGTTTATTCTTACGTTTGCCAAAATATATGCACATATTACATGTTTTTTTACGGTATGCGAAAATTACAAAAAAAATTACAAAAAAAAAAACACACAGCAACTTTATTTAATATTAATTATTTAGAGATTTAAAAAGAATCAGAATCGGATATTGTATCGGAATCGGGAATTTTTGAACAGAATCGGTAATTGTTTCGAATTCGAGAAAAAAATATTGGCATAGTCCCATCGCTAATTTAATACAAATGCTTTATTTTCATCTAACGTATCAGTGTAGATGTGTGTCTTGCAGCTCTGTTGATTGCAGACAGTTTAGTGGTTTGTTTAAAATCAACTTATAAGTTCTACACGGGACAGTATTTAGTTAAGCTAAAGCAACCATCCGATACAGATATCATCTTCGTCTGACAGAAAATTACTTCTATTTAACTATAAAAACACAACATCGTAATTTTTCATTTTAGATGTCCGCCGATAGGACGATGTAAAAAACTAAAATCAATTATTTATTTTGTCTGTTTATAGTCGTGTGTGTGTTTACTATTTTGAGTCATTTTTTATCGCGTTTCACAAATTAATCAACGAAGTAATGGCAAGTCTCTCGATTGAAAAAAAAACATAAATAATATAGTAAACTTATCTCGTATTCTGTTGACAACAGAAATAAAAGAGTCAAATCTCACCAACAAAAAAGAAAAAAAACGCAGCATCCAACCACCGATTCTACAAATAGTTTGCTGTAATAAATTTGCTTGAAAAAAAAAAAGGCATAAAAAAGAGATAATGTACTCATAGTATTAAATAATACATTACACTAAACATTTGTCTTCTAAGACAATATAGATTCTTCGTTGCACCTGTAGATTCTGGAGGTGTCCGTCGTGAAGCGAATACCAACGTCGACGAATACCCCGCCTAATAAACCGGTATCGTCCGGGCCTTTGGGTCTGGATTTACGTCGGTCTATTGGGAGTTGTCGGTCCTGTGTAGTACTAAGAGGTGCACCCTCCCAGGCTTCGCCTCCTCTCTTTGGGGAGGAGTAAGTTTATTGCTTACTGTCTGAGGCGCCCCTACCAGGGAATACCGACGGGGCTGCCCAGGCAATTTTTAAATGGCCAGAGTGCTCACCTCTCGAGCGCTGGCTTATCTAATCCCACTTTCCCGACCTTGTGTCACATCTTGCCTTGTGGGAGGTAGATAAATATAACAACACAAATAGTATTTTACATATTTGTATTCTTTTAATTTTTGCTGAGTCAACTTTGATGAATTGTCTAAGTATTTTTACCCCGCCTAATAAACCGGTATCGTCCGGGCCTTTGGGTCTGGATTTACGTCGGTCTATTGGGAGTTGTCGGTCCTGTGCAGTTCTAAGAGGTGCACCCTCCCAGGCTTTGCCTCCCCTCTTTGGGGAGGAGTAAGTTTATTGCTTACTGTCTGAGGCGCCCCTACCAGGGAATACCGACGGGGCTGCCAAGGCAATTTTTAAACAGCCAGAATGCTCAAATTCTCGAGCGCTGGTTCTTACCCACTTTCCCGACCTTGTGTCACATCTTACCTTGTGGGAGGAAGATAAATAGAACCAACGTCGACGAATGACATGCGCGTGTCAATTTCGAATTATATCGGTACTATAGTACCACATTCACTATAGATGTTGGCAATCTTTAGTCTCTCCCATAAACAATTGATTCTAGAAGAACATAGGGGAAAACAATGCCAATAACAGTATATAGTCTGGAAAAGTTGTAACAAATTTATTTTATACGAATTTACGTAAATATAACGTAACGTAAGACATTTTCTTTATGAACCATGAGATCTCGTAAAATTCTAGCAGATATGTATTACGAGGGATTGTTTCGTGTTCCTTCTGGTAATTACACATCTAAACAGCCCATTTATAAGCGCCACATCTTTCAATATCTAATGTATATACGCTGCATGCTGTCACTATAAAGTCATGATAATTAAAAAAAAATAAGATCTCTCGAATCATGTACATATATTGTAAGCATCGAATTGCTATTAAAACAGAACAATTATTCTAAATATTTTATATACACAATTGATACAATGAATTAATACTCTTCACAGAAGTGACGTAATAGTGTATATATATATATATATATATATATATATATATATATATATATA
>OY744543.1:5882700-5942700 GCA_963556195.1 Sepiola atlantica | reverse complement strand
ATAGATAGAAAGCGGCTGATATTTATGTATGCTAAATTGAGATAACGTTCTTTTTTAACAAAAGCAAAGAGAGATTACTGACCGGAAACTCAACCAATTCCCAGTTTCGTTATTCACAAGTTTTGTTCGTATATCCAAACACAGCCTTGGCGTTGAACGATTGATAAAACAAAACAGAAACATGCGATCCTTGTGCCATGTAGTTCCGATTCAATTAGAATAAAACACTAACTGATTCCTGAGCAATGAAACTACTAGAAAATACAAAGTGTAAACAATGGAAATGCATAATCACTATAATTGTCGTTGTTGTCGATGGCGCATATATAACACATATATAACACATATACAACACATATACAACACATATATAACACATATATAACACATATATAACACATATATAACACATATACAACACATATACAACACATATACAACACACATATAACACATATACAACACATATACAACACATATATAACACATATACAACACATATATAACACATATATAACACATATATAACACATATATAACACATATACAACACATATACAACACATATATAACACATATATAACACATATATAACACATATATAACACCTAACCTCAAGAGTTCGGATCACAGTCTATAACACTTGCCACGGTTATCGATTCGAAACAAAAATATATATTTCTCCTTATTATTGTTCGAGCTCTCTAGTAACATAATGAAATGTTTTTATCTTGTAAAGCAATACATTTCTTCAGCGCCGTTTATGTAGTCTGGAAATATAAACATAGAAACGACATATGCGCTATAATTTCACTGACTCCTAGTGGCGTGTATCCTAGCGCCGGTGAAACATGTTTGAAACTGCTATTTACCATTAAAAATTATACGGTGGTTGAGATGACAATATTAGAATTAAAACACTTACCACTGCTGATAACGCTAAAAAACTGTGATAAGGTCAAAAGATGTCTGCGAATGATTATATATATTGTTTTTATATTATTATAATTTTGTGACAGTGGCATATTACATTTCGTTTTTAAATTCTCATGAAAAGGTGCTGAATGGTTGTGACGAATAATATCTATTAGCAACAACGATTTGCGTATTTTGTACTAAACAATTTACGAATTCAAATAAAATTCAACTAAATAACACATTTTTAAGTTAATAAGAAAATATGACAGTAGATTAAACCAAAGAATAAAAATAATTTATTAAATACGCGGAGCCGGCATTCACACACACACACACACACACACATATATATATATACATATATATATATATATATATATATATATATATATTGGTACAGAAAAATTAGTACAACATTCGTACCGTCGGTTTCAAGCTCGGAAAGTCTTAGCCATCCGGTCTCTTCAGCTTCTGTTGTCATCTCAGAAGCTGAAGAGAGCCGGATGGCTAAGACTTTCCGAGCTTGAAACCGACGGTACGAATGTTGTACTAATTGTTCTGTACCAAAATAAATAAATATTATGCTCTTAATTTGGAATATTAATTCTTAATTAATCGAACACTCTCCTGGGATTTTTCCTACTATATTACAAAGAAGTATATATATATATATGAAGAGTTCGAATGCAAAACGCGATAAATCCAATTAGTTTTAATTGAGACATTAAACAAGAAAAGGATGACTATATCAAAGGTAGACTTTGACTAAAAACTTCTTATAATTAAAAGCAAAATCAAATTATACCGATATCATATCATATAAAGTGTGATTCTGGGGTGCGGTCACGTGTTGAAATGCAACACCTTTCTTAGTGATAGCTTCGTAATTTTGGAAATGGCGTTTATCGCGTTTTGCATTCGAACTCTTCATATATATATATATATATATATATATATATATATATATATACAACAAGACATACTCTGTCTTTATTTTATTTTCTGAGTCGATGCCAAGCAATTTGAAGAACACACATACTCTACGTCAAATAATCAATACTTAAAACAAATAATGGCCGAAGAATACACACAAGTTTAACTGTTTATACCAATAGAGTCAACAGCGACCAGCCATATTTTGAGTTTCTTTGAACTGAAACCTGAATGTATAGTCCTATGAGCATTAACATCTTTCCTAATATGAGCTTTTAATTTATTTAATGAATGTATATATTTAAATTGGATGGAATTGCGTCATTAGTTAAATTAATGTACATTAATTGCACTAAATACTTATCGCGTTACTTATGTAACGTAGAATTAAATACTGTTTCACTCATATGAGGTAGAATAGAGGATACAAAATAATTAGTTGCAAAATGAAGAATCGGGATTTTCTCTCCAGCTTTACGTCCTATTCGATGTAGAGTTAATATCATATGGAATTTGTATTATGAGGTCAGAAATGTTTCCAATTTTAAAGACACCATTTTCTGATTAGAGAATAAATCACATGAGACTATATTTCATCTAACGAAGAAGACAACCTAAGCACAGTCTATGTGGCCTTCTTTTATTTCTGTTACATAACTTATGTAAAACACATTCCGGTTCACTTACAAGAAAAACTAATCGATGCCAACTTTAAATCTACCAGTTTCTCACGGTGACTTTCATAATCTATTATTTCCGAATATGCATTTTTTCACGTTTATCTAAATGTCTGATTAGACTGGCACTGATGATAAAACAATCTGACTTAGTGCTCGTAGGACAACCTGATTGGTTGTATCACCCAAAGACTCGAATATGAAATTTTCATACTTGTTCTTTATAAATAACGGAAGACGGCAAGAATAACTCGTTTTGACTGTATTTGTATTAAAGAGTTTATAAAGCTTATTAGATAGTGGAAAGTGTTTGTCTATTAATTGGAGGAACTGTTTACTTATGTTATATTTGACACTGAAGGAATAGGGGGGAGTGAACCAAATAATGCATATGTGCCTATTGTTTCTGCTTTATCTAATAGGTTGGGTGGTGACTTTATGTGGGTACTTACTAGATTTAAGACAATAAGAATTTGTAGTATTCCTGTCTTCCGTAGTGGTAGCAATGTGATATTTCTATTTCATACGTCGTACAACGGCTTCCATCTTATTTATACGGGGTTTCAGGTAGGACGTGTTGTTTGGTGTCGAAATGTCTTTGGTAGAATATTTAAAAGACATTCATCATAAATAAAAAAAATGTGGCCCAAAATGGATGGCGACCTTTACTGCTACTAAGAGAAAGCTATTTCCTTCAACAATTATTAGAAACTTTTCACACCACCAATTGCCATGGAGAACAAAAAACTATCTGAGTGATCATCCTTTAAACTCCTCGGCTTTAAATTCGCAGGTTACATGGATTAGAACAAATGCAAAAATACACTATCAAGTCTTCTGAAAAGAAAGTATGATCCCAATATCTAGCGGGGAAACCTCTTTTTTCAGCCAGTATCCTATATCTCTACAAAGCCTCGATTCGTTAAAGCATATAGTAGTGTTGTCACATCTGGGCTAGTGCAGCAACCACCAGTCTCTAATTTGGAGATGCGGTCCAAAAAGAGACTTATGTCTAATAGCTTTCAAACTTCATATCAAGCTACTGTTCTATTCCTATCGCCGAAGTGTTGCATTTGTGATTATTTTAGCAGCGCATCAATTGAATGTGCGCCAACGAACTTACTTCACTTGTGCCCCATTCTACCCTCGACCAACCCGACCATAAACAAAACACAACTTAATAACTGTAGATGTACCAAGATGTCTAATCGTTTTCTCCTCTAATAGCGTCTTTCTCTGAACTGTTTGTCTTTGAAATTCCCTCCCTGCTTCCTGTTTTCCCGATTGTATCGTTATTTTTAAACATTCACACATTCATATGTAATGCCAACAAAGATCTCGCTGCACAACTCCCTACTTAAGATGCCCCTATTATTCTAAGCTCTAATTCACAGTAGTCTTAGTACGTCTGAGTAGCAGTGTGCTTCGTTTAGGGTTAATAACCTCTAGGCTATCAGCATAAGCTGCAAGCAAGTTAAATCTTACTGTTTGTATAAACAATATTTCCCTTCGAAAAGTGCTTTATTCGTTTACGAATAGCTTTACTTTATCATCAAGTAGAGCTTCGGAGTACACTTACACTTACACAAGTGATCAATCCAGGAAATGATATAAGACATATATAATTATCCAGAGAGAGGTAAGCTGTTTTACCGCTCTTCAAGGAGACCAACGAAGCAAGTTCTTAAAGCGGAGAAAGAAACTTGAACGTTTAATTCGAGAGCTACATTTTCTAACTGTTGGCCAATACGAAAAGACCACGGAGAAAGTTGATCTTGCTGTTTATATGAAGAATATTATCCACATCAAAGTGCCCTATATATATATATATATATATATATATATATATATATATATATATATAGAGAGAGAGAGAGAGAGAGAGAGAGATAGAAGAAAAAAGAGTGATAAATATGCGACGATTGTCCAAATTTATTTCAAATTTCAATTGTTCAATGTAAGGTGCATTCAGTAATAAACTAGTGTTTATTATTCTTTCCTTAAGCCAAGGCTTTTCAAAGATCGAAATCTTATCATCAGAGGAGAAATACAGATGGATAAGTTGGCTTTCGAAAAACCAAATATATATATATATACATATATAAATATATGTATATATATATATATACATAATATTTATGAATAAATATTAATTATTTATTACCTACAGACGTCGAATTTTTCATGCTTACGTAATCTTCAGTGCAGGAAGCTAATTCCCGACGGTCGACGGGCGCGAACTCTGATCACAAATCGCCACTGATTCGCAGTCAAGAGAGTTACCAGTTGACCACCAGAAATTAGCTTCGAATTTAAGGAGGAATTTAACTTTGTAAATACCAAGTCGGCGAGTGTTCACATCAAGCGGCATAGAGCGATCGATAACAACAACAAATCATGTTGGATTTATCAATGATATATATATATATATATATATATATACAGCGGCAGATATTGTTATGTAAAGAGAAAATAAAATATTGCATTGTATATTCTTATTTTGACGAAACTATTGGTTACGTGTATATTGACAATCGAGAAATAACTGCTTCCATCAACAAATGATTAAGATGGCGTTTTGGATTTTGCGCAGCGACACATTCCCACTCACTGGAATGAATTCAAAACGTGACATTATGAAGACAACTGATTCTGTACATCATCATCGACTCCGTATTATTTCACTTTTTTATTTGGAGAATTTTTATTTTATTTTTGCTAAACATGTTCGCTTATTTACAAATTCCAAAATGTTTCAATATATATATATATATATATATATATATATATATATATATATATATATATATATATATATATATATACAGGGTGAGCCAAAATAAGGGTCCTATCTTTAAATTTGAATAACTTGAATTTGAATAACTTCCACAAAATAAAAGTTAAACTCACCAAACTTTATGTGTGTGTAGACTGACCCTTCCGAGATTTTTTGAAATAAACAAAACAAATTTTAGCCGAAAAACACTTATTAAAACTTACAAAAACTAAAGTATTGTTTTTTACACTGTTTTGAGTTTTTTAAGCAAAAATAATGTTTTCTAAATGAGGGTACGTTCCTTAGGGCTAATACGGCTCATGCTTGCTTCGGAAGGGGTCCTTTACTTATTCTAAAAAAATTTTTTTTAAAAATCAATAAATAAAAAAGTTATGAATTTTTAAAAATAGGACCCTTATTTTTGCCCACCCTGTATATATATATATATGTGTGTGTGTGTGTAGGTTTGTAATCCGAGGCTGGAGCAATGTGATATAGGTACCGGAAGGTGGAGAAGGTGAACAAAAACAAACGAGAAGAGAAAACAAGAATGGAATCTCTAATCAATTTATTAATATTTCACGTAAAACAGATTAAATACCGGAACAGTAAATAAAAAAGACGTTATTGTCAGGCAAATAAAAGTTCCGGAATAAGGTAATCTTAAATTTTCGAAAGAAAAACTTTCATTATCAAAAGACCAAAAATTAAAGACCTAGTGGTCGAAAAAACGAACGAACGAGATGCACTGATGGAATCAACTGGAATCAACTGTTGACAAAATACCGCAGAGAATTAAGAGTAGGTACGCAGAAAATGTTAAGTATTCCTATCATAATTTAATTATATAATTATTCAGCTATGTTATCATCTTATTAATATTTGTTTATTTATATACTAATTATTATAATTTTATTATTTTTATTTGATTTGATTTATTAACTTTCTCTTTATTTAATCAATTAATATTTTAAATTTATATGTGGGCCGTTATGGGAATACGAACGGTCAAAGGGAGGTACCTTTGAAAACAGAATATGGTTAGAATTAAGACTTAGAAAATTGCATTCAATTGTGGAAAGAATTAACATCATGAGAGTAGGAAGAAACCGTTGGAAAGGGATGGGAGGGAGGATTAAGAGATTAAAAAATATACACACATATATACATATAAAGTGTAAATTTTTAAATACACATTTATTTTAAAGGTATAATATTCCCAGAATTAATTTATTTAAATCTATTTTATTTATTTATTTATTTTTTTGTTGTTATTATTTATTTATTTATTTATTTAAAAAAAAATTATTTTATTAAATTTTAAACTTTAATTTAGGGATTATAAATATATAAACATATATATATACACACAGATACACACATATATACACACACATATATTTATATATATATATATATATATATATATACAAGGCCTACATACATATACATAAAGTGTATATTACTCCATTCTTGTTTATATTTATGTCTATTAATATAATGTTTTACTTATTAATATGTAACTATGTAAAAATTAAACACATGATAAAAGGCATTGAGGTGTGGGGTGGATGGTGCTGAGCAAATAAACGGAAGAGGCAAAGGCAAGGAGGTTGGAGGTGGAAGTGTAAGAATCAGAGGATGAAAGGGGAAGAAACTCATATCTGTTATTCAAAGTTGGATGACATTTCGAGATTAGAATAGCTTCCGAAATTCGAAGCTGACCGACATTGCGGACAGAGTTGAGAATGCGGACACTAATAGAGCGATGTGTGTTGCCACATAATATTAAGTGTTGTGGAAGGAAGAAATGTGGGTGTTCAGATGTTCTTTAATGTGTTATGTATCATGTTTTTATAAATAAATATTAATAATGTATTACCTACAGACATCGATGTTTCATGCTTACGTAATCTTCAGTGCAGGAAACTAATTCCCGACGGTCGGAAACTGTCACTCTAATCCTAACCGAAACCCTTTATATATATATATTAGAGGTTTATGTAGTTTGCCTTAATTATTGTTTACTTGTATATAACAAGGTGATACTTAGAAGGCAATACAATGAAATCCCCCCACCCCCAATTTTTTTTCCATTTTAAACAAAAGATATTGGGAGAAAAAATGTTTTGCTTTTTTTTAACTAAACATATTTTTGGTCCGAAATAATGTCTCACCACCCAAGAACGAGGCTACCTAGCAGAAATAGACGACCGTTAAGGAGTCTATTTTCGCTAGTCCACTTATAATATAACGAGCAGGTTCTCTGTCTGTCTTTTTGTAAACGGGATTTATTTAATTAATTTCAAAGTCAGAAACATAGTAAATACATTGGGCCACATATTAACGACTAAATAAACAATAAATAATTTTCGGCGTCAATGCCGCGATTCGAACTCGCAACCTTGACGCTCTACCGAATGAGCTAAAGGGACACAGTTGAAAATTGTCTCTTAATTCTCATACTTGAACAAATCGCTTTTTTACACATCTCTCATTTAGCAATAAATGATCGTATAATAATTGGTTCTTTTTATACTTTTGGGTCTGCGTCCGCGCTCGACCTGTTCTTCGAAAATACAATTTTCAGGGTGGGTTGGGGGGATAGGGGGGTGGGGGTATCCGGAGGGGGGGGGAAATTACCCCCCCCCCCCCAATTTTTTTTTGTTAAACGAAATGGTATTCGGAGACAAATTTTTTTTTCTTTTCTTTTGTCTAACCACCCAAGAACGCGGCAGCCTAGCAAAAATAGACGACCGATAGGGAGTCTATTTTCGCTAGTTCACTTATAATATAACGAAAAGCTTCTCTGTCTGTCTGTCTCTTTGTATGTCTGTTTGTCTGTTCGTTCTGGAGAATTTTTGTAAACGTAAGAGGGGGGCGCATGCAATTACTATTTACTTAATTTTTTAAGTAAGCGAGAATCTTTGTAAACGTAAGAAATACAATGGGGGACATCTTAACAATTAAATAAACAATAAATAAATTTGACGCGTAGGTCGTGATTTGAACTCGCAACCTCGATGTCTCAAGTCAAAGTGGATGATTTTTGTCTGAACCTATACCGACTGGGGGTAATTTTTTTTTGTAACTAAAAATATTTATTTGGTTGGGGGAGAGTTAAAATAAGAAATGGTGGAGGCTGAATTTTTTTTTTTACTAAAATTATTTTTGTCCAATAAAAAGAAAACCAATGACTCACCACCAAAGAAATATGACTGGGGCGCTATCTGTTTACGGGTAGGCGTTCATTTCTGACGTGACTGGCTAGGCAATTTATATATACAGGGTGGGCAAAAATAAGGGTCCTATTTTTAAAAATTCATAACTTTTTTATTTATTGATTTATTTTATTTTTTTTTTTTAGAATAAGTAAAGGACCCCTTCCGAAGCAAGCATGAGCCGTATTAGCTCTAAGGAACGTACCCTCATTTAGAAAACATTATTTTTGCTTAAAAAACTCAAAACAGTGTAAAAAACAATACTTTAGTTTTTGTAAGTTTTAAGAAGTGTTTTTCGGCTAAAATTTGTTTTGTTTATTTCAAAAAATCTCGGAAGGGTCAGTCTACACACACATAAAGTTTGGTGAGTTTAACTTTTATTTTGTGGAAGTTATTCAAATTCAAGTTATTCAAATTTAAAGATAGGACCCTTATTTTGGCCCACCCTGTATATGATGGCATCATGATGTCGATCAGGTGTATTAGTCTTTAGAACATGCATCGTTTTATAGTGTTTTAAGCATTTTCGAAACCACTAAAACTTTGTCTGTGAAACTTTGCCAGGATACAAATAATGTATCAAAATAAAATAATATTTAACAATTTTTATGATGGCGTTATAAAATATACGATTGATAAAAAAAGTGTTAAATCAGTTTTATTCTTGTTTTGTTTTAACTTCATGTGCATTTTTCAAATAAATAATAAAATTAATGGAGCAAATTTATAAGAGCTATAATTAATGTAATAACAAAATGTTTTTTAAGCTAAATTTCTGTATGAGCAAATAGTTTAAATGTGCTTATTGAGGTTTGGTCATTTGTGACGAGAATGGGTACCTATGATTTTATCATTTGCTGCCAAGTCCGGTAGTTTAGATGTCATAAATATCTTTCCGGAAAGTAATAGTAAAAGTACCGTTAATATCTCTCTTTAATACAGAGAACATCTTAAATAGACTATGTACTCAACAGAATTCTGACATTTATTTATCATCGTGACAAGACTGTCATAAAAACAATGGATTGTCGTTGAAGCGCTGACAAACTTGAGAAGCAATTTATCAGTAAGCAAATGGTCTCCAATGGTTTATCTGAACTAGCGTCACTCAACTGATAGTATAAAGTTACGGACCTTAGAATCACGTCAAAGAAGGTTGCCCAATAAGCAGGTGAATACTACAGGGGACAACTGTATTGTAATTTTTTATGGAATCTGGACAATGTGGTAGTTTACTTTGCAACATCCCCATAAGTAGGAATTGTTACAGCTTTTCTTTCCTCAGTGTTTTACAATGATGGTACGTTTAGGGTTAGGGTTAGGGTTATGCTATAACACGTCTATCGACCTCTTCCACCCAAACCTTAACCCTGCTCAATTGGGAACTTAAAAATAAATAAATACAAGCGTAAACCTGAAACCTCCATTATGAACGTAGACCCCTACTAGATCCCCATTTTTCATATCGGAGATCTGTGTTCCAACCTTCACGAGGGACATAGATCAACAGATAATGAAATCGACATAAAGAGAGTAGAAAGTGACTGGTCGGTTTACTTTCAGCAGCCTCGTAACTCTCACTTCCCTTATTTTGTCGTTTAGTTCTCACATTCCATGGTCGATGTTTCTGACAAAGGAAAAATAATGGCTGTTTTCTGGATCAGAATCTATCCATCTAGCGCTTATTCTTTGGCTAGTCTTTGACTTTGAAGTAGTATTTTCTTTTAGCTTTTAACATCAAGTGGCTTCATGCCTTGTCTGGATCCACTTCTATAAAAGAAGGTGTATTGATAACTTCAAAATTACAGGTTATTCCCAGCTATTCTATGTGTGTGTAAGCTGCTTTAAGGTGTTTTTAATGAAGACATTTTCTAACAACCTCAGAAAAACAATCAATTAAAAAACTTGCAATATGGATTCCGAACTGCAATGCCAACTGCTGATGTGCTTATAGTATTATTATATAGGATCAGCGTAACGCTTGACGCTCACTTTGTTTCTATAGTAATAACCATTGACATACAAAAGGTATTCGATAAGTTCTGGCATGTACCGCTGCTTCATAACCTACCAACTATGGAATATTTGGTGATATCCTCGCAACTAGCTAATTATGTTCTCTCAGATAGATTAATAAAACAGTGAGTGTTTATGACCAGTGGTTAGAAGCACATACAACCAACTCAAGCATGTCTAATTTATCTATTCTGAGGCCAGCACTGTTGTCAAGTTATGTGTTCTCCCTTACGTCCACCGCACTATGTGATCAAACACCCGTTCTCGCGATAACATAACAGCCGAGGAAATGTAATTTAAGCGAAGGGACTCGTCAAGAACAAGAGAGTTGGTCCATATCAGCACCCCCTTTAACAGGAGGACAACGTTTTCACACTCATTCGTCCTTTCGGGATCTGGGCGACTGCTATTCACCTTATTCGCGCCTGCTTACACCCTGTTGAAAAAAACCGACACACATACAGAAACAAACTGATTAAATGCACTTTCAAATCTCAACGCACACACAGTAGCACATTTACGCACCCTGACAAAAAGCAACATATACATTCATACACGTACGCGCTCTAAGGAAAAAGCATTACACAACTATCTACCGTAGCACGCGTGCACACCTTTATAAACTTTTAACTGAACATTTTAAATGAACACTTTATATCTTGCATTTTGTATATATATATATATATATATATATATATATATATATATATATATATATATATAGTTTAAATTCCCGAAACAGTTTTTCATGGTAAACAACTGATGATCCCTTAAAATAGTGTTAGAAATAAACTAATATAATAACTGTAAAAAATAAATTGACTTACATGATTTTCCACTGGAAGACTTGGGACTATAAGTTTTTTTTTTTGTTTTTTTTCTTAATATAGTTAAGAAAAGTTGAGAAACTTCCGAGACTATATATATCTTGTGTTTGTTAACAATGTTTTATTCTAACTTCCCTAACTAATATTTAATTGAATATTGATGTTTTTCCTAGTTATTTAGATTTAACCCCCCCCCTCTCATTTTTTGGCGGAAAAATCCCCCCCCCCCATTTTTTAAACAAAGAATATTCGGAGACAATTTTTTTTCTTTAACTACAAATATCTCACGACCCAAGAACGCGGTAGCCTAGCAAAAATAGACGACCGTTAGGTCCCTACAATATATTTTGATTTCTTTTTCAACATAAACAATTAAATAAAATAAAATTAGAAAATAACATTTTTAAATATTTTATAAAAGTAAAAAAAAGACGCGTTCATTTTGATCGCTGGTATTTCTAAAGTAAGCGACCGACAATCGTTTAGGGCGTAACGTTATGCAAACAATAATTTCAGATATTCATTCGGTTTGTATCTGCGTGTTCTGCGCTGAAAATAGTATTTTAAACGGAAGCGGGAAAGACCGACCGACCGACAACGCTTTTCATACAGATTCTAAGACGCCATCAAATGTAAAATTAAAACACAACTTTTTTGCCTCTTTCGGTCTTAGGCATCTTAATTATAATTCATTAATCAAAGTAATAGAAATTTTCTCGTGTATTTTTCGATTCTATAAATCATCCATCCATAAGGAATGTAAACCATCTGATACTATGCAAAATATACATTTATTATTATAATTACACGATATACAATCTCCTAATTGATGTGTGTAATTACAAATTTGCTATTTCTTATTGATAATTGAAGTTTAATCTCCAATTATAAATGACACACGATAATAAGTTTTAAATCTTATTTTTGTGAATAGATAAACATTCAATCCCGGTATAATGTGTTTCCTGCTTTTTTCTGAAACAAAATAAAATAATAATATACAATTTAAAAAGAAAAATTAATAAGAAAGGATGCATTCTTTTTATATTTGCGTAATCTAGGAAAATGCTATTTGAATTGTAAGCTAAGCATATACAGACACTTTTATTTTTCTTTATTAACTATTCACGGCTTGGCACAAATGCAACTTTAAGATAAGGATTAATGTGTATGCGTCAAGTGAACAGTAAGACAAACACGTTGAAGCTTGTAGACGATGGTATAAAACCCGGCTGAATTGTAGTCCGCTAGGAAGGCAGTTCTTGGGAAGGTATTCTTAAGGGAATTCGATTTTGCTCCATGTACACCGAGGAAAACATAAACAAAATATATTTACAGTGGTTGTAGCGAGACGAGTTTTTTTTTCTGTAAATGTTTTATAGTGCGGACCATAAATTTGAGCATAGTCGAGCAGTTAAGATTAAAATAACGACACAGTAGAGAAAGACTAGCAGTGCCCCTTCTAGGAGAAATAGGATGTAGGGAAAAGAAAAGGACACACGCAATAAGATTTCGGAGTCGATTTTGTATTGTGTCAAGGCAAGAGAGCATGCCGATGGCTGCACCTCTCCAGATGTGGCAACAGTACTCCGGTTACGTAATTCTGGTTCTTATAACGGAAGAAAGTTGCATCAGGACTGAGATACTTTTTAAAGCGGTAGAATGATTAAACTATTCTTCCAGCGATATTAGGAAACGATAACTATGGCAACGCACACGCATCAATGTTGCATCAAATTAATTCTATTTAAGGTTAAAAAAAAAGGTAAAGGTCGCATAGTCTGGACGCGCACGAGTGTCGTTGCCGACATCGCACACTGCCCATGGCCGTAGCGGCGGTGATTTGTTTAGAATCACCCTGTCTAGGGCACAGCATATGGAAGGCGGAGCCCATCCCTCTCCTTTCCTGAGTTTTAGTCAGGTACCCAGTTACTGGACAGAGGGAGTTTTCAGACCCGAAAATTCGCATGCCGTGAGTGGGATCGAACCCGGGTTGTCCAGTCCAAAGACAAGTGCTATAACCACTCGTCCACAGGCCCTCCCTAATTCTATTCATGGGATTGTTATCTGCATCTAAATTAAGTTACGTCTACGAAATCTGCAAAAAATTACATCTGAACCGAATCTTGGTGAAGTCACGGACAGACAAAGCCTCTGATACGGAACGCAAGACGCAAATAAAATGTAAAATGTTAAAAAAGATAATTCTAGATGTTTCAGTGCATGAATGTTTATTTAATGGGAATACACCTTTGCTGTCGATTCAGCTTGGCAAAAGGGAATACTACTTGCTGAAATGATTTATTATGAAAAACAAACATTTAAAAATGCGAACTAAGTTGTTTTTTCCTTCACGTCTTTTTGAAACGATGGCACCTGCGAAACTCAGATCACAAAAAATGTGGAAAGTTAGCGAAGATTTTAAGTATGTTTTCTAGTGTCTATGCTGACATGGGCAATCAGTGAGTCGATATATATATATATATATATATATATTGTATATGTATTGTATTAGTTTCTGTAGATGTAAATCCGTTGAAACTAATAAAAAAGATAGAAACTAATTGAAAGAGTTAACAAGTAAAGAATATAATCCGATACTAATTCATAAGAATAGCCTATCCCCCAAAATTATTTATTTAAAGGAAACGTTTTCTAAATCTATCCCACTTCTCTGGAGTCATTGGTCTGAAGAGGTTCACTCTCTGCGAAGAGTACAACCGAAACATGTATGCACATATGTAACCAATCATTTTTGTATAAATAAAAATGTATACCTATATATATATATATATATATATATATATATATATATAAATATATATATAAATATATATATATATATATATATAACAAAGTAATCTCGATTTTTCTACTGTAACTCTAGACAAAATTAGTCTTTAAACAGAAGCGCTATGAACAATACCAATATAATAACGCATTCTACCAATAATTGATTCGGGTTTCGGAAATAATGAATCAGTTTTATTCGTTATCATAATTTCCTTCATTATTCCGTCATACCTTACTCTCTCAAACAAGTAATAAGTATAAATCGTCCGGCTACAACCGTCATTGTTTTATTTTTTTTAATTCCGTGATATTGTCTTTCGCCCATTATACCTTTCCTAACAAAATACGGATCGCTCCTTTGAGCTTATTTTTTCCTACTTATTTGGTACTTTGATTGGCTGACATCAATTATATCTTGGAATAATCGAATATAATTGTCGAACAATAAACAATAATTCAGTAATTCAGTAAAACGCCTTAATTTATAGAAACAGTTATCTAACTTCAATAATTTTCTTTTTTTACAAAAATATTACTTTAACAAATACTTAATTTCTGTATATAAACTATATTCATTCTTTGTTGTACTGCACTAACTCGCCATCAATGTAACTTTCTTCATTTCAGTCGTTATGAATGTATTCGGGAATAAAAAACTATCGCATTGTATGTCACAATTTTGTTGGAAGACAATTATTACATATTTCTTATCAACGAAAATACATCAAACGTTTGTTATTATTCAAAATATAATTAATATTGATGGATATCCCCCGATTTTCATCAAGTATATATTCTTGTTCATTTCTCGCCTATTAAAAACACTTCTTTAATAATTGCCTCAGTCTAAAAGGATTTATCTTTCCTGGAAACACAGCTAAGAACAAATGACATGCAGGAAGCAACATAGCGAAATAGTCTAGTTGTTTCAGGGTGGTTTTCCTAGCAGAGCCCTTACCCTGTCGTACCCCGCTGTAATATAATATAATGATTTAACTTTTAAACAATTACTATTAGTGCATCACTTTTTAAAAAATAAGAAAAGGTATCCCATGTTGTTAATTTACGTGATTCAAATATGATTTTAATTGATGTAAACAAACTTAGTCCCCCGGAAATACGGTTCATGAATTATAGATAATATGACCAGTTAAAATGCATATGTACTGAAAAACGATTTCGACGCATATACCAAGTTTAATTTAATTTAAAAGACTTAAAAGATGACAGGCCGTATTACAACACAGCGCAAACAGGTAACAGTTTAGTTGTTTTGCTTTATTTGTTTACTAGCAGGGCCCGTGCCCCGTCGTTGCCCTTTGGGAATATTAAATAATAATTCAACTTTAACACAATACTTACTAGCGTATCACTTCTAAAAAGAAATCAGAAAAGGAATCCAATGTCAGTAATTTACGTGACTCAAATAGGATTTACATTGCTGTATAGAAATTTTGCCGCCCCCCCCCATTATAAAAGAAGGATCATACATTCTATTAAATATTACCGGTGTAAATATATATGTAAAGAAACACATGTTTTTACGTATATCTCAAGTTTAATACTTTCAAACAATTTTTGCTCTGAATAGATGTTTTCATACTTTTTAATGTTGTACCAAACAAATTGGTAATTTACATAAATCTCAATTCCAGCTTGAGACTGACGTCACATATTCCAGCACAAAACGCTTCTTTTTCGGATTCAGCAGACTTCTAGAGTGTACACGTCGAACTTTTCTTTCAATACAAATCTAGGGTTACTAGGGATAATTATGAGTAAGATCAATAAAATGACTAAATAAATATTTTAATCGATTTACTTCGTTGAAATTTAATAAATAATATTACAGTAAGTAATATATTTAAAATAGTGTCAAAATGTAAATAGCCATTAATATTGATATTTTTTAGATTGAAAATAATTCAATAAAACCAAATTCGTTTTGCTGTGCTACAACTGTCTATAATAACATAGGCGTGAACAAATAGTTATTTGAAATGTCTTTTTATTGTTTCGCATCGAAGTTAGTTTTTAATATAAGTTCAAAAGTTGAAAAGAAAACATACAACACAGCCATCGAACATATACAAAATATTCAAAATCAGTAATAAAAAAACAAACTATTCGTTATTTATAAAATTTCTTCTTTAAACTACTAACGCGCTGAAGGTTTTTATTACTCATTTTAAAAATGCTATTTTAACGTCTAATTCAAGTCAAAAATTGTAAACATTACTTTATGTGTAATTTTGAGTGCATTTAATGTAGTGTTGCTACGTTGCGATCGGCGTCTGACACGATACACCGTCTTGGTGAAAACGCACTTTTCTCCTATTTATTTTTGGCCGTTATTGGTGATTTCTTCATTTATACGAACCAATAATTTTATATAATATTCGCTATTTATAATACTCCCGTTTCCAAGGTAATCGATGAATAACATACATTGCGAACCCCTAAATACAGAGGTCGAACTCTTGCCTGTTGATGTTATAATCTCTGGTCGATTGGAACGGCTTTTAACTCCTGCTGTCAAATCATTTGACTGCCTACTTGACTTCGAAGTAAACCTTCTTGTTACATTTAAACTGTAACAAACAACGCTCCGAATTGATTTTTTTTTTGCATATTTGAAAAAGCACGGACTTATTATATCAGGTCTTAGAAAAATTTAGGTTGCTCGATATTATTTGTAACCACAACGTATTTGCTCATACAATACATATAAGTGTAAACAAATTAAAATTATATTTTTTATAATTAAGAAATTATTAGAATGCTCCTATATGTAATTCTATAAATAGAATGAAGTTTAATTTTTTAGTGAAATCAACGTCATTTAATGTTGATAAGAATTAAAAGAAAACATGAACCGATATATTAATTCAATTTCCAGTGTTTTAAATTATCATTTTAATTTATCCTCCATGTAATTATGTCACGAAATATATCTCGGTCATCGTAATAATAACGAGAAAAAAACTGAAACCGCACTTTGAGAATAATGACAATAAATAACATGGTAATAATTTCGTTAATAAAATAATCGTGATTTTAATAAATATTAATAGTGAATAAGCCAATGTCGGTCGGAAAAATTAACAAAAAATAAACATGGACAATAAAAAGAGACGCTAAAAAGGAGAAACCAGTTAAAAAAATTAAATGAATGAGACGTTGTTCATTCATTTGCTTACTATAAGTTGGAATTAAGAAGTCTATGACTAAACTTCAAATGTTAAACAGACAATAAAAAAAAACTCAGTTCGGTTCAATTGCTGTAGAAGCACAAAAACCCCGAACAAAAATAATTCAGCTCACCGCAGAATCTCACTCGACACTCGATTTCCCTTGTCACTTATTCTCATTTTTCGTCTCTTTTTATTAGCAGTTAATTCCGCTTAACCAATCAGAAAAAAAAACAATCCGCTGTCTCACTATTTGTCATTATAATTACATCTATTATTACTGTGCAGCAACCAGTAGATTTGTTACTTCGGGGTTGTGAGTTCAATCCTTACTAGAAAACTAGTAAGCCAAACTTATTTCACTTTCCATCTGCAAGCCAGGCAAAGGCGGACTCTTTTACTGCGGGGTTGAACTAAGTCCGGGCCACCTCCATCGCTCGATTCTGGCTCAAGATCATCAATTTCGCCACACTTACACATTTAATTTAAACCTACAATGGACATGAAATAATTATCGTTATAATTAAAATGTTATAAAACAATTTTTAAAGCATAACCAAAGATCTATCGAAGTTAAATTTCTTCGAATATCATCGGCAATCTTGTTAGATCATGACAGTATAAAATACTAGACCACCCGTGACCTGTTGGGTCAGTTTGTTATATTAGCTATGGAATTCATGTATGAGCGTGACACTTGTGGCATAAAGAAAATAGTTTTTTTTTAGATAACAGAAGCATTTCTATGAAAGTATATTAAAATGAAAAAAGAATATAGATAGATTTCTATGAGTCGTTCTGTTTATTGTAATTGTTTTTTTTTTAATTACAGTTACTGAATTATAAGTGGTTGGTTAGGGCGATTTTAGAAAGGAAGGGGGTACAGCCGTGGCCACCGAGAGACAGCAGGCTTTCTCGCGTACGTAACGAAAACAGAGGGAGTAGGAGTGGTGAAATCTATGAGAGGGATAGTGGGAGGTGGTTTCGTTCACCGACCGCTAGTATGGCTGATATTAATAATGAGTGTTGTTTTTTTGTTTGTTTGTTTTTGTTTTTTAAAAGGGAGGAGTTTTTTTGAAACTGCGACAGACTTTACGAAGTCCTCCCGTTGAATGTTTTTAGCCGTGAAGAAAACAAATAAACTATTTGATGAAATTAAATGAAATTGTTTAAAAATTTCCAGAATGAAAAATTTCATGCTGCGTTCGTTAATCATAATAGAGAATAACGGAATTGGAATAACAGATTGAAGACGATGCTATTTACGCATGCGCAACCGGATATTGAAAACCGGAAAGCTGAAAGCTGATTGCAAACATACAAGAACAATAGAGTTTTAGTATTATATAGATTAAAGGGATATGAGGAATCAACACTGAACCTTGCTTCCTTCACATATGGCAAGTAAGCTACAGATACACTTTGTGTTTCATTCTTGGAAGAATTGTCTGTTGATATCCCGTCGATAAGGGAACACAAACGCAAACGCTTCTGTGTAGTTTAATTATCTGATGATTTACTCCTTGGAATGAAACATGCGTTTATGTGTAGATTACTTGCCATAAGTATATTTTATACTATCGTTTTTCACAATTAAAAAAAATCAGTACGTTGTTTGATATTTTATTTTTTAGAATGCTATGTGTAATCACGGATACATTGACTTTCTTGCCATGGCTGAGACTTCGCCGTGTTTCATGACGTTTTATCGATTAATCTTTGTATTATTATCGTCTAACAAACGCTAAGTACGTTATTTTTTTCAAGCGCTAGAATGTCGGCTTAAGAGAAATGTCCTATATAGCTGAGATATTGTTTGTTGATGAACTGTCTCAAAATGGCTGAACGCCAACTCTTTTGTGTAAACTGTCATTTCTACAAACACGGCCATAATCGCTATCACTTCCTTAGTAATTGCATTATTTACAATTTATATAAGCGTATTGAGGACAATGAGAGCTCAAGATGATTTAATGTTTTTTTTTAATGAGGATGTCACGCTTGAGTTTTGTGTGTGAAGTTTTAACGTAAATATAATTATAAATAAGTGAACCCTTGCGAACATATTGACATTATCCTCTCCAAGAATACTGCGAAGTTCTTTGACTTGTGATATTGTAAGAGTTATACAGTGTTTTATTGAGCATATGTCATCACCGTGGTTCTGTGAATATATATTCTAAAATTCGTAATGCTCTTTAAAATAAAAAAGAGTGGTCATTTTTTTAATAACTATGTATAATTAGATATGAGAAAGGAAGGATGAGAGTAATCTTAATCTTTTCTTAAAATTTTCATCCTGAGGAAGTCTTACAATAAAGACGAAACGTTGATGAATATATAAAAAAGATATCTTGTTTTTTTCTTTTACATTTTCCATAATTATATATATATATATATATATATATATATATATATATATATATATATATATATATATATAATATCATTATTTCATATATTATATAGTAATACAATATATTGTGGATATATTTTCCATATTTACTTCAATAGTGTTCAAGTAAAACTTAGTAGTACAAGTTGTATGAAAAATATGAATTAAGCTACACTAAGGCGTCTATGTTTCATCCGGGAAATGAAAATATTATACGGTGATACAGTATACTGTGTATAAATGTTACGTATTTACTTCAACAGTGCATAATACGTGAGTAAAGCTTAGTAGTAGTAGACTTATAACAATATATATATATATGTTAGTTAAGCTACACAGAGGCGTCTATGTTTCATCCGCGAAGGAGATCACCGGGCCAACTGCATGATAATTTCCTTCATGTATGGAACATAACTGCTCATGCTTAGTTTAATTCACAGATATATTTTCATATTATTACTAAATGTATATATATATACATATATATATATATATATATATATATATATATATATATATACATAATATATATATAAATAAATATATATATATATATACATAATATATATATACATAAATATATATATATATATATATATATATATACATACTATATATATATATATATATATACATAATATATACATAATATATATATATACATAACATATATATATATACATAATATATATATATATATATATATATATATATATATATATATATATATATATATCGGCTGCATTATTTTTTATTTACATACAAAAACCTATTTAATTTGATATTTAGTAATACATCCGATATATCTTTAATGAAAAAAAATTCAATGGGATACTAAATATCGGCATTATTTTATTTATTTTAATTCATAAAAAAATGAGTAACTATTTTTTGGAAGAATTCTCCTACAAGAATCATATTAACTTCCTACAATATTAAGAATTTAATAGTTTACACATTTTCTGGTCATCACATATGTGTAACTTAACACTGTGGACATCTCTATGACACCGTTTCTTTAGGACGATGTCAACAGTTCATATTCTCAAGTTGGAACGAATTTCTGCTGAAGATACATTTGAAAAGCTTTCGACAACTCACAAGCTGAGTGAATTATGCCCATTGGCAAAGATTTTGTGATTCTTGATGCAAATCGTAGAATTGACGAATTGAAAAGAATTATTTCTACCCCGTGCCCATTGGCGCTTTGGACAAGTCGGGTTAGGGTTAGGGTTTGGGTAAGATGATGAAGGTCATTCCGAAATATTCAAGACGTTCTTGCCAGAAGTCAAAGTGAGTTACACCAAGAGAGACACTTGCTCATCGATACAGTTAACGAAGCAGAATGCGCCTTCATTGATCGTGCGTTCTTAAGCGCCTTATACGTTTGTATGCACAGATAGAAAACAGATACCTGTGGTGCTATGATAAGTTGAAAAAAGAGAAAAATACTGTAATTGTTTTATGAGTTAATTAGGAACTAGCAAGGCGTGGTCTGTCTTTCTATACATAAAATCAATACTAAATTATGTATTGTAAATGTTGCTTGATTTTTTTTTCTAGCAACGAAATCGTTTTTAAAAATCAACATAACATGTGATTTTTTTAGCAACGAAAGTGTTTTTAAAAATCAACATAACATGTGATTTTTTTTAGCAACGAAAGTGTTTTTTAAAAAATCAAGCAACATTTACAATACAGCTCTAAAAAATAGTGGTTACCATAATACGGAAATTTAATATAAAAAACAGGACACTGATAATTACAACAACATTAAAAAGAACAGAAAAAGAAATATAATCTACTATACACCGCACTATAACCACATGCTAAAAACTAAACTGGGCAAGAACTTCCTAAATCTGATTGAAAAACACTTCCCCGTAACCAATCCCCTTCATAAAATATTCAATAAAAATAACCTAAAACTATACTACAGCTGCTGCAAAAACCTAGAAATGATAATTAAGGTACACAATAACAAAATACTAAAAGAGATTTTAAAACCAGATATTATGACCACAAAGGGAAGTGACGGTGGTTAAGTGGATTTCGACACGGACTGAAGACCTGGGTGTTCCAAGTTCGAATCCAGTCGGTTCCACAGTACCACTGTCACTTAGGGATCTTGGCAACCTTCTCGTGGTCCTTCCCGTAAGTACCCGATGTCTTTCCAGAAACATTTCTAACTAGAAAAACATCGGAGAAACTAATGCCAACACCAGAATCATCTGATTCACACGAAAGAAGAAGAAGATGACCACAAAAGCGCATTTAAAAACAGAGAACGTCGAATTAAAATAGCAATAGCAACCCACTATTGGGAGCTCAAAGAAAATGGACGCTCACCAATAATGGAATGGAAAATGATGTAATTGTAAATAGTAGATAAAATATAAACAATCGGTATCTCTCTAGTGTAAGTCATTAGAACATTAATATTTTTACTATGAATCTATTTTAACATATTGTATTTGTATACGAATAACTTCACCAATATGAAAATACAAGATAACATGCTTCAAATATTTTGTGTTCAATAATGTTTTGAAATACTGAAATGATATTTCATATCATTGTTTACTATTATGACCTGACGCCCGGCGAGTGAATTACAATTTTTCAACATCCGACAGAACGCGAACAGGTCACATTGGACAATTGTAACTTTTTAGAAAAAATGTCGGTTTGGAATTATGGAAACTCGATTTACCCACGAAAAGGATTAATTCTGAGTTTAAAAAAAATTGCCACTGTGTAGAAGGATATCGTCTTCACTGACAGATTAGGTGAAAGGTTACTTGTTTCGGGTCGGTATATTTGTAAGTATATTGTATTTTAGGCAAGTATGATGAATATATATTGTGTAATAATGAAAAGAAAAAAAAAGAAACTCAATTTTAATCTTAATTGCGACAATTAAAGTTTTTATTAATTATTTTAGTCACGAAAATCCCAATTTCGTAAGGAGATAGAAATGCAAAAAAAAACTTGAGGTGTCGGTCACTAAATACTGTATGAAGATAGAATGAGCTTAACAAAGACGAAACTATTATTATTCGGTATTAGTCACGTGTATAATATCTACTATAAAAATGCCGATAGAACGCAAATAGGTCACTTATCAGTAGCAGTTTTTGCGACGAAGAAAGTATATAACAAAGTTATTTTAAATGTTACGTTGGTCTGTTTTCGAAATTTATTTCGAAGCCATTAAACTGTCGCGAGTTAAATAAAGGAATTTTATTCGTCATTATAAAAATATACTTACATAACTCGACGAATTCTAAGTTAAATTGTATGTGAGCAGAACGAAATGTACGTATCTTTGTAATGTTGATTGGCTGCGAGAATGTAACAGTTCTTTTAATAAATTGAATGAATATATATATATATATATATATATATATATATATATATAAATGTTGAATTAAATTAAAGATAATTGAATAATAGTTTAATAATAATCTATCATAATAACCGTCGGGTTGTCTCTATCCTCTGATGAAAAGAGTTTATCTTTGAAAATCCATGGATTAATGATATGAAGCTCCTTGCTCTGAACTTTTGATGTTCTATAACTATTGTATCTTTACAATTTTTTATTCCAATCTTTCATCTCTAGAATATATATATATATATATATATATATATATATATATATATATATATATATACAGAGATAGATAGATAGATAGATTGTGAGTTATTTAAACACAAAACATAAAACACGAACATAAAGGAAGAACAGCAACTACTGTTTTTTTGCAAGCTCTACTGTTTTTCTAGACTAACACTTTAATATTATACATAGATTCACATAAGTTCAGTTTTTTTTTCTTACTAATATCAATTCATTAATGTATCACTTATTTATATTATATCGAAAATATTTAAACCATTATTTTTTAGAAGTAAGCCTGACAATTAACAACATTTGTATTATTTTAGATAAATATAGATTTCACTTTGTATAAGGTCTTATATTTGTCGAAAAATATCTCAATTTATATATATATATTCTCTACACAGACGGAATTTTCCTTTGGTGTTTATTATTTTAGACAAAGAGAATTTTCTTTTTCCTGAAATATTAAATTTTTAATAATTATCCGAACAACACACAAACACTTGCTGTTATGTAAGATTTTAAGAAATAATAAATAGTAAGTCCGATTTCGATTCATTATCTTGTTCCTTCTAGCTTACAACCTACCCGGCACTTTGCATTGCCTTTTTAAACATACTACAAATATTCTCAGCAATGCTTCAAGCAAACTACCATTCTCACTCTCTTTCTCTCTCTCTCTCCCTCCCTCTCTCTCTCTCTCTCTCTATATATATATATATATATATATAGTGAAAAGAGGGCAGTGCAGTATTAGTGCAGTTCCAACAAGAGAAATGTATATATTTAAAGGAGTAAGGCTACCAACATTTGTAAAAAGCATTTTGCAACATTTATTTATTATTTTGTTATTTTATTATTTCATGATTTTATATATAACGATTTTCAAGTTTAAACGCGTTAGATATGAAATTATAAAATAATAAAATAACAAAATAATATATAAATGTTAAAAAAAATTTTTTTACAAATGTTGGTAGCCTTACTCCTTTACATGTGATCAGTCTCTAAGATTCATCCTCCATTGTACATATAACATAACGCTATTTTATTTTCTGTGCTCTCTCTTCTCACCCCCTTTTTTTTAAATCCCTCGATTTTTTAAAAATACCTCGATACGGCCTTTGTTAAGAGAGGGCGAAACCGGTCGGCTGGCACAGATGTTTAGCATATGGCTTGCTGGAATATTTTTGGGGGGTGGGACTGAAAAGTACCTTTCGCCGAAAACTTGTTTCGGCAAGGAGGTTTTTCTTTTTCTCTAAAACTGTTATAATATTCCAATCGCTAGAAAATAGCTCCAACTGAATCAACTTTCAAATGTTAGGAAATTTATTCCGAATAATAACACACAAAATGTTGCTATTTAACATTTAGATGTCATTGTTAACCAATTCCTATTTGTTAAAAAAGTACACTTTATTACAATATCGCATTTTTACTAAACACCTACGGAATCTAACGCACCAGCAGAGATCCAGACCATTGCAACATAAGACTTTCAGAGGTGGTTCCGGCAGTGGATGGGTCGCTGGACTAACTGTGTGCAAGCACAAGGGGCCTACTTTGAAGGGGATCACGGTCCTAACCCTGTCACGTATTTAAAATATTTTTCTGGCCTAAGGTCGGATACTTTTTTGACCGGCCTCGTGTGTGTATATATATATATATATATATATATATGAGAGAGAGACAGACGGAGACACAGACACATATACAGAGAGACAGAGAGATACATGTGAATATACACACAAGCATATATAGAGTGAAAGACACTAACATATATATAAATTGTGAAAACTATTCCTACACGAAATATATATATATATATATACATATATATATATACATATATACATATATATATATATATATATATATATATATATATATATATAGTTCGAAAAATAATATACATATGAATTCCTGTATATACTACAAAGAAATGACTTCAATTAATTTATTGATATGAAGTACGGCTTTCTGATGAAACCTTACAATGTTTTAGATAGCATTGGTATCTCAATAAAATATACACATTTGAAATGAAAACAAAACTGGAATCACTCTTTAATTTGTGTTTCTCTTCAAGGCAAAGTGAAGCCAACTAATACTGTGTGCAGATAACGGAATATATATATATATATATATATATATATATATATATATATATAGAGAGAGAGAGAGAGAGAGAGAGAGAAAGATAATATTCCTAATCAGATTCATTTTTCTGTCAGTTTAAAGTTTGAAATATCATATGCAGGTGCTCAACTTTATAAAAATAGCTGACCGTCAGTTCGTTTTGCTACTGTTTACTTTGGAATAAAACTTCCATGACCATTCAGACATATTTAATAGATGAATACTTGTCTGTTTGTTTCACCATAAAAGCTAAAGGGGGGCACAATATGCTTTTCCTTATAATCAACTGTATTGCATTGTATAAAATACGCTATTCGTCTTAGGCTGAAGTCATATCGTAACTTAAATACATAACAATATAAAAAAAAATATTTGTATTATTGGAATAATTCGAACTACTGATCTCATCTTGAATATCCGCAACGACCCGTGGTGCAACATAGATACTTGATAACTGATAACCATTCTATGTTACAGTCTTATGGGAGTTGAAGGTTCAATTTTGAATTTACCCCGCCTAATAAACCGGTATCGTCCGGGCCTTTGAGTCTGGATTTACGCCGGTCTATTGGGGGTTGTCGGTCATGTACAGTCCTAGAAGGTGCACTCTTCCAGGCTTTGCCTTCCCTCTTTGGGGAGGAGTAAGTTTATTGCTTACTGTCGTAGGCGCCCCTACCGGGGAATGCCGACGTGGCTGCCCATGCAATTTTTAACCAGCCAGAGTTCTCAAATTCTCGAGCGCTGGTTCTTTCTTACTTTCCCGACCTTGTGTCACATCTTACCTTGTGGGAGGAAGATAAATCAAACTAAGAATACAATCACGAATTGCCTAAGATCTCTACACGGTAATGGCCGACGAATCGATAGCAGCGTTGATTAAGTAAAGCGTTCCAATCGAAATTCCGTACAGATTCCCGAGTTCGACAAGACGCACTCGGAAAAGGTTTGGAGGTTATATCGGTCCAAACATGATGAGAATAACATCTCAGATCGAGATAATCTAAGTCATCTAAATACACAATATTCATCTTTAAAAATTCAAAACGTGAAATAAATTATTCTCAACTTGCAGATTTATTGCATGTATTATTTTTGCTATTCGCTCGAGCCGAAATGTGTGTCTTTATTTCGTTTGAATATCGTTTTATCAGATAAAGGAAGCTGCTCAATGGTTGAGTTCAAATAATTAGATGGATCACTTTTTTTACCTGGCATTTGACAGATAAGAATTATTTGGAAACGTCCGTTCTTATCAGGTCTCTTGAACGTGTATACTTAAGGACTTATCACGATAATATGTGATAACTTGTAGGGTAGATTATATTTCAATGATTTGCAAAAGAAATTTGTATCTGATACTGATAACACCGGAATAACAAGGACCACTCTCCGCTCGTCCTTGATATATTGGATCAACCGGGATTTTAAGTAATGCTTCTTCTTCTTTCGTGTGAATCAGATGATTCTGGTGTTGGCATTAGTTTCCCCGATGCTTTTCCAGTTAGAAATCTTTGTGGAAATACATGGGGTACTTACGGGAAGGACCACGATAAGGTTGCCAACATCCCTAAGTGAAAGTGGTACTGTGGAACCGACTGGATTCGAACTTGGAACACCCATGTCGTCAGTCCGTGTCGATATCCACTTAAACACCGTCACCTCCCAAGTAATGCTGAATGAATAGAAATGCTGTTGCGGATTGGGTAACCTTAACCTCACTAGGCACTCATCTCCGAGCAGACATTTTTCTGAGATACTTCATACATAAAAAAGGCTAACGTAATCAGATAATTAAGTAGATCGTTAATAAGAATAACAACTGGTGAGTTTTTTTTTCTTTAGCGGAGGAATTAAGACGCTCTCGGGTGTTCTCCATAAGTGATCTTCTTTCTTCCACTTCCGGTTGTTTAAACGTGAGCATCCTGTTAAATTCATCAACTCGAATACTTCCCCATTTGGTTTCTACCTAATGAAAAACAACTGTCATTTAGCAAAGTCCTGTATCAGCAACCGATCATTAGCAATTGCTCGTAAATTTATAGTTACGATTTTAAAGTGTAAATATTTTGATTTTCTAAGTTGTAATATGCGCGCTATTTGTTATGAAATTATATCTTTAAAATGCCTCTCATTCCAACAGGTCTTACGTTGCGTCATTAACTTTTCTATCCAAGGAATAGCAACATAAATTGCTTGATAAATATTTATTCGTCAATTAGATGTATATTCTCTTACACGTTAGAATCAACATTTCGACTTCACCAATCACATCCAGCAGAAGTTCATCCAATATTTGGCATAACTATTAGTCACTCTTTGGATAGCTTTATCATAAGAATGTGCATAATTAACCGAATGGATATCATCGGTAACCGAGGTTTAGGTTAGATAGTGATTGGAGAAGTATTACAGCGCTTTTGTATGCATTTGCGACGTGTAAGAGAGTATTCTGTCTTAGGGAGAGTGCAGTTTGTAAAGTCAAAAAAAAGGGTGAATGTGTTTCTATGTATGACAAGTGCGTTAGTGTGATTATTGTATTTGATGTCCTTTTTATGTTCGTAAATGCGGGATTTTATATATCTTGCTATTTCACCGATATAAAACATCGGACATGAGGCACTGATTTTCATCAATTGTTTTTAATTTGTTTTTCATTTTCTTCTTTTTCTCCCGTTTTTTCTATTTCAACGTCTTTACTGCACGCATTTGCATATATTCGCGCTTCTTTTTTTAGATAGTAAAACACGTGCCAGAGACATCCCGTTGTGCGTTTTCCTTTGATTCGTTTTTCCTACATTTTTACCGCTAGTAAATAAATTTAAAATGTTAACTTTTTTTAGAAGACGTTCGTTGATCTGAAGGAAGTCGGTAAATCATCTCGTTTTTTAATCATTTTCTCCTGTATTTTATTTGTTTACGTATTGTCATTTTCACAAACACACACCCACACATAAGTATACTGAAATGCATTTAATATGTTAACAACAAAGTTTTGTTTGATATATTAAAGGCATTTCAGTATACCTTTTATACTGAAATGACTTTAATATATAAAAAAAATGAAAAAAAGTTTCGATCGAGTTTCTCAATAAATTCACCAGTTTTAGTTTGCATAACTCCTCACGTGCCTGAAGAAGACTCATAGAACTCGAAAACGTTAGTAGTTCTGGCGAGTTTCTGTTCACACTCGAACAGAACATTAGATCATTAGTCCGTCAACATGAAAAGATGGATAAAAAAGAAACAAACAGGAATTGCCCCTGTTGTTTAATCAAACATGCATCAATGAAGAAATGCTGCTTAAGTATACAATATATATATATATATATATATATATATATATATATATATACTTGAAATCTTCAGACTAACATCTACTGACATCCATAATCTCTAATGCATCATCATCGACAACACATAATTCACTTTCCAGCAGCACACATTCAAACAAATGACCTGCCTCCCCATGGGTTCTAGCCTTTCCGGTCTCTTAGCCATCACCTACATGAACCAGTTAGAGCAACGAGCACTAAACACCTGCCCCTCCTATATATTCTTTTCCAGATACATAGACGACATTCTAATCCTCACATCCTCTCGAGACGAAGCCACTCAAATATTCAACATCTTCAACAACACCAACCCCCACATACAATTAACCATAGAACACCCCAACGATTCCGGCTCACTCTCTCTCCTTGACTTCAACCATAATATCACCGAAGATGGCTCTATACATACCAACTTCTATAGGAAACCTGCCGGCAAAAACCTCTTTATACACTTTAAGTCTGCCCTGCCCATTAAAGCCAAATTCAGTAATGCCCATAATGAAATCACTCGCGTACAAAACAAATGCTCTTCTGCTGCTGACAAAATAACACATACTAAAAACTTCCACCGAGATGCCATTTCACATTAGTTTTACATTTCTCAATGTTAGTATAGTCGGGGAAATAGGGAGCAGAGTGGGAATTCAAAATGTTGGCAGCTCGAGGAAAGAAGCTATTGGAGTAGAAGGCTCTCCGGCATCTGGGATCATCCACAGTAAATGGATGGGATTTAGCTGATTGTTGGGTTGGTCGAGTGTATTTACGACGAGGGGGGAAACAGAGCAGCAAGTTCATCGGAGCACATACCATTGAAATACTTGTAAAACAAGCACAAAGATGCGACATTGTGGCGATGGGACAGGGGCAAGAGTTTGATGGATTGTGAGGGGCCTATTAGATTAAATACTAATTTTTACATTGTCTAAGAGGGAGAGACTGGTGGATGCTGCACCAGCCCAGATGTGACAAAACTACTCCATGCATGGACGGATTGTGGCTTCATAAAGATATGAGATACTTTCAAGTGTGAGAAGGAGCTGACTTTCTTTGCAGCAGTTTTGGCAATGACTTCTATGTATTTGTTAAAATTCATGTTACCTATTAATTAATTAATTAATTTGTTAAAATTCATGTAACCTATTAATTAATTAATTAATTATTTTTTAAAAATTCATGTTACCTATTAATTAATTAATTAATTTGTTAAAATCCATGTTACATATTAATTAATTAATTTGTTAAAATTCATGTTACCTAATAATTAATTAATCAATTTGTTAAAATCCATGTTACCTATTAATTAATTAAGTAATTTGTTAAACTCCTTGTTACATATTAATTAATTAATTAATTTGTTAAAATTCATGTTACCTAATAATTAATTAATTGATTTGTTAAAATTCATGTTACCTATTAATTAATTAATTAATTTGTTAAACTTCATGTTACATATTAATTAATTAATTTGTTAAAATTCATGTTACCTATTAATTAATTAATTAATTTGTTAAAATTCATGTTACCTATTAATTAATTAATTAATTTGTTAAAATTAATGTTACCTATTAATTAATTAATTTGTCAAAATTAATTTTACCTATTAATTAATTAATTAATTTGTTAAAATCAATGTTACATATTAATTAATTAATCAATTTGTTAAAATCCATGTTACTTATTAATTAATTAATTAATTTGTTAAACTCCATGTTACATATTAATTAATTAATTAATTTGGTAAAATTCATGTTACGTATTAATTTATTAATTAATTTGTTAAAATTCATATCACCTAATAATTAATTAATTAATTTGTTAAAATCCATGTTACCCATTAATAAATTAATTTGTTAAAATCCATGTTACATATTAATTAATTAATTTGTTAAAGTCCATGTTACCTAATAATTAATTAATTAATTTGTTAACATTCATGTTACATATTAATTAATTAAGTAATTTGTTAAAATCCATGTTACCTAATAATTAAAATAACATTTACTTATTTGTATGTTCTTATTTTATTTAATAGTTATTCATACGTTCTTTTTTTCTTCATGATGATATATATTTACTTTTGTTAATTCTGCTAAAATATAACATTGTAAATAACTTCTTACCTAAACTATACTTCAAGATTAAAAAAATCCCATGGAACTTGTTACTCTTATGTAAAATTGTGTGCTCTTTCTGATTATGCAGTCAGATTCTATTTATCTCTTTACTTTAAGCCATGAATGATGAATTAAGATGTATATATTTCAAAGTTTTTCAAACTAGCAGATCGTATCATACAGATTGGGATTCTATTCATGAACGTCTTATATTATTCATTTGTTTGAAGACGTCAGAAAGATCCATTAAACTAAATCATAGACGATCCGTGACCCAAAGGATCACGGGTCTTCGAATATGGAACAGGAATCTTTTTTAAATTAATATTTTTCAAAATAAGTCAGGCAAAATTATTTTAAACATAACACAATGTTTCTCTTTTGTTTTTCAAGAAAAATAATATTTTTAATAAAAAAATCAAATTCTAATGTTTTAGGCGATTATATCATTTGAAACCTTCTCATTAGGGCAATTATTTTTAATTTTTAGAATATTTAATATTTATTAAAAAAGGAAAAAAGAGAATAAAGAGGGAGAGCAAACACAGCGATACTAAAACGACGTCGCATGTTGCTGTTACTACTACTACTACTACTGCTACTGCTAGTTGTTTACATTTAGTGTTTCCCTTCGACATGTTCAATTTGAAACCTTTTATTAAGAACAAATGTTTTAAAGAAATTGACAACATTTTCGAGATTAATTCTACCGGGTTTCACAGTTTTTCTTTAATTATTGTTTTGCACTACTTATGTCCAACGTCTATTTTCAAACTTTATACGAAATATATTTTTAGGATCTACCATTATAGTTACGTTTATTTCACCTAGGAAAATGAATAGTTTCACAAGTAAACTTTTATACAACTTTACCTGACGTCATTTTATACCTACATTATATAGTTTTATGATTAATATCAAATCCAACTATAATTCTTTTATACTTATTATACGTTTCTAACTGGGAGGTAGCGGTGGTTAAGTAGATATCGACACAGACTGAATACCTGGGTGTCCCAAGATCGAATCCAGTCGGTTCCACATTACCACTTTCACTTAGGGATGTTGGCAAACTTCTCGTGGTTCTTCCCGTAAGTACCCGATGTCGGGGAAACTAATGCTAACATCAGAATCATTCACACGAAAGAAAAAGAACCAGTATCATTGTGAATGGTAAACATTTTACGCGTGAGATAATTATTTCTTAATAGGTCTTAGACATAAACATACGAAAAGCTCGAAATTCGAAGCAAAATGTAGAATTATTCGTTAATCATGTGCCATTGGCATTATTTTCAAACTTATAGAATCATCTTTTATACATTGCATCGAGTTTACATAATCTTTTATGCATTGGACAACATCTTCGTAATCTACCGAACAAAATAACGAAGAATATTGTTAGATTTTCAAAGAATACTACGGAAACTGTGTCTTTTTGCTTCAGGATTGATATATTAAATAGCATGCAATGTCAACTATGTCGACTTCAATATATTTACATTCGTACGAATAAATTGCGCAACAAAACACATAGCGCGATTGAATAGACAAACAGACGTAGTGTATTTCAGACTTATAAGTTGATAACTAGAACCATATGTATGTATATATATATATACGTCAACACTTTACAATATATTAGATTAAATTATAATCTCTTCAACGCGGTATTATTACAAGGTAATTAACAGTTTTATTTCGCGTTTATAGGGAATGTCTGTGTTCTAATAAGTTTTTTTCTCACTGTTTGTCAGTCGTCTATTATTATAGATAATTTAAAAATGTATGTCATACTTCTTTGTTGTGGATTACAATTATTATTTTCGAGTCAGTCGCCTATTATTATAGATAATTTAAAAATGTATGTCATACTTCTTTGTTGTGAATCACAATTATTATTTTCAAGTCAGTCGCCTATTATTATAGATAATTTAAAAATGTATGTCATACTTCTTTGTTGTGAATCACAATCATTATTTTCAAGTCAGTCGCCTAATATTATAGATAATTAAAAAATGTATGTCATACTTCTTTGTTGTGAATCACAATCATTATTTTCGAGTCAGTCGCCTATTATTATAGATAATTTAAAAATGTATGTCATACATCTTTGTTGTGAATCACAATCATTATTTTCGAGTCAGTCGCCTATTATTATAGATAATTTAAAAATGTATGTCATACTTCTTTGTTGTGAATCACAATCATTATTTTCGAGTCAGTCGCCTATTATTATAGATAATTTAAAAATGTATGTCATACTTCTTTGTTGTGAATCACAAATATTATTTTCGAGTCAGTCGCCTATTATTATAGATAATTTAAAAATGTATGTCATACTTCTTTGTTGTGGATTACAATTATTATTTTCGAGTCAGTCGCCTATTATTATAGATAATTTAAAAATGTATGTCATACTTCTTTGTTGTGGATTACAATTATTATTTTCGAGTCAGTCGCCTATTATTATAGATAATTTAAAAATGTATGTCATACTTCTTTGTTGTGGATTACAATTATTATTTTCAAGTCAGTCGTCTTTTATTATAGATAATTTAAAAATGTATGTCATACTTCTTTGTTGTGAATCACAATTATTATTTTCGAATCAGTCGCCTATTATTATAGATAATTTAAATATGTATGTCATACTTCTTTGTTGTGAATCACAATTATTATTTTCAAGTCAGTCGTCTATTATTATAGATAATTTAAAAATGTATGTCATACTTTTTTGTTGTGCATTACAATTATTATTTTCGAGTCAGTCGCCTATTATTATAGATAATTTAAAAATGTATGTCATACTTCTTTGTTGTGGATTACAATTATTATTTTCGAGTCAGTCGCCTATTATTATAGATAATGTAAAAATGTATGTCATACTTCTTTGTTGTGAATCCCAATTATTATTTTCGAGTCAGTCGCCTATTATTATAGATAATTTAAAAATGTATGTCATACTTCTTTGTTGTGAATCCCAATTATTATTTTCGAGTCAGTCGCCTATTATTATAGATAATTTAAAAATGTATGTCATACTTCTTTGTTGTGAATCCCAATTATTATTTTCGAGTCAGTCGCCTATTATTATAGATAATTTAAAAATGTATGTCATACTTCTTTGTTGTGAATCCCAATTATTATTTTCGAGTCAGTCGCCTATTATTATAGATAATTTAAAAATGTATGTCATACTTCTTTGTTGTGAATCCCAATTATTATTTTCAATTCAGTCGCCTTTTATTATAGATAATTTAAAAATGTATGTCATACTTCTTTGTTGTGAATCACAATTATTATTTTCAAGTCAGTCGCCTAATATTATAGATAATTTAAAAATGTATGTCATACTTCTTTGTTGTGAATCCCAATTATTATTTTCGAGTCAGTCGCCTATTATTATAGATAATTTAAAAATATATGTCATACTTCTTTGTTGTGAATCCCAATTATTATTTTCGAGTCAGTCGCCTAATATTATATAAATTTAAAAATGTATGTCATACTTCTTTGTTGTGGATTACAATTATTATTTTCGAGTCAGTCGTCTATTATTATAGATAATTAAAAAATGTATGTCATACTTCTTTGTTGTAGATCACAATTATTATTTTCGAGTCAGTCGTCTATTATTATAGATAATTTAAAAATGTATGTCATACTTCTTTGTTGTGAATCACAATTATTATTTTCGAGTCAGTCGCCTATTATTATAGATAATTTAAAAATGTATGTCATACTTCTTTGTTGTGGATTACAATTATTATTTTCGAGTCAGTCGCCTATTATTATAGATAATTTAAAAATGTATGTCATACTTCTTTGTTGTGGATTACAATTATTATTTTCGAGTCAGTCGCCTATTATTATAGATAATTTAAAAATGTATGTCATACTTCTTTGTTGTGGATTACAATTATTATTTTCAAGTCAGTCGTCTTTTATTATAGATAATTTAAAAATGTATGTCATACTTCTTTGTTGTGAATCACAATTATTATTTTCGAATCAGTCGCCTATTATTATAGAAAATTTAAATATGTATGTCATACTTCTTTGTTGTGAATTACAATTATTATTTTCAAGTCAGTCGCCTATTATTATAGATAATTTAAAAATGTATGTCATACTTCCTTGTTGTGGATTACAATTATTATTTTCAAGGCAGTCGCCTATTATTATAGATAATTTAAAAATGTATGTCATACTTCTTTGTTGTGGATTACAATTATTATTTTCAAGTCAGTCGCCTATTATTATAGATAATTTAAAAATGTATGTCATACTTCTTTGTTGTGAATTACAATTATTATTTTCAAGTCAGTCGTCTATTATTATAGATAATTTAAAAATGTATGTCATACTTTTTTGTTGTGGATTACAATTATTATTTTCGAGTCAGTCGCCTATTATTATAGATAATTTAAAAATGTATGTCATACTTCTTTGTTGTGGATTACAATTATTATTTTCGAGTCAGTCGCCTATTATTATACATAATTTAAAAATGTATGTCATACTTCTTTGTTGTGAATCCCAATTATTATTTTCGAGTCAGTCGCCTATTATTATAGATAATTTAAAAATGTATGTCATACTTCTTTGTTGTGAATACCAATTATTATTTTCGAGTCAGTCGCCTATTATTATAGATAATTTAAAAATGTATGTCATACTTCTTTGTTGTGGATTACAATTATTATTTTCGAGTCAGTCGCCTATTATTATAGATAATTAAAAAATGTATGTCATACTTCTTTGTTGTAGATCACAATTATTATTTTCGAGTCAGTCGTCTATTATTATAGATAATTTAAAAATGTATGTCATACTTCTTTGTTGTGAATCACAATTATTATTTTCGAGTCAGTCGCCTATTATAATAGATAATTTAAAAATGTATGTCATACTTCTTTGTTGTGGATTACAATTATTATTTTCGAGTCAGTCGCCTATTATTATAGATAATTTAAAAATGTATGTCATACTTCTTTGTTGTGGATTACAATTATTATTTTCGAGTCAGTCGCCTATTATTATAGATAATTTAAAAATGTATGTCATACTTCTTTGTTGTGGATTACAATTATTATTTTCAAGTCAGTCGTCTTTTATTATAGATAATTTAAAAATGTATGTCATACTTCTTTGTTGTGAATCACAATTATTATTTTCGAATCAGTCGCCTATTATTATAGAAAATTTAAATATGTATGTCATACTTCTTTGTTGTGAATTACAATTATTATTTTCAAGTCAGTCGCCTATTATTATAGATAATTTAAAAATGTATGTCATACTTCCTTGTTGTGGATTACAATTATTATTTTCAAGGCAGTCGCGTATTATTATAGATAATTTAAAAATGTATGTCATACTTCTTTGTTGTGGATTACAATTATTATTTTCAAGTCAGTCGCCTATTATTATAGATAATTTAAAAATGTATGTCATACTTCTTTGTTGTGAATCACAATTATTATTTTCAAGTCAGTCGTCTATTATTATAGATAATTTAAAAATGTATGTCATACTTTTTTGTTGTGAATTACAATAATTATTTTCGAGTCAGTCGCCTATTATTATAGATAATTTAAAAATGTATGTCACACTTCTTTGTTGTGGATTACAATTATTATTTTCGAGTCAGTCGCCTATTATTATAGATAATTTAAAAATGTATGTCATACTTCTTTGTTGTGAATCCCAATTATTATTTTCGAGTCAGTCGCCTATTATTATAGATAATTTAAAAATGTATGTCATACTTCTTTGTTGTGAATCCCAATTATTATTTTCGAGTCAGTCGTCTATTATTATAGATAATTTAAAAATGTATGTCATACTTTTTTGTTGTTGATTACAATTATTATTTTCGAGTCAGTCGCCTATTATTATAGATAATTTAAAAATGTATGTCATACTTCTTTGTTGTGGATTACAATTATTATTTTCGAGTCAGTCGCCTATTATTATAGATAATTTAAAAATGTATGTCATACTTCTTTGTTGTGAATCACAATCATTATTTTCGAGTCAGTCGCCTATTATTATAGATAATTTAAAAATGTATGTCATACTTCTTTGTTGTGAATTTCCAATTATTATTTTCGAGTCAGTCGCCTATTATTATAGATAACTTAAAAATGTATGTCATACTTCTTTGTTGTGAATCCCAATTATTATTTTTAATTCAGTCGCCTTTTATTATAGATAATTTAAAAATGTATGTCATACTTCTTTGTTGTGAATCACAATTATTATTTTCAAGTCAGTCGCCTAATATTATAGATAATTTAAAAATGTATGTCATACTTCTTTGTTGTGAATCCCAATTATTATTTTCAAGTCAGTCGCCTATTATTATAGATAATTTAAAAATGTATGTCATACTTCTTTGTTGTGAATCCCAATTATTATTTTCGAGTCAGTCGCCTAATATTATAGATAATGTAAAAATGTATGTCATACTTCTTTCTTGTGAATCACAATTATTATTTTCGAGTCAGTCGTCTATTATTATAGATAATTAAAAAATGTATGTCATACTTCTTTGTTTTGGATCACAATTATTATTTTCGAGTCAGTCGTCTATTATTATAGAGAATTTAAAAATGTATGTCATACTTCTTTGTTGTGAATCACAATTATTATTTTCGAGTCAGTCGCCTATTATCAAAGATAATTTAAAAATGTATGTCATACTTCTTTGTTGTGGATTACAATTATTATTTTCGAGTCAGTCGCCTATTATTATAGATAATTTAAAAATGTATGTCATACTTCTTTGTTGTGAATCACAATTATTATTTTCGAGTCAGTCGCCTATTATTATAGATAATTTAAAAATGTATGTCATACTTCTTTGTTGTGGATTAAAATTATTATTTTCGAGTCAGTCGCCTATTATTATAGATAATTTAAAAATGTATGTCATACTTCTTTGTTGTGAATCACAATTATTATTTTCGAGTCAGTCGCCTATTATTATAGATAATTTAAAAATGTATGTCATACTTCTTTGTTGTGGATTACAATTATTATTTTCGAGTCAGTAGCCTATTATTATAGATAAGTTAAAAATGTATGTCATACTTCTTTGTTGTGAATCACAATTATTATTTTCGAGTCAGTCGCCTATTATTATAGATAATTTAAAAATGTATGTCATACTTCTTTGTTGTGAATCACAATTATTATTTTCGAGTCAGTAGCCTATTATTATAGATAATTTAAAAATGTATGTCATACTTCTTTGTTGTGAATCACACTTATTATTTTCGAGTCAGTCGCCTATTATTATAAATGATTTAAAAATGTATGTCATACTTCCTTGTTGTGGATTACAATTATTATTTTCAAGGCAGTCGCCTATTATTATAGATAATTTAAAAATGTATGTCATACTTCTTTGTTGTGGATTACAATTATTATTTTCAAGTCAGTCGCCTATTATTATAGATAATTTAAAAATGTATGTCATACTTCTTTGTTGTGAATCACAATTATTATTTTCAAGTCAGTCGTCTATTATTATAGATAATTTAAAAATGTATGTCATACTTTTTTGTTGTGGATTACAATTATTATTTTCGAGTCAGTCGCCTATTATTATAGATAATTTAAAAATGTATGTCATACTTCTTTGTTGTGGATTACAATTATTATTTTCAAGTCAGTCGCCTATTATTATAGATAATTTAAAAATGTATGTCATACTTGTTTGTTGTGAATCACAATTATTATTTTCAAGTCAGTCGTCTATTATTATAGATAATTTAAAAATGTATGTCATACTTTTTTGTTGTGAATTACAATAATTATTTTCGAGTCAGTCGCCTATTATTATAGATAATTTAAAAATGTATGTCATACTTCTTTGTTGTGGATTACAATTATTATTTTCGAGTCAGTCGCCTATTATTATAGATAATTTAAAAATGTATGTCATACTTCTTTGTTGTGAATCCCAATTATTATTTTCGAGTCAGTCGCCTATTATTATAGATAATTTAAAAATGTATGTCATACTTCTTTGTTGTGAATCCCAATTATTATTTTCGAGTCAGTCGTCTATTATTATAGATAATTTAAAAATGTATGTCATACTTTTTTGTTGTTGATTACAATTATTATTTTCGAGTCAGTCGCCTATTATTATAGATAATTTAAAAATGTATGTCATACTTCTTTGTTGTTGATTACAATTATTATTTTCGAGTCAGTCGCCTATTATTATAGATAATTTAAAAATGTATGTCATACTTCTTTGTTGTGAATCCCAATTATTATTTTCGAGTCAGTCGCCTATTATTATAGATAATTTAAAAATGTATGTCATACTTCTTTGTTGTGAATCCCAATTATTATTTTCGAGTCAGTCGCCTTTTATTATAGATAATTTAAAAATGTATGTCATACTTCTTTGTTGTGAATCACAATTATTATTTTCAAGTCAGTCGCCTAATATTATAGATAATTTAAAAATGTATGTCATACTTCTTTGTTGTGAATCCCAATTATTATTTTCGAGTCAGTCGCCTATTATTATAGATAATTTAAAAATATATGTCATACTTCTTTGTTGTGAATCCCAATTATTATTTTCGAGTCAGTCGCCTAATATTATATAAATTTAAAAATGTATGTCATACTTCTTTGTTGTGGATTACAATTATTATTTTCGAGTCAGTCGTCTATTATTATAGATAATTAAAAAATGTATGTCATACTTCTTTGTTGTAGATCACAATTATTATTTTCGAGTCAGTCGTCTATTATTATAGATAATTTAAAAATGTATGTCATACTTCTTGGTTGTGAATCACAATTATTATTTTCGAGTCAGTCGCCTATTATTATAGATAATTTAAAAATGTATGTCATACTTCTTTGTTGTGGATTACAATTATTATTTTCGAGTCAGTCGCCTATTATTATAGATAATTTAAAAATGTATGTCATACTTCTTTGTTGTGGATTACAATTATTATTTTCGAGTCAGTCGCCTATTATTATAGATAATTTAAAAATGTATGTCATACTTCTTTGTTGTGGATTACAATTATTATTTTCAAGTCAGTCGTCTTTTATTATAGATAATTTAAAAATGTATGTCATACTTCTTTGTTGTGAATCACAATTATTATTTTCGAATCAGTCGCCTATTATTATAGAAAATTTAAATATGTATGTCATACTTCTTTGTTGTGAATTACAATTATTATTTTCAAGTCAGTCGCCTATTATTATAGATAATTTAAAAATGTATGTCATACTTCCTTGTTGTGGATTACAATTATTATTTTCAAGGCAGTCGCCTATTATTATAGATAATTTAAAAATGTATGTCATACTTCTTTGTTGTGGATTACAATTATTATTTTCAAGTCAGTCGCCTATTATTATAGATAATTTAAAAATGTATGTCATACTTCTTTGTTGTGAATCACAATTATTATTTTCAAGTCAGTCGTCTATTATTATAGATAATTTTAAAATGTATGTCATACTTTTTTGTTGTGGATTACAATTATTATTTTCGAGTCAGTCGCCTATTATTATAGATAATTTAAAAATGTATGTCATACTTCTTTGTTGTGGATTACAATTATTATTTTCGAGTCAGTCGCCTATTATTATAGATAATTTAAAAATGTATGTCATACTTCTTTGTTGTGAATCCCAATTATTATTTTCGAGTCAGTCGCCTATTATTATAGATAATTTAAAAATGTATGTCATACTTCTTTGTTGTGAATACCAATTATTATTTTCGAGTCAGTCGCCTATTATTATAGATAATTTAAAAATGTATGTCATACTTCTTTGTTGTGGATTACAATTATTATTTTCGAGTCAGTCGCCTATTATTATAGATAATTAAAAAATGTATGTCATACTTCTTTGTTGTAGATCACAATTATTATTTTCGAGTCAGTCGTCTATTATTATAGATAATTTAAAAATGTATGTCATACTTCTTTGTTGTGAATCACAATTATTATTTTCGAGTCAGTCGCCTATTATAATAGATAATTTAAAAATGTATGTCATACTTCTTTGTTGTGGATTACAATTATTATTTTCGAGTCAGTCGCCTATTATTATAGATAATTTAAAAATGTATGTCATACTTCTTTGTTGTGGATTACAATTATTATTTTCGAGTCAGTCGCCTATTATTATAGATAATTTAAAAATGTATGTCATACTTCTTTGTTGTGGATTACAATTATTATTTTCAAGTCAGTCGTCTTTTATTATAGATAATTTAAAAATGTATGTCATACTTCTTTGTTGTGAATCACAATTATTATTTTCGAATCAGTCGCCTATTATTATAGAAAATTTAAATATGTATGTCATACTTCTTTGTTGTGAATTACAATTATTATTTTCAAGTCAGTCGTCTATTATTATAAATAATTTAAAAATGTATGTCATACTTTTTTTGTTGTGAATTACAATAATTATTTTCGAGTCAGTCGCCTATTATTATAGATAATTTAAAAATGTATGTCACACTTCTTTGTTGTGGATTACAATTATTATTTTCGAGTCAGTCGCCTATTATTATAGATAATTTAAAAATGTATGTCATACTTCTTTGTTGTGAATCCCAATTATTATTTTCGAGTCAGTCGCCTATTATTATAGATAATTTAAAAATGTATGTCATACTTCTTTGTTGTGAATCCCAATTATTATTTTCGAGTCAGTCGTCTATTATTATAGATAATTTAAAAATGTATGTCATACTTTTTTGTTGTTGATTACAATTATTATTTTCGAGTCAGTCGCCTATTATTATAGATAATTTAAAAATGTATGTCATACTTCTTTGTTGTGGATTACAATTATTATTTTCGAGTCAGTCGCCTATTATTATAGATAATTTAAAAATGTATGTCATACTTCTTTGTTGTGAATCCCAATTATTATTTTCGAGTCAGTCGCCTATTATTATAGATAATTTAAAAATGTATGTCATACTTCTTTGTTGTGAATTTCCAATTATTATTTTCGAGTCAGTCGCCTATTATTATAGATAATTTAAAAATGTATGTCATACTTCTTTGTTGTGAATCCCAATTATTATTTTTAATTCAGTCGCCTTTTATTATAGATAATTTAAAAATGTATGTCATACTTCTTTGTTGTGAATCACAATTATTATTTTCAAGTCAGTCGCCTAATATTATAGATAATTTAAAAATGTATGTCATACTTCTTTGTTGTGAATCCCAATTATTATTTTCAAGTCAGTCGCCTATTATTATAGATAATTTAAAAATGTATGTCATACTTCTTTGTTGTGAATCCCAATTATTATTTTCGAGTCAGTCGCCTAATATTATAGATAATGTAAAAATGTATGTCATACTTCTTTCTTGTGAATCACAATTATTATTTTCGAGTCAGTCGTCTATTATTATAGATAATTAAAAAATGTATGTCATACTTCTTTGTTGTGGATCACAATTATTATTTTCGAGTCAGTCGTCTATTATTATAGAGAATTTAAAAATGTATGTCATACTTCTTTGTTGTGAATCACAATTATTATTTTCGAGCCAGTCGCCTATTATTAAAGATAATTTAAAAATGTATGTCATACTTCTTTGTTGTGGATTACAATTATTATTTTCGAGTCAGTCGCCTATTATTATAGATAATTTAAAAATGTATGTCATACTTCTTTGTTGTGAATCACAATTATTATTTTCGAGTCAGTCGCCTATTATTATAGATAATTTAAAAATGTATGTCATACTTCTTTGTTGTGGATTAAAATTATTATTTTCGAGTCAGTCGCCTATTATTATAGATAATTTAAAAATGTATATCATACTTCTTTGTTGTGAATCACAATTATTATTTTCGAGTCAGTCGCCTATTATTATAGATAATTTAAAAATGTATGTCATACTTCTTTGTTGTGGATTACAATTATTATTTTCGAGTCAGTAGCCTATTATTATAGATAATTTAAAAATGTATGTCATACTTCTTTGTTGTGAATCACAATTATTATTTTCGAGTCAGTCGCCTATTATTATAGATAATTTAAAAATGTATGTCATACTTCTTTGTTGTGAATCACAATTATTATTTTCGAGTCAGTAGCCTATTATTATAGATAATTTAAAAATGTATGTCATACTTCTTTGTTGTGAATCACACTTATTATTTTCGAGTCAGTCGCCTATTATTATAAATGATTTAAAAATGTATGTCATACTTCCTTGTTGTGGATTACAATTATTATTTTCAAGGCAGTCGCCTATTATTATAGATAATTTAAAAATGTATGTCATACTTCTTTGTTGTGGATTACAATTATTATTTTCAAGTCAGTCGCCTATTATTATAGATAATTTAAAAATGTATGTCATACTTCTTTGTTGTGAATCACAATTATTATTTTCAAGTCAGTCGTCTATTATTATAGATAATTTAAAAATGTATGTCATACTTTTTTGTTGTGGATTACAATTATTATTTTCGAGTCAGTCGCCTATTATTATAGATAATTTAAAAATGTATGTCATACTTCTTTGTTGTGGATTACAATTATTATTTTCAAGTCAGTCGCCTATTATTATAGATAATTTAAAAATGTATGTCATACTTCTTTGTTGTGAATCCCAATTATTATTTTCGAGTCAGTCGCCTAATATTATAGATAATGTAAAAATGTATGTCATACTTCTTTCTTGTGAATCACAATTATTATTTTCGAGTCAGTCGTCTATTATTATAGATAATTAAAAAATGTATGTCATACTTCTTTGTTGTGGATCACAATTATTATTTTCGAGTCAGTCGTCTATTATTATAGAGAATTTAAAAATGTATGTCATACTTCTTTGTTGTGAATCACAATTATTATTTTCGAGCCAGTCGCCTATTATTAAAGATAATTTAAAAATGTATGTCATACTTCTTTGTTGTGGATTACAATTATTATTTTCGAGTCAGTCGCCTATTATTATAGATAATTTAAAAATGTATGTCATACTTCTTTGTTGTGAATCACAATTATTATTTTCGAGTCAGTCGCCTATTATTATAGATAATTTAAAAATGTATGTCATACTTCTTTGTTGTGGATTAAAATTATTATTTTCGAGTCAGTCGCCTATTATTATAGATAATTTAAAAATGTATATCATACTTCTTTGTTGTGAATCACAATTATTATTTTCGAGTCAGTCGCCTATTATTATAGATAATTTAAAAATGTATGTCATACTTCTTTGTTGTGGATTACAATTATTATTTTCGAGTCAGTAGCCTATTATTATAGATAATTTAAAAATGTATGTCATACTTCTTTGTTGTGAATCACAATTATTATTTTCGAGTCAGTCGCCTATTATTATAGATAATTTAAAAATGTATGTCATACTTCTTTGTTGTGAATCACAATTATTATTTTCGAGTCAGTAGCCTATTATTATAGATAATTTAAAAATGTATGTCATACTTCTTTGTTGTGAATCACACTTATTATTTTCGAGTCAGTCGCCTATTATTATAAATGATTTAAAAATGTATGTCATACTTCCTTGTTGTGGATTACAATTATTATTTTCAAGGCAGTCGCCTATTATTATAGATAATTTAAAAATGTATGTCATACTTCTTTGTTGTGGATTACAATTATTATTTTCAAGTCAGTCGCCTATTATTATAGATAATTTAAAAATGTATGTCATACTTCTTTGTTGTGAATCACAATTATTATTTTCAAGTCAGTCGTCTATTATTATAGATAATTTAAAAATGTATGTCATACTTTTTTGTTGTGGATTACAATTATTATTTTCGAGTCAGTCGCCTATTATTATAGATAATTTAAAAATGTATGTCATACTTCTTTGTTGTGGATTACAATTATTATTTTCAAGTCAGTCGCCTATTATTATAGATAATTTAAAAATGTATGTCATACTTCTTTGTTGTGAATCACAATTATTATTTTCAAGTCAGTCGTCTATTATTATAGATAATTTAAAAATGTATGTCACATTTTTGTTGTGAATTACAATAATTATTTTCGAGTCAGTCGCCTATTATTATAGATAATTTAAAAATGTATGTCATACTTCTTTGTTGTGAATCCCAATTATTATTTTCGAGTCAGTCGCCTATTATTATAGATAATTTAAAAATGTATGTCATACTTCTTTGTTGTGAATCCCAATTATTATTTTCGAGTCAGTCGTCTATTATTATAGATAATTTAAAAATGTATGTCATACTTTTTTGTTGTTGATTACAATTATTATTTTCGAGTCAGTCGCCTATTATTATAGATAATTTAAAAATGTATGTCATACTTCTTTGTTGTGGATTACAATTATTATTTGCGAGTCAGTCGCCTATTATTATAGATAATTTAAAAATGTATGTCATACTTCTTTGTTGTGAATTTCCAATTATTATTTTCGAGTCAGTCGCCTATTATTATAGATAATTTAAAAATGTATGTCATACTTCTTTGTTGTGAATCCCAATTATTATTTTTAATTCAGTCGCCTTTTATTATAGATAATTTAAAAATGTATGTCATACTTCTTTGTTGTGAATCACAATTATTATTTTCAAGTCAGTCGCCTAATATTATAGATAATTTAAAAATGTATGTCATACTTCTTTGTTGTGAATCCCAATTATTATTTTCAAGTCAGTCGCCTATTATTATAGATAATTTAAAAATGTATGTCATACTTCTTTGTTGTGAATCCCAATTATTATTTTCGAGTCAGTCGCCTAATATTATAGATAATGTAAAAATGTATGTCATACTTCTTTCTTGTGAATCACAATTATTATTTTCGAGTCAGTCGTCTATTATTATAGATAATTAAAAAATGTATGTCATACTTCTTTGTTGTGGATCACAATTATTATTTTCGAGTCAGTCGTCTATTATTATAGAGAATTTAAAAATGTATGTCATACTTCTTTGTTGTGAATCACAATTATTATTTTCGAGTCAGTCGCCTATTATTAAAGATAATTTAAAAATGTATGTCATACTTCTTTGTTGTGGATTACAATTATTATTTTCGAGTCAGTCGCCTATTATTATAGATAATTTAAAAATGTATGTCATACTTCTTTGTTGTGAATCACAATTATTATTTTCGAGTCAGTCGCCTATTATTATAGATAATTTAAAAATGTATGTCATACTTCTTTGTTGTGGATTAAAATTATTATTTTCGAGTCAGTCGCCTATTATTATAGATAATTTAAAAATGTATGTCATACTTCTTTGTTGTGAATCACAATTATTATTTTCGAGTCAGTCGCCTATTATTATAGATAATTTAAAAATGTATGTCATACTTCTTTGTTGTGGATTACAATTATTATTTTCGAGTCAGTCGTCTATTATTATAGATAATTTAAAAATGTATGTCATACTTCTTTGTTGTGAATCACAATTATTATTTTCGAGTCAGTCGCCTATTATTATAGATAATTTAAAAATGTATGTCATACTTCTTTGTTGTGAATCACAATTATTATTTTCGAGTCAGTCGCCTATTATTATAAATGATTTAAAAATGTATGTCATACTTCCTTGTTGTGGATTACAATTATTATTTTCAAGGCAGTCGCCTATTATTATAGATAATTTAAAAATGTATGTCATACTTCTTTGTTGTGGATTACAATTATTATTTTCAAGTCAGTCGTCTATTATTATAGATAATTTAAAAATGTATGTCATACTTCTTTGTTGTGAATCACAATTATTATTTTCAAGTCAGTCGTCTATTATTATAGATAATTTAAAAATGTATGTCATACTTTTTTGTTGTGGATTACAATTATTATTTTCGAGTAAGTCGCCTATTATTATAGATAAGTTAAAAATGTATGTCATACTTCTTTGTTGTGGATTACAATTATTATTTTCGAGTCAGCCGCCTATTATTATAGATAATTTAAAAATGTATGTCATACTTCTTTGTTGTGAATCCCAATTATTATTTTCGAGTCAGTCGCCTATTATTATAGATAATTTAAAAATGTATGTCATACTTCTTTGTTGTGAATCCTAATTATTATTTTCGAGTCAGTCGCCTATTATTATAGATAATTTAAAAATGTATGTCATACTTCTTTGTTGTGAATCCCAATTATTATTTTTAATTCAGTCGCCTATTATTATAGATAATTTAAAAATGTATGTCATACTTCTTTGTTGTGAATCACAATTATTATTTTCAAGTCAGTCGCCTAATATTATAGATAATGTAAAAATGTATGTCATACTTCTTTGTTGTGAATCACAATTATTATTTTCGAGTCAGTCGTCTATTATTATAGATAATTAAAAAATGTATGTCATACTTCTTTGTTGTGGATCACAATTATTATTTTCGAGTCAGTCGTCTATTATTATAGATAATTTAAAAATGTATGTCATACTTCTTTGTTGTGAATCACAATTATTATTTTCGAGTCAGTCGCCTATTATTAAAGATAATTTAAAAATGTATGTCATACTTCTTTGTTGTGGATTACAATTATTATTTTCGAGTCAGTCGCCTATTATTATAGATAATTTAAAAATGTATGTCATACTTCTTTGTTGTGAATCACAATTATTATTTTCGAGTCAGTCGCCTATTATTATAGATAATTTAAAAATGTATGTCATACTTCTTTGTTGTGAATCACAATTATTATTTTCGAGTCAGTAGCCTATTATTATAGATAATTTAAAAATGTATGTCATACTTCTTTGTTGTGAATCACACTTATTATTTTCGAGTCAGTCGCCTATTATTATAAATGATTTAAAAATGTATGTCATACTTCTTTGTTGTGGATTACAATTATTATTTTCGAGTCAGTCTCCAAATTTCTTCGAATATATTAACGTAAGAAGTAAAAAGCTGTAAGAAGTTTTGGCAAAATTATGTGTTTAATACTTGGAATTTTCAGCGAATATCGATTTTATATGAAAAGTGAGTGTTAGCAAAGTTTTGCACCTGCTCGTCGGATTCGCGTTAATGCGTTCAAAAGAGAAAATATAAAAGTAAATAAGAACGGATATTATTCAGATTCGCCCGTTCGATTTCCACGTTTTGTACTGAAAATAATACACAATAAGTAAGCGTGACATGCGGTTTTATAGAGATGAGTGGACGCCTTTAAACAATAGATGCCAATTGTCTGTATTTCTGAGATGAGGTGTTTTCATTATGGATTTCAGTGTTAGGAATGACTTCTTCATCCTGTGGCACATGGCCGTTGGTTCGAAAGTTGTAAGTTATCTGGAAGTGCTAAGTTCAATCCTGGGCGAAGGCAGTGAAAGTAACATTCAGAGACAGCCGCAATACGGCGATAAGCAGCAGTAGCAGCAGCAGTAGCAGCAGCAGAACTAAAAACAACGGAGAATTAACGAGTGGGTCCCAGAGCCAAAAAAAGGAATCCGAGCCTGGTAATCCCGTGACAATAAAGGGATTGGGCTCTAGAGTCCAAACATACGGTTCCCGAGTTCGATACAGGACACCATATGAAGGTCGGAGGGCAGAACGGCCGAAACGTTGTGAGCATGGCAGCCAAGATAAGGAAGTCAGTCCGAACACTAAAATCCAAAATGAATATCAACTTTCAAAGTACGATAATGCGATTTCAATAATCACTGTGACAAGTGGACTGACAAACATCTATAGAAATATTTGACTGCATCTAAAAAGTACTCTGATAACATATTTACAAACAATTCTATTAAATACTTGATTGTGAAAAATCAAGGTAACAATGCTTTTGAAAATATATGGATAACACACCGACAAGCCGGCGGAGAGAGGATCTTATGTATCGACTTTGACTCATCTGAACAAATATTTATGCTTTTTCTCTAAATCAAAATTAGACTTGCATAAGTCGTTAAGTGCATAGAATCAATACCATGAAATCACAAATATATCGAAATAAATTTAGAGTCAAATACCCGGATTGCTTTAAAAAAAGTAGGATCGAATAAATGTAAAGAAACTGTGTATGTTATAGTCGGTGGCTTTACTACAGCTAACATGAGATCTATAGAGAGTAGAAAGTGACTAACTTGGGTTTACTTTAGGCAGCCTCGTAACTCTCGCTTCCCTTTGTTTGTCTTTTAGTCCTCACATTCCATAGGCGATGTTTCTAACAAAAAAGGGCGAATTGCTCTTTTCTGGGTCGGAATTTATTTATCTAACACTTATCGTTGGCTACTTTTTGACCCTGAAGTAGTATTTTTTTAGCTCCTTACATCACGTGGCTTCATACCTTGTCTGGAGCGATTTTCTATGAAACAAAAGTTAACCAGTGTGTACGTCTTTATTTGTTGTTCTCTTATTTGTGTTCTACGCACTGTACAAATTCCAAGTCTATCGTAACTATTTAGATCGAATTATGAAATATCCTTGAGAAACTATTAACCGATGGCTCTCTATAAACTATTGCTAAAATCATAACAGTTTTGACTCAAACGTAATCAATGAATCGTTTAAAATAGGTATGTAAGTTACGGATTAAATATGTAATATGTGATAATTAATATAAAGCAAACAGAATTTAGTTAATCGAAATAAAAATGCGCCTCGTATTTACTATCAAATTTAAATAAATAATGTTCGTCATAATTAACAGTACATACAGTTTGTATTATTAATTAAAACAGTTTGAAATGCAAGACTATATGAGCTTAGTGAAACTTATTAGAAAAAAACGTAGTGTTGTTAATCACGTGATATAAAGAAAATGTCCATATTTCATGATTAAAACTGTTAAGAGAAATTGAATGATGTTCGGTATCTCAAATCGAATCATCTAATATACCATTACGTCACCGCTAATTATGTCCTGTCATCTGAGCACTAAACATTTTAATATTTTACTAAAAGCCCGAAATATTTCACCTCTTTCTTCACCGATGGTCCTTACCCAGAATAATTGTTATTTAAATGCATTCAAATCTTATGTACTACTAATAAAATATATATATTAAGTAGATATGAGTAGAAAACTTTTAATCTTGAAAAAGAGACAAAATAGAAAAAACTTTACTTCGTAACAGTGCTGTATCTTTCGTAACTTTCGTTAGATATAAACAGAAGATAATTACAAGACATGGTTTGGAATTTGTACCACATGGTGAAGTAGATACACTTTTAAAAGTAACCAATCAAGTGTTACAGCGGTAAGAAACATTAAGCGTGATTGGCCAATTAATAAAACATTTTACGATAATCAGCAGACAAGTCTAAAGATGAAGTAAGTCTTCAGAATGTATAATGTAAATTGATATTTTCAAAAACCGTCCGTCGTTCGTAATCATCAGTGTCCATGGAATCTTACACAATAAATGACTTATTCTGATGGCCATAGGAAATGTATTTGCTGGTAAAATGCTGTCACGATGCAATCACAGAATGTAATAGACAACGATATTCCAATTGCATATTTTCTAAAATATATTGTGAAATAACATGGTTTACGAAGATAAAAATGTTGCATGAAATATATGTTAAAGTTTTAGTCATGAGAATTATTACAGTTTGAAAGACAATATACAGGGTGGGCAAAAATAAGGGTCCTATTTTTAAAAATTCATAACTTTTTTATTTATTGATTTTTTTTTTTTTTTTAGAATAAGTAAAGGACTCCTTCCGAAGCAAGCATGAGCCGTATTAGCCCTAAGGAACGTACCCTCATTTAGAAAACATTATTTTTGCTTAAAAAACTCAAAACAGTGTAAAAAACAATACTTTAGTTTTTGTAAGTTTTAAGAAGTGTTCTTCGGCTAAAATTTGTTTTGTTTATTTCAAAAAATCTCGGAAGGGTCAGTCTACACACACATAAAGTTTGGTGAGTTTAACTTTTATTTTGTGGAAGTTATTCATATTCAAGTTATTCAAATTTAAAGATAGGACCCTTATTTTGGCCCACCCTGTATATGCGGTCTGTGCAATTATTCAACGCAAATTGTATTTAACCAATTGTTAAATTACAGTGAGAGTACATATCTGTACAATTTTATTCAATTAATGCGATTAGATTTGAATCAAACATAAACGATTCCATAGTGCGCGACAGAATGTATGACTTAAACATGACAGTCGACTTGACTTGCTTTAGTCCCACACTGAACGGAGCCTTTCGACGTGATTTAAAACACATTCTGCCACTTATATCATCTTGTGTCCGTTCTTATGATTTCAATCATGCGAGTCTGAAGAGTTTTGTGATCGGTCACTATTTTCGTAGGCGGCCTTATTATCTTTCTTAAATTACATCTTGTTTATATATATATATATATATATATATATATATATATATATATATATATATATATATATATATATATATATATATATATAGTTTGAGTCTGGAAACCAGGAACATGTCCAAACTACGCTAATCTTTGATTGCGAGTCGTACCGTAGATACATCTATTAAAATGAAGACTTTTTCTTATATCTTTTTGTCTCTTTCTATCTCGAAAAGTCAAATGATAGTTTATAAAAAAAATATTTCATGTATATTAAACATCTTTTTCATGCCCTATCAAAATAGCACATGTTTCACTTGATTATAACGCAATAGGAACTACCAATATATTATACAATTTAACTTAAAGGCGTTTATATAAGTTCGCTGCTCAAAATATCTTCTTTTAAAAGACAAATTCAGAAATTGCTGAATTAAGTTTTATTGCGGATGTTTTTGTTCTCTGCAGAATGAATTAACATAATTTGGAATCGAAGTAAACCAAACGTATCTGCGATGAGTTTATCATTGGCTCATGTTTATTCCCTCTAGGTTAGTTTTCTATTTTATTTTTGATCTGAAATATTTGGAAGAGTCTATGAAAATATTAAAAATCATTCGCGTTGTTATTAAACTTTATTTTCTAGATTTACCAAAGCCAATTTGTGTTGTACTGTTTAGATGAGATTATATAGGAATTACGATGGCAAATTCATCAGCCAATTCCCCTCCGAAACTAAGATCCTGATTCGGACTATTGAAAAAATCTAACAAAGGATATCTAGACATGAGTTGTCTCTTATATTCTACAATACTTGCCTGCAATAGAAGATGAAGTATATATATATATATATATATATATATATATATATATATATATATATATATATATATATATATATATTGAGTGCGATTTCATTCAAGATGTTATTTCAGCAATAAGATCAGAGTACAAGGTTTACGTTAAATGACGAGGAGAGAAAGATTACAGAACGTTCGACTCACTTGCGCCGTGCGAGATACGATTCAGTCTTGAAGAAGGTACAGTTTGTAAAGTTAAACTTGTGAGTAAAATTATTCTTGTGTGTGATTAATGCGTTGGTTGTATTGTTGTTATATATATATATATATATTCTATGTGTGTACATGTGTGTGTGGAAACTATTATAAGATTAATAAATCGTACTTAGATAGCAAGACATCATTTTAATGTAATTATTAAAAACGTTATAGAAATAAATCGGCATGCCTATTTTCTTATAAATATCGATAACGTTAAGTAGATAGATAATAAACAGGGTGAAATAAGTGGATGTATATATATATATATATATATATATATATGGGAAAATGAAAAAGGAAAACCAAAAAATGGATGTTTTTTATGTGTACATCAACGTTTCGTCTTTATTTATAAGACTTCATCAGGATGATAATATAGAGAAAAAATGTCATGCAAGTACAGATACATGTAGGGTAGACATATTAGGAGGAAAAATAAAATAAAATAATGCCCACTACTGGGTGGACGTCCGTACTTGTAGGAGAATAAAAATGAATGTTGAAGAAAATAAGTAGGGAAAAAATGGAAAGATGGGGTGAGCAAGGACTACTGTGGCTGGTGGTAAGAGAAAGAGGTGGGGGATGAGCAGGGGTAAAGTGGATTGCAGAGAGGGAGTGGAGGAGAGGGAGAGGGAGGTGTTTGACCAGATGGCTGCGGTCAAGATTGAAGGGGAAAAGTAAGTTGGAATGTTTGTGTATGGGGGGGGGGGTGTATGCAGGGAAAGGAGGATGGGTAGAAAAGGAGGGGGGCTGTGATTTTGGTGGATGGGCGAAAGTTATGGTCTTAGAGAGCGTTTTGAGAAAATGAGGGAATTTAAGAAGGGGGTATGGGAGAAAATAGTTGAGAGGGGGAATGGGTGAGGGGGAGAGGGAGGATTTGTTGTGATAGGGTGTGAAATATTTGAAATATTTGGAAAATGATAGCAATGACCGCAGCCATCTGGTCAAACACCTCCCTCCTCCCTCTCCTCCACTCCCTCTCTGCCATCCACTTTACCCCTGCTCATCCCCCACCTCTTTCTCTTACTACCAGCCACAGTAGTCCTTGCTCACCCCATCTTTCCATTTTTTCCCCACTCATTTTCTTCAACATTCATTTTTATTCTCCTACAAGTACGGACGTCCACCCAGTAGTGGCCATTATTTTATTTTATTTTTCCTCCCAATATGTCTACTCTACATGTATCTGTACTTGCATGACATTTTTTCTCTATATTATCATCCTGATGAAGTCTTATAAATAAAGACGAAACGTTGATGTACACATAAAAAACATCCATTTTTTGGTTTTCCTTTTTCATTTTCCCATCACGTCGGATTACCTTCATCCTTCTCTTCCCATATATATATATGTATATATATACGAACATATATATAGATATATGAAAAGAGAGCAGTATAGAATATATATATGTATATACATATATATATATATATGTATATATACATATATACATATATACATATATAGATATATACACAGATAGTAATACATAGTGTAAAGGCAGTAACATCCATAATTGTGACGTTTGTTGGCTATTTGCATTTGATCATTGTCCGTTTTGACAGGATGATTGCAGTCATTTTGGTGCGAATACAGAGATAACGTCGGTCGTTATCACTTTTAAAAAGTTTTTCGATGTTCAGAAATACATAATCTTCGGCTACCTCCCGCCGCCGGTCTTGTACGAATCATCTAATGATCAAAAAGAAAAAAGTTCGCTAAAGTATGATATCTTCGAATGATGGCAATATTGTCACGTGAAATAAATAATGGAAAAACGTCTCGCCGGATTTTAGTAGACAGGAAAATCGCAAAAGTCATATTCATACGTATCGTGAGAGACATGTGTGTATGTCTACTGATATGCCCGTATATATGTATACGTTATAATGTCTTGCTATTGAACCATCAGAAAAGATGTTTGGAAAACTTGTTTCCAATCACGGAAGATCAACATGAGAAATAACTAAATGGGATTAAATCCAAATTTATCACCTTCTCTTTGATTAAAAATATATATGCGTCTAATTGGAGGTAAATATGCCATATAAAATATTACATATTATAGACCTATAGAATACGAGCATTTTATTCCATTAAATGGAAATAAGCTTTTGCAAGTATTTCGTTTTCATACCTTCCCGAAACTTATATATATATATATATATATATATATATATATATATATATATTTTGTATTTATTCCAATATATATTTTGCTCTGAATTTTCATTGAGCACTCTCATAAACCCGGTTTCAACTTCCTTCGGATTCATACCCCCTGGATATTTGTAACAAGTTAATTATATATATATATATATATATATATATATAGTGTACATGTGTTATATTAGTTTCTATAGATGATAATCCGTCGGAACTCCAGTGTTTTAAAATGTGCTCAATAAGAAATCAAGCTATTCTTTAGTATACCTTTTTATTCATACAGACATTGTTAGTTACATATGTGCATACATTTTTCGGTTATACTCTTCACAGAGTCTACCTCTTCAGACAAAAAACAGGAGGCTTTCTCGTTTTTTTGTCTGAAGAGGTTAACTATCTGTGAAGTATACAACCGAAATATGTATGCACATATGTAATCAATAATGCTTGTATACAAATCTTTATATATATATATATATATATATATATATATATATATATAATTAATTAATATTAAAAGAACTTCCGAGACTATATATTGGGTATTTGAATATGTATGGTTAGGATTCCTTCCCCTTATTCGAATACTTTCCTGGTACCATAGGTACTTTAGTATTTTTTAAACCCTGAAAAACGAAATCAAATATTTGTAAACTTTTTAAATTAAAAAATAATTATTAAATAGGGAGGTGGTGTCTTATCAACACTGCTGGGATGCCATGATAAAGAAATACTGTTTTGTTTTTAAAATCCCGAAACAGTTTTCATGGTAAACAACTGACGATCCCTTATATATAAAAACATATATAAAAATATATTTATATTAGAGTATATTCTTGGAAGTTAACTAAAAGAGTGATTGCAGTAGATTGATTGACTTACTAGACTAAAATCTTTCAACAATTTTTTTGTTTTTCAGTTTTGAAGGTTAAAAGAACTTCCGAGACTATATATATATATATATATATATATATATAAATATATCTATATGTATATATATATATGTATATATATATGTATATATATATGTATATATATGTATATATATATATATATATATATATATATATATATTTAAAAATATGTATACAAGCATTATTGAATGGAATATAATGAGTGTTAGATATGAGAGTTGGTCAGTGTGTGAGAGGGTAAATTATTATAGAATGAACGGTGAGTGGAGCTCGTGAAGTTTATTGAATGAGGGGGGTAATCTGGAGATGAGGATAGATTCTGTGATTCTTAGGTCCCCAATGTTTCTGACATACGCTAGGATGGAAACATGAATGTCACGTTGAGTAGTGTAGCATAGGGTTGTGAATAGAGGATAAACGGGCGTTTATGTGCTCTTTGTTGTGTTTCCTATGTAGAATTTGTTGCATTTCGTGCACTTTAATTTGTATATAAAGTTGGTACGGTGGCATAGATCAGTGTTGGGGATAGGACATTTGGCCAGGGAGCAGGGGTCGGGTGCGTGGTTAGTATGTTTCTTAGATAGAGTCTGGCGTAAGGAAGTGCTAGTGTGGGTTAGTTGGATGTCGAGGTGTACTTTGTGTCTAGCCTTGTGGATGGATGTGGTGATTTTATCACTAAAAAGGCGAGTTGTAAGAAACAGGTGTTGGAGAGGGTGCAGTGTCTGCGTGTTTTTGACTTATTTAGGTGGGTTATGGTGGAAGCGGGGTAGCTATTTGTTTGAAGGGGTTTTCCGTCATGGAAACATTTATTATCATTCAGTCAATATATATAATAGTTTATTGTTCTAAACTATGTTTAGTCTGATTTTTTAGTTTATTTGGTGATATGATTAGGGTGTTCCTCTATGAAACTGAAGACACAGTCCAATCTTCGGTTGAGCCATATGAAGAAATAAAATAAATCTAATTGATGCTTTCTTGTAAAACATTCATTATTAAAAGAGGCATTAAGTATAAGAAATGTAATCCAGGAGACGCACTAGCTTCCTGCCTTACATCTTTGTCAATGAAAACGGAACATCGTCTTGGACCTAGACTTTGGTCTTACTATAAACCAAGCTTGCCTCTGACGATATTAAACGTGACATTATTGTTATAACTCCAGAATTGATTCTACCATGTATTTTTAATATTTCCTACTTCTTAGATATAATATTATCAAATGATATACGTCATATATTATCGTTATTATAGTGCCTTCTAAAGCCACTTTGAATGGAGTCTAACATTTCGCAATAAAAGCGTAACATCTATTTGTATCAAAATCCCTCCTCAATAAAACAGGAATAGTTTTCTAATCTCAGTGATTTCATTCTTAACTGACAATTGCAATTGATTGCCGAATTCATTGCAGATTCAGAGTTTTAGTCGATTAAGAAGTTATTTTGATTTCACTGAATTCGCACCGAAATATAAGAAATAAATCCAGAGCTTTTATTCAATTTATATCGAGTGGGTTACATGATGATCGACACTAGAGAAATGAATGCGAATCGAGATTAAAATAATCCAACACACTGGGAATTATAGACTTCTAAACATGTAATGCTATTTCGCAGCCGATCATTGTGTTTACTGGGTGCAAATACTTGATGCTCCATTGCAAAACAACCGTCATATCCATGACATTAGAATGTTTAGTTCACATACGAAAAAAGAATTACTGCAGCATTTCCCTCGTGAAATTTACAAAACGAATGGGTTTGTGGATTAAATATTAATTTAGATGTGTTTGTAAACAGTTTGAAGAGTAGACAACATCAAAAAATGAAGTATAAATTAATTGAAGTGTAACTAGACGTTTAAATATATTGTTTTTACATAACAAGAAAGGTTCAGATCTCTCAAAATAAAAAAATAAAAACTCATTCAAATCGTTTTCAAATATAAATTCATTCAACCAAATTACAATGATTTTTAATAGTGAATGAACATTTTGGAAACATCTTATCATAGAATTATATTATAAGCGTCGATCGACGTTTTGAACTTTCTTATTAGGGAAAAGAAACATTCACTCCGTCGTGATTCTATTTTTGTTGCTGTTCAGTAAATGACTGTAAGAATCGTTCAAATATCAGCGATTAAACGCCTTGTGTAGAGTCGAGTTGATCCTTACACTGGAAATCTATAAAAGGGAAGCCATCATGTATGCTGAGATTGATAACGTACCACTATAACTCCTAAGACCTCTCGTATTCATGCACACTAAGAAACATCTCACAGTCAGGTAGGATTTCATATCAGTCCTAGGATCTTACGGCGTATAATATAATAGTCTGATTCTATGAGAATCAACGTTTGTGGATTTTTACTCTGTAAAATATCTTTAGTCCATCATAAATTAAAGTGCTTATGTTGATATATGTCAATTTACAGTAAAAGCGCTATTATGTGAACAGATTAAATAGCTCATATATATCTAGGAGAATTTCAAACTATCAGGAAATACAGATATATGTGATGAAAATAAAGAATATTACAATGATGCATTTAATGGACAAGCTATAGTAAGACTATACAATTTCAAAGTGTATAAACGTTAAACCAAAATAAGCATAAATATAGAATGGCTAAGAATAATGTACGAAATACTGCAACGAAAATGTAACATCAGATTACTCATCCTTTTAGATTTTTTTACAAAAGTGATACTTATGTGTTCAAATGATTCATTACGTTATCAAATCAAATAATATTTGTATTTTCTGTTAAATATGTATCTAAAACATTTTTAATCATTATCATTCTTCCAAGTATATCTAGACTTACTGTTTTCTTTTAAATAGTATTCGCGTTTCAATGAAAGACTGGGCAATCCTAAGTTTTACTAGGAAGCTATAACCCTACATCTATATGTATGCATCATAAAACATCCATCATCAATACACATCATGACTGACAGACCGAACATTTCATACAGATACGAAGACGCATGTAAAACGTTTTCCATCTTCTCCTTGTTTTTTACCACCTTGTACACTTTTTCATGATGTATTTTCAACAATTGAAACGAACACACCTAACCTTTCCAAACGAAAGAATACATGATAGCATCGAATCGCTGCTGGACTCTGAAACTCCCTCCCTGCTCCCTGTTTTCCTGACGGTACTGACATGAAGAAATTTAAAACTAATGTAAATAGACATCTCGCTGCACAGATTCTAAAAAAACAAAACAATCACCCTTTTTCTCAGTAGCCCCTTACGTCTGCAGTGGCGGCCTGCTCTTTCTGGGGTGAACTATGTTCAAGAAAAAAAAATTAAACTTCAAGTTTCAAAAGTAAGATACATTGGAATGCATGATCGCTGCAAGGGGAAGCATGCGATATTCTTGCATGCTGAGTAGTTTTGAATTCGTTTAATCCGTCGGAAGGGAACATGGCAAATGATTTTAAAGTAAGTTATCTAAACTGCCACTAGTGAACATGCAATAACCAAATTGCAAGTAATATCAATTTCATAAAACAATAATGATGAATCCCTATCTATATCTCTATTAGCAATATTTGTTTATAAGCCGTCTACACATAGATAGATATTAGTCTTTATTTCTCTAACTTCTTGTACGAAACGTGCATCTAAACAACTATAAAGAACTATGAATTTTGTTAGACTTTAAGAAAACGATAACGAAGATGATACGATGGTTAACGAACCAACGTTAAACGGTAAATTAGCGTGAGCAAGAAAGGGTTACAGAAATAAAGTTTTACAAGGGGGACATAGATATCTAAATTGTGGTAGTATCAAAGTTACAAACTAATGCTCTCATATACAGAATTCGCCCCTTTGCCAGACATGATATTCATGAAAAATTGATTTGTTAATGTAATTCATCTAATTCATCGATTCTGATTTTACAGACGACGTTCATCTTGTTATTCGACATTTCTAGTCTCAAGATAAAAAAGAAATGTTTTCTACGTCTCTTTAATCAACTCGATTGTAAACATCTAATATACAAAACATGCGATCTCGTTTTACCAAACTTATTCTTGATGGTACATTAATAGTAACTAATGTCAGTTGTAATTTTGTCCTTATTTCACGTTGTTTCGATTACCTACGAAATATCTTGTTGATAGTTAAAAGTTCGGGCTTGATTTTCTTTGGCACGAATCCTCGTGTCAGTGTTCACTTTTGAGCTAAGACAACGTTCACATAGAATATATTGCTGCTATTTTTGACATTTACATAATAACTCTTATAATCTACACACACCAACACACACGACCATACACACACACACATACACACCAATAACACAAAGTGATGTAAACACTTATACTGCGTTCAATCTTTTACTGACAACTCCCGTTTTACTAAATGATTAAGGGTAAGCTTGTATATCCAATTGAGTGATGGTTTTGCTAAAAGTCTTTTTCCAATATGATTTATTAACAAAAAATACATTAAAAAAATACTTTAGTTCTCGGATCAAGTTATCTGCAAATAGAATTATGTTCCAACTTTTAAGTAGATGTAATATATAATGAATTGAAGTAAATGTAATATATAATGAATTTAAGTACATAT
>OY744543.1:5867700-5877700 GCA_963556195.1 Sepiola atlantica | reverse complement strand
GTGTTTGTGTTTGTGTGTGTGTGTGTGTGTGTTAAGGTGTGTTTGTGTATGGGTTTTTTGTTTGTGTGTGCGAGAGGGAATCTGTTCGTGTATACCTGTACACTCGATTCTGTATGAGTTATTTTAGATCTGCCATGATATTATTTACGAAAAAATGATTCAGTCTCGATGTATATTTTAGGAGCTTCGTAATAAATGAGAAATTAGACGTTGGACGGCGTGCTTAAAGTCTAAACAAATCATTTATGACTTTTTTCTTTCTCTTTAGTAAATATCGTTTTGATGATTCAATCGGAGATTTATCTCTACCAAAAAATCGATTCTTTAAATGCCGAGAATGAAATGCTGAAAATAAACGGGTAACTGTTGAAATACGAAAGAAGTAAATGTAAATATGAAAAAGTAAAATTTATTATAAAAACCGTCAATTGACGAATACACGTTTTGTCTGCCAGTGTATTTAACACATTTGTTAAAACGTATACATAAATATCCGATAAAAGATTCAAAAATACTTGTAGCATATTATTCACATAAATACATGTATATACCTTCGTAATAGTTACAGGCACAAATTGTACGTTCGGTGTAACAGGTTCGATTTCTGTTGCTGGCTATGTATCACTTTCTTTAACATTCTTAAAAAGGTATGAATCAATATATCCTTCATTCAGCCATTGACTAAATTATGGGATCACAAATAACCTACACGTTTGGAAATGGAAAACAAAAGTAATAATGTGGTCTTTATTTAACTGAGTGGCTCAGATTCTTTTGCATTAGACTTATTGAGTCTTCCAGCTAACAGATAAATATTTGTTTCTTGGTAGCCGTTTATTAATTGTGGTTGCACCAAATTATGTATTTTGCAATATAAACGTATTTCACATTGATTGACTACAAAAAGTACTCATTCCGCTCAGGAGGATTTGAAATATGGATGAATTTTTTACTAATATTTTTAATAAATAAAAACAACTGAAAAAAACCCTTTGTTCTCGGGTTAACAGATATGTGTTTGCATGAAATTGAACTTTTCAGTCCTGCTTAGCAAAATATTAGTTTGTATGCTTTTATCTATACAAACTATTTTAAAATTTCCGTCGTGACAGTAAACTTAAGTACACTCATTGTTAATGGACTCGAACTTCTTAGGTAATTTCTCATAAAGATCTTATATACTTCATGATGTTTGTCGTCGACTATCTCTTTAGAAATAAACAACACACACATCGGAGATGAAATATCTTCTGTAACTTGGCTTCTCATTTGCGTTCGTTATGCATTCTCACGTGCCTTTTCAACGTTGTCACGTAGTCGTGAGCTAACAAAACGCAATCTCACACCCACACACCATGTTTATTACTCGTTTCGCTATTATAGACAAACTAAAGGGTTTCTAAGAGATGCATAATAGAAATGGAAACAATTATATGCAGATGATATCTGACGCAACTCTCCTTAGCGACAATATGAATGAATGTAAATAAATACATTTAGATGTACATACGTTTCTATGTATTCGAAGACTGCATTGATCTGATTATTATACAGATTTGAAACCTGAACATATATACATGAATTTATTAACTGAGAACATCCGCATATGTTAAAAATAAAACACATTAAAACTTCCAATAGAAAGAAAGAGCTGAAATGTATACAGATTTATTTTGGCTACATTGTCTAATTAAAAGCGAGACAGGAATAGTTAGACGTACAGAAATAAATAAAAAAAATAAAAATATGTTATAAACTGGCTGGTAAATATCAATTTTAATATGGACACACTTCATGTAGAAATTATTAAAGAAAGATATTTCTTAGAATTTTTTTTATCCACTAACGAGTCACTACTTATCAAGGCCAAAAAGCCACTCGTCGAAAGTGCAGGAAATGAGTGAAATAACAACGTAAGGATTTTTAACAATGGTTGAGACTGGTCCGAATTAGATTATTTAAGAGAACGACCCAGCAAGAACTTGTTAGCATAGGACTTTAAAACAACCATGCTATAGTCAGCTAGGAAGCAGTCCTGTGGTATTGTGTTTCTTACTGATGGATAGTTCTTGGAAAGGTACACAGAGGGAGAACAGAAAAAGATATGTACAATTGTTGTAGCTAGACGAGTTCTTGTTCTAAATCATAGATTAAAGCTCAGTTGAATACATAGGATAAAATAACGATAGAGTAGAGAAAGACTAACAACGCGCATTTTGCGAAGAAGAGAGTGCGTTACACAAAGCGCGCGCGAGAGAGAGAGAGAGAGAGAGAGAAATAGTATTCAATGTGCCATTTTTGTTATTACCGGGCATTTTCTAACGAAAAGGTGATAACTTGGGATTAATTTTAGAAAATATTTAATTGCTTTGATTTTTTGCTGTTTTAACTTCAGTTTAAATATCGAACAAACGTCTGCAAAGACATTAGTCACAAACACCTCTATTATCTGCACAAATACAACTTAAAGAACACAATCTGACAGCCACTTCCGACTTGCTGATATGTTAAAACTTTGTCTTTAAATAAGGAATGGTTCGGTTAATTCTTTATAAGATACACCCTCACAGACATTGCCTAATCGCTCAGGACAAAGGTGCATTATTAACGGTTTGCTGGGATTCTGTGCCGGCAAATAGCGATGGGTTCGACTACATTTTCTCAGACGGTGGTGCCATTTTGTGTAGCTGCTTTTCAAAACTTTACAAAAATGTGTCACATTTGTCACAATAGAAAGCAATGGATTCTGTTGTTATGAACTTGCTGCTCTGGTGGCCCCACGACGTAAATTTACTAGACAAACCTGACAATCTGCAAAATCCCACCCATTCACTGTGGAGGTCCCAAGATGCTAAAGAGCGCTCTACTCCAAAAGTTTCTTCTCGCGTACTCATTTCTCACGAACTCTTTTGATATAGAAGACTATAAAAAAACGATATATTATGTTTTTTTGCCTTTACAGATTTTAATATGTTCTACATTTCGTCTGCTTTTTTCCACGTATCAGTAGGAAGGACTAACTTCGCAGCGAAAGAGGAATAATACAAAAACATCATAATCGCAGAAATATTTTGAAATGTCTAAAGATTATTCAAGTCATACAACATTTCAAGTAAACAAAGGTGAGCATGCAATTATATAAAATACACAAATTAATAGAAAGTTAGCAAATGAAATGTAAATGAATAGAAATGAAATAAAAATGTAATTAATAGAAATGGAATGTTGAAAATGAATAGAAATGAAATGTAAATGTAATTAATAGAAATGAAATGTTAAAAATAAAATGTAAATGTAATTGATAGAAATGAAATGTTAACAATGAAATGTAAATGTAATTAATAGAAAAGAAAGGTTAAAAATGAAATGTAAATGTAATTAATCGAAATGAAATGTTAAAAATGAAATGTAAATGTAATTAATAGAAATTAAAATGTGAAAAATGAAATGTAAATGTAATTAATAGAAATGAACCGTTAAAAATAAAATGTAAATGTAATTAATAGTAATGAAATGTTAAAAATGAAATGTAAATGTAATTAATAGAAATTAAAATGTGAAAAATTAAATGTAAATGTAATTAATAGAAATGAACTGTTAAAAATGAAATGTAAATGTAATTAATAGAAATGAACTGTTAAAAATAAAATGTAAATGTAATTAATAGAAATGAAATGTTAAAAATGAAATGTCAATGTAATTAATAGAAATTAAAATGTGAAAAATGAAATGTAAATGTAATTAATAGAAATGAACTGTTAAAAAAGAAATGTCAATGTAATTAATAGAAAAGAAAGGTTAAAAATGAAACGTAAATGTAATTAATACAAATGAAATATTAAAAATAAAATGTAAATGTAATTAATAGAAATGAAATGTAAAAATTGAAATGTAAATGTAATTAATCGAAATAAAATCTAAAAAATGAAATGTCAATGTAATTAATAGAAATGAAATGTTAAAAAGGAAATGTCAATGTAAGTAATAGAATAAAATGTTAAAAATGAAATGTAAATAATTACATTTACATTAAAATTGCACTGTAAATGTAATTAATCGAAATAAAATGTGAAAAATGAAATGTAAATGTAATTAATAGAAATGAACTGTTAAAAATGAAATGTAAATGTACTTAATAGTAATGAAATGTTAAAAATGAAATGTAAATGTAATTAATAGAAAAGAAAGGTTAAAAATGAAACGTAAATGTAATTAATAGAAATGAAATATTAAAAATAAAATGTAAATGTAATTAATAGAAATGAAATGTTAAAATGGCACTGTAATGTAATTAATCGAAATAAAATGTTAAAAATGAAATGTAAATGTAATTAATAGAAATGAAATGTTAAAAATTAAATGTAAATGTAATTAATAGAAAAGAAAGGTTAACAATGAAATGTAAATGTAGTTAATAGAAATGAAATGTTAAAATGAAATGTCAATGTAATTAATAGAAATGAAATGTTAAAAATGAAATGTCAATGTAATTAATAGAAATGAAATGTTAAAAATGAAATGTAAATGTAATTAATAGAAATGAAATGTTAAAATGGCACTGTAATGTAATTAATCGAAATAAAATGTTAAAAATGAAATGTAAATGTAATTAATAGAAATGAAATGTTAAAAATGAAATGTAAATGTAATTAATAGAAAAGAAAGGTTAACAATGAAATGTAAATGTAGTTAATAGAAATGAAATGTTTAAAATGAAATGTCAATGTAATTAATAGAAATGAAATGTTAAAAATGAAATGTCAATGTAATTAATAGAAATGAAATGTTAAAAATGAAATGTAAATGTAATTAATAGAAATGAAATGTTAAAAAGGAAATGTAAATGTAATTAATAGAAAAGAAAGGTTAACAATGAAATGTAAATGTAGTTAATAGAAATGAAATGTTAAAAATGAAATGTAAATGTAATTAATAGAAATGAAATGTTAAAAATGAAATGTCAATGTAATTAATAGAAATGAAATGTTAAAAATGAAATGTAAATGTAATTAATAGAAATGAAATGTTAAAATGGCACTGTAATGTAATTAATCGAAATAAAATGTTAAAAATGAAATGTAAATGTAATTAATAGAAATGAAATGTTAAAAATGAAATGTAAATGTAATTAATAGAAAAGAAAGGTTAACAATGAAATGTAAATGTAGTTAATAGAAATGAAATGTTAAAAATGAAATGTCAATGTAATTAATAGAAATGAAATGTTAAAAATGAAATGTCAATGTAATTAATAGAAATGAAATGTTAAAAATGAAATGTAAATGTAATTAATAGAAATGAAATGTTAAAAATTAAATGTAAATGTAATTAATAGAAAAGAAAGGTTAACAATGAAATGTAAATGTAGTTAATAGAAATAAAATGTTAAAAATGAAATGTTAATGTAATTAATAGAAATGAAATGTTAAAAATGAAATGTAAATGTAATTAATAGAAATGAAATGTTAACAGTGAAATGTAAATGTAATTAATAGAAATGAAATGTGAAAAATTAAATATTAATTAAAACTGTTGTTCGGAATAGAGATTAAGGTTGGATAACGTTTTAGGGAAACTTTTTTCTTCTTTTCTTTTTCAAAGTAAAATTATGAATAAATCATAGTACTTTTACAAGTAAAATATATGAACCGAGTATAGATATTTCTTTTACTGATTTGACCATTGCAAGAATCGTAGTAACGGGTCAAATATTGAAAATAGACAAACTAAACTCTTTCTCGAAACGTTAAAAGAACCGAACTAGTCATCTATCACAAAAAGAAGGTACCCGCAAAGCGTGCATACTGTAATACATTTACTTCTCGTTAACATAGTATTTTGAACAAAAATGTATTTCGGCAATACAAGTATTAGCTATACAAGGATTTCTAAAGCAACATTTCGCCCGTTTTCTTTTAAACGAAAGTTACTTTCAAAAGTTACAAGCATAAACAAAACGTTACTTTCGAAACCATGTGACCTTTAATGTCATTTTTGGAAATCAATTGCGGCTGACAATTTAAACAACGGGAGTAATTCTATGACAAGTGGTTTCACCATTTTCTCTGTTTGCGGGCTTAGACATCACTTAATAACCTCTTTGTGGATGTCTGAATTACATTAGACTAATATATCTCTTTCGGCCATCCGTCTTGACAGCATCGGAGATCATTCAATGTCGTCTGCCGACTTCCATTGCAAACATTTTCAAAACTCTATTTACAGATTGCTTATGCCTGGGGTTTGTATATTATTTGAGCATTTTAACAATAATAATGTGTGTAGCTAATATTCCTGAACAGTTTCATTAGTATAGTCCTAATTTATGAATGAATCTTGATAGTCTACCAAAACAACAGTAGACTGATTAGCTTCATTCCCCCTGAGGATGGACCCAGATGGGTCCGAAAGTACTTGGAAGACAGATGCAAATTACGGCAAATTCATCAGTCAATTCCCATCCGAAACTAAGTTCCTAATTCAGACTATTGAAAGAATCTACCAATAGATATCTAGGCACGAGTTGTTTATTATATTCAACAATACTTGCCTGAAAGAGAAAATGCTGCCTAGATATACATATATATATATATATATATATATATATATATATATATATATATATATATATATTTAGATTTTTCACTTATAAAATAGATCATTCAGTGAAGACCGGAGTTGTTCCAAAAAAACAAGCTCGATGATACTCGATTACAGAGTACAGAGCATTTATATGTGATTTTATGAAGGCTTACCAAAGCATTCCTTTCAGGACACCAATGATCACCATTAAAGATATTTTTTCTTACAATTTGTAAGAAAAAATATCTTTAATGGTGATCATTGGTGTCCTGAAAAGAATGCTTTGGTAAGCCTTCATAAAATCACACACACACATATATATATATATATATATATATATATATATATATATATATATATATATATATATATATATATATGAAGCAATCCAACGAAAGATATAAGCGTCAACTAATATCTTATAATTAGTGAAACATCCGGATAAAAAAACTGAAGCTCAATATACTGGATAGAGCATTAATATTATAATATGATTCTGCTCAGGTAACGGATCTAGTGGGTTTATTCCTCTTAAATGAATTGAAACATAGGTTTAAAAATTTAAGAGGGGGCCTATACAGAGACGATGCCCTATTTGTTTCAGATGAAAGACCTAGAAGATATAGCAAAACAATTGAAGAATTACATGATTTTTTCAGAAATTTCGGCCTTTCCATAACTGTTGATCCGGAGAAGAAAACTTCTAACTTCCTTGATATCACCCTTAACCTCAATGACGGATCATATAGCCCTTTCCATAAACCCAATCTAACTCTTTTCTATGTACATAAACTATCTAACCACCCGAAAGCTATAATTAATTCAATAGTACCGTCTGTTTCCAATAGAATATCTAAGCTTTCTGCCAATAAAAACATTTTCAACCAAAACGCACAATTTTATAACAATGCATTGCTCAACTCTGGATATTCTAAAAAAATAACTTATAACCAAAACAAAGAGAATGATAGAACTGTAAATATTATTACACATAATATGACAACTAGCAATAGGAGCCGAACTAAAAGAAATGTAAATAAACAAAGACCCCTAAGGCACTCTATCATACCTGATGAAAATCAAGAACATATAGATAGCCCTACACCTACTGCACGTAAACGCCTTAGAAGGAAAAATAATATTTGGTTTAACCCACCTTTCAATAATAACGTTAAAACCAATATCCCGAAGGAATTCTTTAAAATATTGGAAAACTCTTTTAAATACCCACATAAATATAGCTCCATACTTAATAAGAATTCAATTAAAATTTCATACTCTACTATGCCAAATATAGCCCAAACAATAATCTCAGCAAATAGCAAAAAAATAAAAAATATCCAATCTAATTCTAATTATTCCAATCCTATAAATACATGCAACTGCAGGCGCACCAGTGATTGCCCATTGGACAATAGATGCACATATTCTGATATTGTATATGCTTGTACTGTAACTGAGCAAAATAATTATATAATGAATCCTAGAGACCACATAAATACAGCCCCTAATCAAATTCCACAATTGAGCACCACAACTAATTCGCACCATAATTCTAGACCTAACAATTCTAATATCCATCCTCTACCTCAGCAAACCGGTAATGAGTTCCCAATGGAAGGTAACGATAACAATAATATACAATCAATCAACCAACCTAATCCACATCATATAAATACAGTAAATAGAAATAGACCTGTGAATAGGAATATAAATGGCGCGGGAATAAGGATAAATCCTAGGGTACACACATATATTGGGGCCACAGCAAATTTAATTAAATCCCGCATCTCCATGCATAACTACTCCTTCAATAACGATGTCGGTAACAACAGAACATCCCTGACCACCTTAGTTAAAAATTTAAGATCAAATAATATTCCACACAATATAAAATGGTCTATCTTAAAAAAATCAAACTCCTACAGCCCAGATCTTGTGGTCTATGCAACTCTGAAGCTGTAATGATAGCTACTGCACCTAAACATTTAAATCTGATAAATTCTAGAAGTGAATTAGTCTCCAAATGTCGACACAGAAGGAAATTCAAATATGCTATATGGAAACCACCACCAGTTTTGCCGTAGCTGTTTGGGCGAGCAATGAAACCGGGGGTGTCCAGACTTCGAGATGGGTCCTTTTTGATTTTTAATCTTTTTTGCCTAAGGGATTTAGACTCCGAGGTTGTAAGGGTTTATACACCTAAATTTTCAGTTTCTAAATGTATACACCTAAATTTTAAGTTTCTAAATATATTTACAATATCTTTACAATATCTTTACAACCTCTTAATTGGGAAATATTAAACCTTAAACCTTGAATATATTTACAACTTCTAAATTAGGAAAAATTAAGCCCTAATTTGGATTGGACTTCTTGATTGAACAAACCTAACCTTAAATTAAACTTCCTAATCTGATAAAATTAAATCTTAAATTAAACTATTAAATTATTAAGTTCTAATTATTTAGATAACTTCGTAATTGGGAAAATTAAATCTTAATTGGGAAAAATTAAACCTTAGGGCAGGTTAAACTTTTTAATTGGGGAATGTCAGGCCTTGAGTTGGAATTCCTGGGCTGATGGGATTGAATCTTAAATTAAACTACTAATAATTTCTGGCCTGTTAAAATTAAATCTTAAAAATTAAATCTTGAATTAAACTATAAAATTATTGGAATTTAATAACTTCGTAATTTTTAACTTCATAAATATTCTAAATTACTTGATGGGGCTAGATTTGTGAAGTCGGTTTTTTACTGTAAGCCGGATTTTAAGTAATACTTTTGGATGGGTACGTGATCACATGAATTGACCTAATTTTCCTAACTCCCTTTTCGCTTTCTTTTAACTTCTTAGCTCCTCTCCCTTTGACATAGAATAAGCTTACTGACCCAGACAGTGAAAACCTAATTTGGGTGGGATGGATGGCGGGGTTGTATGTTGCTGTCTTTTCTTGAACCTGTCAAACAGGAAGCAGGACAGACATAATTTTGAACCCGTTGAAGTCATTCTGAGATGTAGACAATTTAATATCGCCTTCTGTTCGTAAGGGATTTGTCATGTCTGGAGAGAAGATCACTTATATATTTTTCGCTCTTCTGGCTAGATGTGATGGGAGTCCGTCTTATTTTGCTCAATTCGGATTTAGCGGGTTTTCTAATTAAACAACGAATTTGGATTTGATTAGAGTTGCACATGTTGGGATCTCGGAACTTTGATTGGACTTTTTGTATTATTTTGATTGATTTATTTATCATTAACATTGAATATGGACACATTTCGCGACTGGATAACTTTGCCGGCCCCTTCAATTTCACATATTTGGACTGCTGTTTGTATCTTGGAGTAATGTCCTTCCTGATTATGCTTCTCAACTTGTATGACCTGGATGGACTGTATGGATTCAACAAAAGTA
>OY744543.1:5697700-5862700 GCA_963556195.1 Sepiola atlantica | reverse complement strand
AGCCATGCGAAATGTTTTCGTTTTTAACAAAGCATTGTAAATTTGTTTCAACAAAACAAATTGGTGTCGCACTTACCTCAGTTATACGTTTAATTTGATTGTAGGACTGTAGAAACTGTGTCACTCAAATTGTTTACCATGGACGAAATTGCAATGTCGCGTGGCTATTCACTTTCGAATACCAGTAAGTGTAACTGCGAGGATGAAGACACCTACAAAATTATAAAAGTCCAAATAGATTTATGTAAAGAATGTAACTTTTTGTTTAACGGTAGAACTCCTGTTGTTTTTCACCATCACTATCATGGACGGCCCTGCCTTCGTAAAGTGCTGGCGACTCTGGAACTACCTCTCTGCTCCCTGTTTTCCTGACGGTACTGACATACAGAAAGTTTAAACTAATGTAAACAGACATCTCGCTGCGCAGATCCCAATTTGGGTTGACGCCCCAAAAAAACTTTCACCCTTTTTCTCAATAGCCCCTTACGTCTACAGTGGCGGCCTTCCTTGTTTGGGGTGAACTATGTTAAAAAAGGCGTCGGTGATTATTGTCCTTCACATTGTCCTGTTATCCATAGAACGAAATACTCCTAATTGTATTCCGGTTTGTCCACTTACACATATTGTCTATAAACTTATATCTTGGTCTTCCCACTGGCTTACAGCCAGGCACTCTACCAGTAAGAACTAAATGCTTGAGTCCTTTGTGTGTGCCTATCCCCCCCTCTCTCTCTCTCTCTCTCTCTCTCTCTCTCTATATATATATATATATATATATATATATATATATATATATATATATATGTAAAATAAAAATGGAATAAAGAATAAGCAATTCAACAACTAACAAAAATAAACTCAAAAACTCATGTTGTAAAGTTCCACCGAGATATTTCGGCCGTAGATACGACCATTTTCGATCAGTTAATAAACTTTATTTAAAAACGGAAAAGTTTTCAAATTTATACAGAGAATGCGATTGGAAGAAAATGTCACGTGCAGAGAACAACAAAACAGGGAGAAAAAGGAATGCGAAGAATGTTATGAAAGAGAAAAAAAAAGAAGATGAAGAAGAGGAAAAAGAAGAAAGAGATACCAATCAACCAGTGTCTTTAGAACGTCAGTTGAAGAAGACGAAACGAAGAAGAAGAGAAAGCGAGAGCAAACGTGAGAAAGGGTAAATCGACATGTTGTTGTCGAAAACTATTAAAGAAGAAAAAAAGAGAGAAAGAAAAAATCAGTGCTTAGATATCGCCTGCTGATTGAATTCGGGCTGATAGCGTCAAAAGTCTATAGGATTAGTAGTAATTGGGGCAGTTAACGTCGAGGGACGAAACAAGGGAAGAGGAGGAGGCAGGGGAGGAGGGGAAGGGGGAAGAAGAGAGACAAGGGTTAAAAGTTAGCCAGAGTCGTATTCATTTAGATTCATCTCGTATAAAATCGATCTAGCCGAAGGAAAAGCAATATTATACAAACCTTGTCTTTGGGCAATGGTGTTCTTATGACATAGGATCAGACAGGATTCTTTTCCGTTTTGAAATAAAGTTTATTAACTGATCGAAAATGGTCGTATCTACGGCCGAAATATCTCGGTGGAACTTTACAACATGAGTTTTTTAGTTTATTTTTGTTAGTTGCTGAATTGCTTATTCTTTATTCCATTTTTATTTTTACATATTGTCTGAAACATTGTTTCTTTTTTTCCCATATATATATATATATATATATATATGGCCGATAAAGTCATTTGTCTTCTCATTAAAGTCTTCATTGACTGTCATGTTTGTATACAGATCGCCTCCACATTTCCTCGTTGGTTACATACTAATGCCAGTTGATATTCAGCATCCGGCGAATAAACAATGTCTCAACGGGAAAAGAACAGCTTAGTTTCAAATTTAGGACATATAGTCATAGTCCTACCTTTGTAAAGTAGAATAGACTAAACGTACGCTCGAAGTATTCTCAATCTGATCTCCAGCGTAATGGTAAGAAACTAAAGATTCTAAGGCAGCTTTATAAACGAACTTTTTGACTAAGTAAGTCTGGATTTGACGTCTTCCCTACATCTTCCCTCTGATGTTATCATGTTTTTATCATAATATTATCTTATATATAAAACGAGGTGAGTCCGATTTTCAGCGTTTGTTTCGATAACTTTTGTCATACAATATACATGTGTTATTCGGAATAGTGAATTTTATTTCTCTTTTACTTTCCATGAAGCAACATGTATCTCGCTCGGATTTATTCTAAAATATTTATTTCAGCGCAGAACATTGTTATAAAAGGGTCATTCCACCCCATACTTATAACATCGGTTGCTTACGTCGGTGATGAAAATATCTATATTTACTTATCTATGCCTGCTTGATATAACATAATCTATTTGTGTTCAAAAAACTATTTATTTATTATGTTTACTTGCATATCATATTAATAGGTAGAGTAATTTTATTTCTAAAATCTACTTGCGATGTTACAAACTGTCTTCAGAATTTAGGAATACTAGTTTATTATTATTATTATTATTATTATTATTATTATTATTATTATTATTATTATTATTATTATTATTATTATTATTAGTTCCTGTCACAAACCCAAACGTAATCTGTTCATAATATATCCAAGTTATTTTTAGTGCATTTATATCACGTCAAATGTTCGATTAAATACTTAGATTGGGTTCAGAAGTGGGATCATACTTCAATTTCCTTCTTTTATTTTATTTCGAGGAAATCAGATTGTGTTCGACGCTTTAATACGAAATAATCGCCCGTCTTCTGCAGATTACTTTTACTAAACAACTCTAACTACTTTAGAAGCGCCACTTAATTAAAATCAATTTTCCATTGTAATTTACCACGCAAATTCTATGGAAAACACGTTCGGTTACATATCAAAAGTGTGCTGGTTCGAATTCAACTAAAGGTACTATTTAAAAATGTCCGACAAAAATGAAACCTTAACAGGAATTACACAACATTAATCGAATTAACCGAACTTTTCAAAAATTATATTTTTTTAACATAGTTCAGCCCAAACAGGGCAGGTCGCCACTGTAGACGTAAGGGGCTACTGATAATTATAGTGTAAGTTTTGGAGGTAATTTCAATCCAACAACACCTAAATAATTAAATAACTATATTTAATCATTGTTACATTTTAATATAGACAAAACGATTCAGCATAAAAGCAGTTGCAATCAATGTTCAGTTGTAAAGATGCAGCAGAAACCATTACTTTTTTATTCATCAAGTATTCGCGTAACGAATAGCTTAACGCAAAATTAACAAGCGTTAATTAAAAAAAAAATAAGTTAAAAAAATTAAGAATTTAATTTTAAATGTGTATCGTTTCAAGAGAATGGTAAATTAGGAAATTATCATTGTTAGTAAAATGCATCAAACAATGTAATTGTAGACAGCAACAAACATTGAATAAAACTTGTTTATAATCAATGTTTCTATTGTTAATATCAGCAAAGGAAATAAAAATACAATTAACACTAACACAATAATGTAAACAGTGCGTAATTGAAAATCGCTTTAAAATATGTCAGAAGAAAATAATTTAAAAGAAAGTAATTATTTATACGATTAATCAATTCAGTTATACATATTTTGAAAAGAAAACAAGTACAAATAGTTATCAACACAACATATCTCCTCTCTCTGTCTCTCTGGCTTTCTGTCTGTATATCTCTATTGCTATATATATATATATATATATATATATATTATCATTATTTTTATTTACACAGACATGTACAAAATCTGCGACACTGGCATGTCGATGTTATCGATCAAAAGTTATTATAAACTGAGATCTCATCAGGGCCATTAGAATCCGATCCTTACCGTAAATCATATTTGGAAAGTATATATATATATATATATATATATATATATATATATATATATATATATAGAGAGAGAGAGAGAGAGAGAGAGAGAGAGAGAAGAAAAAAGAGTAATAAATATGCGACGATTGTCCAAATTTATTTCAAATTTCAATTGTTCAATGCAAGGTGTATTCAGTAATAAACTAGTGTTTATTATTCTTTCCTTAAGCCAAAATAAATTTGGACAATCGTCGCATATTTATTACTCTTTTTTTCTTCTATCTCTACAATTGCTCTATCTCGTATATTGAGCTAATCCTCTTCACAATAGGTTCCATCTACTAAAAGTTTTTACTTTAGTTTATATTTGATCATATATATATATATATATATATATATATATATATATATATATATATATAGGCAGTACCTTCTCTGAAATAACATCTAGAATTAAATCGCACTCTCTCTCTCTCTCTCTCTCTCTCTATATATATATATATATATATATATATATATATATATATATGTGTGTGTATATAGATATATATGTATATATATATATATGTATATATATATACAGCATCTTCTCTTGCAGGCAAGTATTGTTGAATATAAGATACAACTTATGTCTGGTTACTTTTTGGTAGATCATTTCAATAGTCCGAATCAGGATCTCAGTTTCGAAGGAAAATTGGCTGATGAATTTGCCATAGTTTAGGTTTCTGTCCAACATACCTTCAGACTCATCCGGATCCATCTTCTAAAAGTACTTGGGACACAAATCTAAACTATGGCAAATTCATCAGCCAATTCCCGTTCGAAACTAAGATCTTTATTCGGACTATTGAAAGGATATTCCAAAGGATATCCAGCCACAAATTGTCTCTTATAATAAACGGTAAAAGAGAAAATAGAAGAAAATACATTTCAAGAATAAATAACGAAAACAATATTTAAAGAAACCAAATAAAAATGTATCATAGAATGAATCATCACTTGAGATAAAACGAATATTTATCAACTAAAAAATATAACAGAAAAAATAAGCGAAATCAATAAATAAATAAAATATGAGTAAAACTTAAAATGACTCCTATATAAAGTATAGTATAAGAAAAAAAAAGAATATACATCCCAAAACAGTGAAGTAATAAAAATGTAAAATAGCAAATATTGTTCGACGCGAGTTATTCTTGGTTTCGGGGATTGCCAATAAAACCCATTTTAACATGGCGGCTTCGGCACCAAAGTACCGAGGATCTTTGAAGCAATATGTCGACGTTGAAATGTATAAAGAGCAAATAGTCCGAACACCACGGTCATCCTGGCATCGGAATACATTTTGCGTCGAGTCACCCAGAGTACGACACAGAGTCTCATCGTAACGCGGTAGGTTTACACATTGCTCATTGGCCAAAACCAATTCCAGCTACCGGAATTTGACATTGAGATTTTGCTTGCATTTACCCAGTGTCGTATGAAAGCGTAGAGGTAAGAACGCCGACTGTAAGCTCGGCGGTTGTGTTTCAATCCCGATTTGAGGCGCTAGCTGGTCTATCAGCACTAAAGAGCTGTCATGTTTTTCTCACGTCTGGGCTGGTGCACCAACCACTTCTTCTCCCCCTTTAACAGGATGCAAAAAGGAATGTCTAACTAAATAGGTCACGCACTGTCTGCCAATCTCACACCCCTGTTACATCACTGAGCTTGCTTGTGTGTTGGAATGACTATGGTTTTGTGTTAATACAGTAATATATTCCACTTAATGTGTATATATGTTATTGTTAGCGTTTGCATCCAATTACGCAAAATAAATAAATTATCCGAAACAGATTTAAAACATTTGCTCAGATTGTATAGATCAATTCGACTTAATAAAAATGATTCTCTCCATTATCTCGCAATAAAAGTAATCATGTATTGTTATGTTTTTTGGGCTTTTGCAATTTGCGTTACCTTCATAAAGTCAAAACGGATAATGGATTCATTTCAATTATATGTTTTATCTTGGTTTTCTATATGCAAAAAGGTCTGCATGAAGCGTTAACATCTGTTTTACAAAATCGTGTTCTTTAGTTAGTTAAAAAGTTCTAATATACTTAAGATTGTTTACCGATACCGTCAATAAAGTATAAACGTAACTGGAATTGCTGTAAAGACGTTTCCTTTTTAATTTAATTACATAAAATGATTTCAGTATACTGGCATTTATCATGGAATATATATATATATATATATATATATATATATATATATATATATATATAATACATATATATATACATATATAAGTGTTTTAAGGTTCATATTTTTTTAAAAGCATCTATTGTTAAATTTAAAAAGAAATAGGTAAAATAAATACCCTTTGAAGCATAAAGATGCGATATCAATTTTTTTTTTATATAAAAAAGAAAACTAATAAATCGAAACCGATTTTTTTTTCCTTTTTTTATTATAAGCTAGCATTTTTTTTTTGTTAGTTTAAAGTGATACATATATTTCGCCAAAACCTGGCATCATCGGCTTTCAAATAACTAATTATTAAGCATATAGGAAAGCGCAATACTTCTGTAAAGATCAGAACAAATTCTTCCTTTTTGGGGACAGATTTGTAGCTATATGGATCTGTTACGTTTTGAGTAGAAATAAGAGTTGGTTGGTCTTTCATGATTCAGTTTACAATATTCGATAAACTTTCGCACACACCGGACAAACCGCATATCTTTTTTACGGAACTTCTCTTTTCATTCACTGCGTTTTTTTAATAATAATTTAAAAATAAAAATAATTTTCATATTTTTCAAATATTTGAACTTTGGTTTTTTCGAAAGCCAACTTATCTATCTGTATTTCTCCTCTGATGATAAGATCTCGATCTTTGAAAAGCCTTGGCTTAAGGAAAGAATAATAAACACTAGTTTATTACTGAATACACCTCGCATTGAACAATTGAAATTTGAAATAAATTTGGATAATTGTCGCATATTTATCACTCTTTTTTCTTCTATCTCTCTCTCTCTCTATCTGTCTCTCTCTCTCTCCCTCTCTCTCTCTCTCTCTATATATATATATATTATTTTTTTTTGAAAAACCATAACAATGGTGGTGTAAAATAAAGAACAGTTATTTTAATCTTAGCTTTCGAGAATATACTTCTCATTTTCAAAGAGTGTTTTTCTTTTCTTCTTTATATATATATATATATACACATGTTATTTTTTTTTGAAAAACTATAACAATGGTGGTGTAAAATAAATAACATTTATTTTAATCTTATCTTTCGAGATTATACTGCTCATTTTCAAAGTAGTGTTTTTCTTTTCTTCTGTTTTTTTCATCGTCCGATGGAAATGGACTTTTTGGTCAGAAAATCACGTTATGTCCGCAGGCGAGGTGACGCCGGTTTGAATAAGAAAGGGTATTTAGACATATTTTCTGACCAAAAAGTCCATTTCAATCGAACGATGAAAAAAAAAGAAGAAAAGAAAAACACTCTTTGAAAATGAGAAGTATATTCTCGAAAGCTAAGATTAAAATACTTTTTTTCAAAAAAAATATAATACTATTACGAAACAATGGTTTAAAAATATGTCTAAATACCCTTTTATATATATATATATATATATATATATATATATATATATATATATATATATATATATAGGCAAACATTATTAAATAACACGGAGTGGTTTTGTTTGATGCGACTTTTTTTTTCAATTTTCCGAATTGTCCATCTAATGTTTCGGTCAAATTGATATAAATATGATCCATGGCTTTCTTGTTCCATTCTTTTTTTCTTTTTTGCAAGTACTTTCGATTTGAATCGTCAAATCATCTTCAGGCGGTATTAGTTTTAGTGTCTTTACTGTTGTGCTCATTTTTGAATTATAACGGCAAGTAGTTTATATTTGAAAACGCGTCTGTAAAGTTGAAATGTACATGAGAGCGTGATGGCGTTCTACACATACTAGGGATTTAAAGTTTGACTGTTTAAACCGTTAAGAAATTGATGACGTTAAATAAAGTGCATACAATTCAAACGCATAACTACCTAATGGCTAAGAATTTGGTAATGTTAATTATTATGCTAGACACTTTAAAATGTTGCGACTAGTTTAATAATTGACATTATTAATTGTGGGATGTTTAGTTTTTATGTAGAGGGCTTCGAGTATTTTTAATTTTTTGATATTGGTATCATGGTGTATTATTTTGGTATTGTTAACAAGGATGTTTCTATATTAGGAGGGGGTGCAATTATGTGTTTTTAGGTGTTGCCATATAGAGCTAGTGTCGGAGAGATGTAGGGTGAGTCTTCGGGATAGTGTTGTGGAAGTGAAACCTATGTAAGAATTAGTTGTTTTTTTTATTGTTGTCGGAGATACATTTTCCCATAGGGCATTGGAACTGATATATTACATTGGATCTTCCTATATATATATATATACATATATATATATATATATATATATATATATATATATATATATATATATATATATATATATAGCCTAAAGTAGCTTTAGGTGATTTTAAACAACGAAATAAAATGCAGTTTAAATTCCCATGGGTAGTAACTAAATCCAAGATATCGCAGACTAAGCAATTGCATAAGCTGACTTATCGCTGGAAAATTCACAAATAAAAAAGGGGATTAAGGTATCTAACAGTAAAACAAACACAGGAGACATTAACTTGAACGTGAAATATGAAACGGGGATCATCAGCTGTTTACCATGAAAGTGTTTCGGGGATTTAAAAACAGGACAGTTTTTAGATTCATGGCTCATGATCACTTCCCCAATAATCAAATGTAGAAATAATGCAGTTTAAATTTCACTAACATATATATATACAGCTATCAGCTGCCTTGACATATGTTAGGCACATGTTTAGATTTATGGTTTCTGTCTTTTCTAGAAGTATCGTCTGATAGATGTAATGAATATCATAGGTGAATGTTTTACCTATTTCACCTTCCCCCGGAATATAAAAAAAAGAAGTATTTGGCAGTCGTGCATCAGGGATTGTTTAAAATTAGGTTTGTTTACTACATGATCTAACAACTGTGGGTCAGATATAACGATATGACCGGTAAAACGAAAAGATCAAACAAAAATAATAGGTAATAAGTATATAATAAAACATAAGGTATGTTATTGCCAAATATTACATTTTGAATTTCATCTATATCAATGATCTTTTGGCGGGAATATCAATGTTAAAATAAGACAAATATCGAAATTTCTTTAGAAGTCACCAAACTGGGGAATATGATGTAATAATTTGAAAAACAAAATGTTAGCGAAAAATACCACATCTACATAAAAACATGGTACCGTACTAATGCATATCATTATCACTTAAGATTTAGAAATAGTGTACTCGTAATTCTAAATACCGTGTCTATATGTAGTTGATGCTAAATACGGTTTGCTCTTTTCATCATGTGTACACGTTTTATAATACATCGTATCTATATCGTTAAATAACCGACTTTTCCAGAGTAACGGTGAGTCTTTACCCCCTTCTATCTGTTTCTTGATTTAAGTAGGAAACCATTAACAATGGATCGAGGTGTGTTATGCTTTTGAATCTTAGATTTTCATCTGGTTTGTCAATAAATACATGCATTTCTTTTTATCTTGATATCTGAAGACTGAAAAGCAGCATCAACGGAATTGTATTAATCTAACAAGAAAAACACTCTTTGGAATCATTTTATTAATAAAAATTGAATATAATTACAATGAAAAAAAAGTTGTTTATACATTCCAGTTGCATAATATTCTGACATCTCGACTCGAAATTAGCTCGAAAATTAGGGTTAGGGTTAGGGTTAAATTATTGAAAGATTATTTGAAAGCGAATCTTGTTTTATTAAGACTGTTTCCTGTAACATGTAATCGATGATTTAAGAAGTAGTTTTCGGTGAATGAAAAGTCAGTTTAATATTTTTTTAAATTTTTTATCATACTTCACCCCAAACAAGGCAGGCCGCCACTTTAGATGTAAGGGGCTACTGAGAAAATGGGGGAAGGGGTTCAACCTAAATTAGGAGCTGCGCAGCGAGATGTCTGTTTACATTAGTTTTAAATTTCTGCATGTCAGTAACGTCACGAAAGCAGGGGGCAGGACGGGAGTTCCAGAGTCCAGCAGCACGAGGAAAGAAGCTCTTAGAGTAGAATGCTCTTCGGCATCTGGGGACCTCCACAGTGTACGGATGGGATTTGGCAGATTGTGAAAAGTCTGTTTAATATGGTGGATTAATCGACATGTCGTTTATCGATTGTTTAACAACTACAAAACGGTTCTGTAAGCATTATGTAGTCGTTAAGTGTTACCAAATGCCGGATACGTGCGCTGCAGTATTTAGTATAGAGAACTCATAATTCTTTAATCGTACATGCATTACTAAAATAAACAATTATTTTCTTTTAATGTTTCTGAAGTTTTCGGAAACATTTCTTCAATAAGATCTAACTAATGAGTTGATCATCGATGGATAGGATACAGAAATAAATGTAATAAGTGCCGAAAATAATTTATAAAACAACAACTTTTAGGAAATATTCGACTTTATTCATCAACATAGTCTTCTCTTATGGTTATACGCTGATTGCAAAGCGTGTGTAACAATTCGAGCTCTTTTTTTGCAGAATAATTTGTCTTTAACCTCTAAACACGACTTAGTTCCCATTAGTACTTCTTTATTAGACCCATATCTCTTTTCCTAGAGCATTCTTCTCAGATGACTTTTGTACATCCCTATTTCTTACGATCATTTCCCCGTACAAAAATATTTTAAGTAATATATATATATATATATGTATAATATCTAAATGTTGAATTAAATTAAAGATAATTAAATTATCATTTAATAATAATATATTGTGATAGTATAAAGCTCAATATATTGAATAGAGAAACCAATTATAGTAATGAAAGATAAGAATATTAAAAAAACAAAACAATATTTATTAGAACATTAACATGGATTAAGGATATGAAGCTCTGAACTTTTGATGTTCTAATAAATATTGCATCTTTACAATTTTTATTCTCATCTTTCATCTCTAATATATATATATATATATATATATATATATATATATATAGTCTCGGAAGTTTCTCAATCTACAGAAAACAACCAACAAAAAAACATTTTAGTCCTAAGTCGTTCGGTGGGAAATCACTTTTGTAAATCAATTTACTTTCTGAAGTTTAAAATTTTTTTTTTTAACATAGTTCACCCCAAACAAAGCAGGCCGCCACTGTAGACGTAAGGGGCTACTGAGAAAAAAGAAAAGGGGAGAAGATAGGGGGCGGTCAACCTAGACTGGGATCTGCGCAGCAAGATGTCTGTTTACATTAGTTTTAAACTTCTGCATGTCTGTACTGTCGGGGAAACAGGGGGCAGGAAGGGAGTTCCAGAGGCCAGCAGTATGAGGAAAGAACCTATTTGAGTAGAAGGCTCCCCGACATCTGGGGACCTCCACAGTGAATGAATGAGATTTAGTTGATTGTCGAGTTAGTCTAGTGAATTTTCGTCGAGGGGGCCCCAGAGTAGCCAATTCATCAGAGCATAATCAATTGAAGTATTTGTAAAACAAGCACAAGGATGCCACATTGCGGCGATGGGAAGAGGCTGGAGCTTGGTTGACAGTGACGGACCTATTAGGTTGGCGATTTTTTTTGGACCTTGTCAAGGAGGGAGAGACTAGTAGATGATGCGCCAGCCCAGATGTGACAACAATACTCCATGCATGGGCGGATGGTGGCTTTGTAGAGATACAGGATAATGCCAGGTGTGAGGAGTTTACTAGCACGGTAGAGGGAGCCAACCTTCTTTGCGGCAGCCTTGGCAATGTCTTCAATGTATTTGCTCCAATTCATGTTACCTGTGAAGGTTAAGCCGAGGAGTTTGAATGATGAACTCTCAGGTAGGGTGTTATTTGCCATGACAATCGGTGGTTGCAAAGGTTCCTTGTAATTATTGAAGGAAAGGAGCTTTGTCTTTGCGGCATTAAAAGTTACCAACCATTTATGGCCCCAATCCACTACAGCCTGGGGTCATTTTCTAAAGATTCAGCCATTGCCTCGGATATGATTGCGTCGGTTTTACCAACATGGCGAGACTATAGGGTGGTGTCATCAGCAAATAAACCAATCTCAGACTCTATGCCATCAGGGAGATCGTTTATATAGATCAGGAACAACAATAGTCCAAGGATAGTTCCCTGGGATACACCAGCATTTATGTCATGTTGCATAGATGAGCGGCCATCGAGGACAACCTGGATTTTTCTTTTGTCTAGGAAGGATCTAATTATATTAAGTAATTGCCCAGTAATACCGTATGAGCGTATTTTCAGGAGAAGCCCTTTATGCCAAACCTTGTCAAAGGCCTTTGATATATCTAGCGCTACTGCTCTAGCTTTTCCTGCCCCGTTCAGTGCATGATACATGCGCTCAGAGATGACCGTTAGGATGTCTGTAGTAGATCGTGTTTGTCTAAATCCATACTGGCGGTCGGAAAGAAGTTTAGCATTAACTAAGTGCCGTACTATCGCTAGATTGATTAGGGATTCAAAGATTTTAGCAAAGTCGGCAGCAGACTGATTGGGCGATAGTTCTGAGGATCGGTTCTATTCCCAGAGTTCTTGTAGACTGGTACCACAGAGGCAATTTTCCAGCTATCGGGGAAGCAAGATTCAGCTAGACACTTATTGTAGAGTTTGAAGAGGACAGGGGCCATTTCAGCAGAGCATTTCTTTATTACTATTACTGGTATAAGATCAGGCCCACAAGCTTTGGAGGTTACTAGGTTACTATATTAGTTTGCTTCCGAGAATTTACGCTAGTCTTAACATTATTTAAGGGATCATCAGTTGTTTACCATGAAACACTGTTTCGGGAATTTAAAAACAAAACAGTATTTTATTTCATAGCTTCCCAGCAGAAGAGTTGATCAGACCCCATTTCCCTTAAAATACAATAACATAAACGTTCCGTGTATTAGATCTAAGTTTTGTTCAAGATAAATGTTTTGCCAATATATATTAGTTATTAAAAAATGTTCTTCTTACCTGTGTTGTTCGTCCGTGTCTAATAAAAATGTATCCGTTAATTACAAAAATGCTTTTGTATTTTAAAGTGTTTTTTTTAGATGATTTATAGTTTAATGCAGTTTTAGTTTTAGTTTTATATTAAAAATATTGAAAAATTGAAAATATATATATACAGGGTGGGCCAAAATAAGGGTCCTATCTTTAAATTTGAATAACTTGAATTTGAATAACTTCCACAAAATAAAAGTTAAACTCACCAAACTTTATGTGTGTGTAGACTGACCCTTCCGAGATTTTTTGAAATAAACAAAACAAATTTTAGCCGAAAAACACTTCTTAAAACTTACAAAAACTAAAGTATTGTTTTTTACACTGTTTTGAGTTTTTTAAGCAAAAATAATGTTTTCTAAATGAGGGTACGTTCCTTAGGGCTAATACGGCTCATGCTTGCTTCGGAAGGGGTCCTTTACTTATTCTAAAAAAAAAAAAAAATCAATAAATAAAAAAGTTATGAATTTTTAAAAATAGGACCCTTATTTTTGCCCACCCTGTATATATATACATTTTTATTAAATATAATTAGTATATATGTTATATATATACGTTTATACATATTCTACATTATTTTTATTTAGATAGTTTTGGATTTGCTCTATCAATTTATTTTGATTAATTTGATATGACTTAAAAGCGGCAGGATGGTGAGTAATTGCCTTATTTAATTGTCTAAGTATTTTGTTATGATCGCCACCTTGTTTAATCATTCTAATTATTAGGTCAGAAATTGGGGGTAAAAAATCTACTAATTTTAAGGTAACACGAGCAATCCTCAGAAATTCGGACATAATGCTCCCGTAAGAAATATACACAGGGCAGGTACTATTTTTATGTGGCATCCGTACGATACGAAAATGGAATGAATTTCGTTAATCAAACAGTTTATAGATAAATATTAAATCTTCAATTTTTATATTCAAATCAGGAAATGTAGCTTGTGTTCCCGTATGTTCACAGTTTAAGTTTAACTCTTCAGGATATATTAAGTGTTTAGTATTTGCAAACTCTTCGTTATCATTAATGCATACAAGGTCGTCAATATATCGTCTACACCCATGATAACTATACGCTCTAGATATATCATTTTTATTACACACACACACACACACACACACACACACACACACACATATATATATATATATATATATATATATATATATATATATATATATATATATATATATATATATATAAAGTAATCCAACAAAAGATATAAGCGTCAACTAATATCTTATAATAAGTGAAAACATCCGGATAAAAACTGAAGCTCAATATACTGGATAGAGCTTTGGTCCTCTGAGGAGAAGATTTATCTTTGAAAACTCATGAGCAAAGGACGTTAAGATACTTTGCTTGAACTTTGAATTTTAATAAAATTTGATTGACACCTTATTTTATTATTTCATTTTATATTATAATATATATATATATATGTATATATTGTAGAAATATTGACACTTGAGCATATATGTAGGAAAGTTATGGCTATATATGTTGAATCTAGCCAATGACAAAGATTCCCAGAGTTGATAAAAGATATTTTTAAAGTAGGTGGAACAAGATTAAGGTAAAAAAACGGACGAAAAAGGGTTATAATCGCTAGTCAAACCAAACAATAATAAAAAATAAAGAAATAGGAACGAATAAAAAATGTCAACGATTACAAACGAAATTTGATACTAAGCTTGACTGTGTAATTATAAGCACACAGAAAATACAGGGTGGGCCAAAATAAGGGTCCTATCTTTAAATTTGAATAACTTGAATTTGAATAACTTCCACAAAATAAAAGTTAAACTCACCAAACTTTATGTGTGTGTAGACTGACCCTTCCGAGATTTTTTGAAATAAACAAAACAAATTTTAGCCGAAAAACACTTCTTAAAACTTACAAAAACTAAAGTATTGTTTTTTACACTGTTTTGAGTTTTTTAAGCAAAAATAATATTTTCTAAATGAGGGTACGTTCCTTAGGGCTAATACGGCTCATGCTTGCTTCGGAAGGGGTCCTTTACTTATTCTAAAAAAAAAATAAAAAAAAAATCAATAAATAAAAAAGTTATGAATTTTTAAAAATAGGGCCCCGTATTTTTGCCCACCCTGTATAATAAAAGAAGAAAGATTTTGAATCTCATTTCAATTCCTCGTTTCGTCTGAAAAGGTTGACTTTTTATGAAGAGTTCAACCGAAACATGTATGCACATATGTAACACACACTGTTTGTATGAATTCAAATTTATACTATATATATATATATATATATATATATATATATGTCTATCTCCGGACAAATAACAATCATATTCTAGCTTACCGTCTGTGAAATTCTCACTAATTACCTTTAGGCTTAAATAACCGAAAAAAATTACCTTAAAGAATTTAATAAATAAGGCACATTTTCTCCTGTCCGACGACCATACGTTGAATTTCCCACCGACCAACGCTATTTGTTTGCCAGAGAAACACATCTAAACTTAATAATCAAAGATAAATAAACAGAAATGTTATAACATCAGTTTGAACTCTTCTTTTCTTGCTCGCAATTTTGTTTCTGTTTCTGTGATATTAAATGTATTAGTGTTGTCACGTTTTAACACACTTCACGAAACATATTTCGTTTTTTTTATTTGTGTTGTTTAGATTTTTTAAGTTTTGTTGCTGGTTTTAATACGTAGAGTCTGTACATACAATCACATATTTATAAAAAGGAAAAATCTAATAACATATAAACTGTTTAGCTTGCATTAATTCATTATCATCTGCTCGATATTCCAATCGTTTTCTTATCCAACTGCTGCGGTATAGTTTAAATCAACTCATATTAATCTTAATTTCTGGACGAAATATATGATTTTTAAAGTGTTGTGATCTTTAATATCATAAACGAACCTATCTCAAGAAAACTATAGTTTAGTGAATTAGTAAACCATTACAATATAGTTTAATACATTAGGAAATCTATAGTTTAGTGCATTAGAATTTGAGATCATAAATAGATTTACTTAAAAACTCTCGTTTTGTGCATAACAATTTAAGATTATAAACGAACCTATGCTTCAAAAACTATACTTTAGTGCATTAGAATTAAAGATTATAAACGAACATATTCTTGAAAAAACTATAATTTAGAGCATTAAAATTTAAGATTACAAACGAACTTTTCTTACTAAAATATAATTTAGTGCATTAGAATTTAAGATTATAAAAGAACCTATTCTTGAAAAAAACCCTATAATTTAGAGCGTTAAAATTTAAAGATATAAATGAACTTTTCTTAAAAAACTATACTTTACTGCATTAGAATTAAAGATTATAAACGAATTTATTCTTGAAAAGAAAACTATAGTTTAGTGCATTAGAATTTAAGATAATCAACAAACCTTAAAAAAACTATAGTTTAGTGCATCAGAATTTAAGATTATAAAATAAATTTTCTCAGAAAAACCATAGTTTAGTGCATTAGAATTAAAGTGTATAAACGAACCTATTCTTGAAGAAAAGTATAGTTTACTGCAATTTCAGATTATAAACAAACTTATGCTTCAAAAACTATAGTTTAGTGCATTAGAATTTAAGATTATAAAATAACTTTTCTCAGAAAAACCATAGTTTAGTGCATTAGAATTAAAGTGTATAAACGAACCTATTCTTGAAGAAAACTATAGTTTACTGCAATTTCAGATTATAAACAAACTTATGCTTCAAAAACTATAGTTTAGTGCATTAGAATTTAAGATTATAAAATAACTTTTCTCAGAAAAACCATAGTTTTGTGCATTAGAATTAAAATGTATAAACGAACCTATTCTTGAAAAAAACTATAGTTTACTGCAATTTCAGATTATAAACAAACATATGCTTCAAAAACTATAGTTTAGTGCATTAGAATTTAAGATTATAAAATAACTTTTCTCAGAAAAACCATAGTTTAGTGCATTAGAATTAAAATGTATAAACGAACCTATTCTTGAAAAAAAACTATAGTTTACTGCAATTTCAGATTATAAACAAACTTATGCTTCAAAAACTATAGTTTAGTGCATTAGAATTTAAGATTATAAAAAAACTTTTCTCAGAAAAACCATAGTTTAGTGCATTAGAATTAAAAATTATAAACGAACCTATTCTTGAAAAAAACTATAGTTTACTGCAATTTCAGATTATAAACAAACTTATGCTTCAAAAACTATAGTTTAGTGCATTAGAATTTAAGATTATAAAATAACTTTTCTCAGAAAAACCATAGTTTAGTGCATTAGAATTAAAATGTATAAACGAACCTATTCTTGAAAAAAAACTATAGTTTGGTACATTCGAATTTAAGATTATAAACGAACCTATGTTTTAAAAAAACTATAGTTTAGTGCATTAGCCATAATGCTTTTTATGTTCCTTTGGGTAATATATATTTCGTATTGAACACATCAGTTGATCGAAAATGAATTCCAATGTCCGTCGCACTGTAAGTCAATAAACTCCAACTCCACTTGCCCCACTTCTATTCCGTAAAAAAAGTACAAAATAATGAAAACATATGTTTTCTTCTGAAGAGAACAACTTGTTTCTCAAATTTGTAATATAGCTCACAAAAATGGCATGTATTCCATATTATTTTAAATGTTTTAAGCCACTTCAGACATGTGCGGAAAGGTTTTTTAATCGCTTTGTTACTGTTCATGCTGACAATTTGATAGCAGGAATTAATTCTATTTTTCCCTGGACGAACAACATCTGCCATCTTTAATAATAATTAATTAAATACACCCTTTATGCAATTAGTCATGACACCTTGTAGCTCACGCGAGTGTTTCAGTCACTTTCTTAAACTTTTCTAGTAAAAAAAGGATGATTGATTTGTTAAAATATTTCCCAAATGTAGAACTCCGTGTTTCCGTACTTTTTCGGTGACATGTTTGTAATGATTCTGACAGGTTTCATAGTGGCGTTTTATATTTGACACTTTCATTCATCGCATTGGTTTCTTGAAAATTAAGCAAACACATTTTCCGAAATATTCAATGACAAAATTCCGGCACTCCTAATCAACGTTTCTTGTCTTATTTTCCATGGACTTGTTTTTGTACATACAGAAAGGGTTTCTGGGAAAGAAACCCCCGTCAAAATTAAGGTAATGAAAAAATAAATGGATACATCTTAAAAAAATTCAATTAATTTATTTTACTCACTTTGCATTAGATTAAGAAAATATGACGCTAGTCAGTTATATATGACAGTTTTAGATCCCTTTTTCAAGTATGGCACATACTCTAAACACAAATAACTGTAGCACGATAATATTTGATAATTTAGGTCGCACAGTTAGAAAAACGCTTCAATATATTCCATCTTTAAACTGCCATCTAGATCGTGCTCAATATAAGATAGCGGGCCATACGAAATTCATCGAGGACAGAATGTTGCCCGCGAGCCGGAGGTTGCCGACCCTTTTGTCAAAATATTTTAGGTTTACCTACATACACACAGCTATTAGATTTATAATATTTGTAGATTCCCATGTTTTATTATAGTATTTCTACTATTGATTCGAATCAGGCACTTATCAAATGTTACCTTTTTCATTAAAATTTTTATAATATCGACGTAAGAGAATGAGAGAGATCTCAGATGAATACACCCTTAAATAAAAATATGAAATCTTCAGATTTCGATATACAAATTTAAAATTGAATATTTACAGACAAAAGAGAGAGGGCAAATCTTCTCATAGAAATTCTAAGAGGCGTCTGAAAGCTAATTGTGATAAACAATACATATTCCATTTTCAGTCGATTTACTCAAGATCAGCTTGCGTAACTTGAAACACGATCATCTTTTTTGAAAATGATTTTATTTCATTCCATTTTTGTTTTTTTGTTTCTGTGTTTCTTTGCTTCACAGGATATCAACTTTTTTCTTTTTCTTTAATACTGAGCACATAACATGTTTTAAACGACTACTTGAATAGCATTGTGTCTAATACATTATCTCAATGAAATGGAATATATTGGATACGATTGGAACAAGGCCTCACCGATTCCAACGTCTGCGAACTTCTCCATTAAGTTTTTCCTCATCTGATCAACACTTTTATGAAGTAGTTATCTCGCTATTTAAAAATAAAAACTCTTGTCGTTACATAGATTTTCTGCCAATATTGGCATGTCCCTGTAATTGTCTGCGACAGCTAAATCGTGTTTTTGTCATGTTTTTCTGTCTTGGTGATTATAATCACGTGTTGTCTTCTTGCATGAATTAATGTGTCCGTCCCGCCCGCACACGCGCGCGCGCACACACACACACACATCCACCCCCCACCCCCCCACACCACACACCCACACACACACACACACACACCCCAAACACCCACCACACACACACACACACACACACACACACACAGACACACACACACACACCCACAGACACACACACCCACACAGACACACACACACACACAGACACAGACACAGACACACACACACACACTTTTTTTTTTTCACCGGATGTTATTTTCAAATACTGGTATCGGTTTATGCGTTCACCTTTTGTTTGCGTTGTTTTGCAAAGTCGAAACTGGGTCACATTCTCCAACAACTCATTGTAGATTCTTTATATTTATTGGCTAGTTTGCTGCATCAAATTATGATGTAATCGTTTTCTTGTCCACAGTGTCGACAGTCATAGTTTTCTTGTATATATATATATATATATATATATATATAGGTTTTTAAATCTCCGAAACAGTTACATAGTAAACAGCTGATGATCCCCGTGTTAATATTAGACATGTTTCATTGTTTGATACTTAATTTCCTGTTTTTATTTTATTTACTTACTATTATATTTTTTTATTTATGAATTTTCCAACAAATGTTCAATCTGCAATATTTCGGATTTAGTTGGTTTCTCTGGAAATTTAAACTGCATTTTCCTTCTTTTTTTTTTTTAAATAACGCAAAGCTTCTTTAGACTATATATATATATATATATATATATATATATATATATATATATATATATATTTATATATTTATATATATATATAATAAATATTTGTTATTGTTTATTATCTATGTACGTATATATATATATATATATATAAATATTTATATATATATATGTATATAATAAATATTTGTTATTATCTATTATCTATGTACGTATATATATATATATATATATATATATATATTTATATATATGTATATAATAAATATTTGTTATTATCTATTATCTATGTACGTATACGTTTCGTCGTTTTTAATAATCGGGACTCATCAGCATAGAGATATGACTATTCACCACCAGTCATGCGATTCGAAACCTCCGGATTACAAGTATTTTGCAATTCAAATTCGACGCCTTAACCACACGGCCAATTTTAAATAGCGAATAAACGGTGATAATATTAACACTTTATTGGTGGCTTAACGTCTAGAGCGTTCTACTTCATTAATGGAAGGAACGATGCATTTAAAGCTAGTGACGTCATGCTGTGTTAATACTACACTTACAGAGCTCTACTCTTTCGAGGAACGACAAATATATATATATATATACATATACATATACATATATAGATAAATGCGTTTTTCATTGTTTTTAGTAAAGCCTAAGCTTTTCGTACTGAGCTGGGGAAGAGGATAAAATCTTGAGGAGGGTGCAGTTTGTAAGGTCAAAACTGTGGTTAAAAGGGTTCATGTGTATTACTAGTGCCTATGTGGAAATCTTGCGTGTTAGGGATTTCGAAGAAAACCCTTTTATTTAATAAAAGTGGTAGCTTGTTCTGGTTCTGTCAGCCAGGACTGGGTAGAAGTCTTAAATAAATCGTACTTGTATTTTTAGTATCGCCCATACTGAGGATTGAACCTTCAACCCCCAGAAGACTTTCTACTTACAACTTTTAATAAGAATCAAGACTCAATTCAGATGGCTATATCGAGTTGGTGTCTATTGTTGTCAATATTTTTTTTTACTTAACACTTTTATCGGTTGCCTTACAGATTATATTGACTTAAACCTTGTAATAATAATCTTCATAAGAACAATAATAATCCAGATAATTCAAATTCTCTATCATCCTCTCAAACATTTCGAAGCGAGACCATAGCATGTCCTACCACACGACGTCAGATTGCACCTGCGAATAATGGAAACTAATGGCTGCCAGTGTTCTCCGCAAGGCTAGAGATTCAATAATCGGTACGGGTGAGAAATGGTAGAAAGAGCGTTATTACGTGGTGTTGTTTAAATGACAATTAGTTTACATAAAACCGAAAGCAACTCAACTCAGACTGTAGTTGTTGACGCGGGCTTTCACAGTTGATACGAATTAAACTGAGATAATTGATTCCCGGTTTTCTCTGTAAATTATGTGGTGTATTCAGATTGTTTAACATTTGTTAATGACATGTGTTAATGTTCCGTGTGCACGTTATTTGCCATCTCTTATGAGCGATTATATGTTCAGTATTATGTGATCATTAGTCTGTTGTAGCCATTGCAGATGTGACCAGGATGTAACTAATTATGGTTGTCATTGAGAGTCTGAATTTTCGGACAGTTCGCATCAATGATGTTTTACAAACAGCCCAAGTTTGTGATTAATATACAGTCATGACAAAAGCAGATTTTCAATAAATAATTATCATTTCAATAACTTAGTCTGGAATATTGAATTTGATGCACATATTATAAAGTCAGATCATCAGACTAGTTTTGCAGAATCATAAGACTAGTTTTGCAGAATCATAAGACTCGTTTTGCAGAATCATAAGACTCGTTTTTCAGAATCATAAGACTCGTTTTGCAGAATCATACGACTCGTTTTGCAGAATCATAAGACTCGTTTTGCAGAATCATAAGACTCGTTTTGCAGAATCATACGACTCGTTTTGCAGAATCATAAGACTCGTTTTGCAGAATCATAAGACTCGTTTTGCAGAATCATACGACTCGTTTTGCAAAATCATAAGACTCGTTTTGCAGAATCATAAGACTCGTTTTGCAGAATCATAAGACTCGTTTTGCAGAATCATAAGACTCGTTTTGCAGAATCATAAGACTCGTTTTGCAGAATCATAAGACTCGTTTTGCAGAATCACCGATAGGGGCATTCACTTCTTACGCGTCTAATGATTCTATTGTTGGTCCCCCGATTTATAAAATCGGGGCACTTATGTTTTGAGGCATGTCCGTCCGTCCGTCCAGATTTTTCTCCGCAACCATCCATTGAATTTCTCTGAACTTTTGCATGAAGTTGTAACTTTGGTCAGATTAGAAAGTGACATTCTCCGATTTTTTAAAAAAAATCTGGTTAGCCCCCCAGGGGGTCAAATAGCCCCGAGATGGCAAAAAATGACATGTTTTGCCCCATAAATTTTTATCCATCCATTCAATTTCTCTGAAACTTGGCCAAAATATGGAGGCAATTGTTCCTAATAGAAAATAAATATTGTTGACTTTGGAAAAATCTGGTTCGCGCCCCAGGGGGTCAAAAGCCCCCCAAATGGCAAAAAATTACTCTTTTCTCCCATAACGTTTGATCTATCCATTCAATTTTCCTGAAACTTGGCCAACATGTAGAGGCAATTGTTCTGGATATAAAATGAGCATCCTTGACCTCATAAATATTCTAGTTAACGCCCCCAGGGGGGCAAAAGGGGGGGCAAAAATGCCCCAAATTGCCCAAATTTATTGCATTTTACACTTGCCACATCGAGTCACATACAGAGGGGGACCACGCACGCGCGGCTTGTTGGCATTGGTTTCCCCGATATCTTTCTAGTTGAAATTCTTTCTAAAAAATCCTCGAGTACTTAGAGCAATGACAAAGCGAAAGTTACCAAATTCTTAAATAAATATGGTTCTTTGAGAGCGAACTGGATTTAAACGTAGCACACCTAAGGTGTCATGCCGTGTCGCTAACAACCGTCACTTTCGATATAATAAGGTAATATGATAATTATCAATCTACAGGCTGTGAAACTCTTACATAACCATTAATCATTTGTTCCGTCTCGTTATACGAAACCTCATTAACAAAGTAGAAGTGAAAATCTTAAATTCTTAATAAATCCGTACCAAGTTTTACAAAGGATTATTAAAGAACGAACATTTTTCGTTTTTACACAAACTACAAAAAATTGATCAAGTCTTGTGAAACGGGACAATATATCCTTTACGACTGATTGTGAGAAAAATCCTTAATGTGTAACCAATATTTAAAGTATAGTTTATAATTTATAAAGAAATGCAATTTTATTTGGTCTATCCACCTCAAGTAAACCATTGTATTATTTTTGGTCTGCCATGCTTAGGGTTTAAATACTATTTTATCGTTAAACGCGTAACTTAAGTGTCGCATCTTAAGAATATTAATTTTTGTTTTGTATTGAAAAGATTACTATTTACTAACGCAATTTTGAAAAATTTGAAAACATCAATAAGCGCGCGTGTGTTAATATATTGTTTATATTATATATGTATACACTAAGGTCTACCTGGTCCTGCTCGTTACTGAGACAACAAAAAAATGCTGTGTTCATATTAACATATTAGATCTTTATATCGGTACAAGTTCAAGCCTGTCTATAGACACACTAATATTTAATCATTTAATTAGTATTGTATATCCCCTTAACATAGGAAGGACACTTATTATCTTAGTTCTATTTTTGTGTGCTACTGGTATGAGTTATTGGATGACATCACAGGGATTACCTCAATTCTAATGTGAGATATTGGTATGGGTTCTCACAGTTGGACGACTTGGTTATATACTCAATCGGACATTCATCGTAGCTTTCACATTCCGTGGTATGTCTACTGACTTTCTTGTATATAGCTCAGTTTGTGTAGTTGTCGGCCCGCATGCAGGTGACCCGGGTTTTAAATCCTGGGCTCGGTGGTGTCTTACTGAAGAGCTAAAAAGGATGCAAAACTCGAGTTTAGGACTTTTGGTATATGGCTGCCGTGATTTGTGGTGGCTGTGTGGTTTTTCTGATTGTGGAAATAAATATAATTCACTCACAACCTTATATCACCCTAGCAGTAGAGTAAAGTTCCCACCTATTGGTTCAAAACTGTCTATGCTATTCCCGGTACGGATTATTATTAAAACCGTATTTACACGTCTCCATCGAGCAGCTGACCCTATAGAGGTAACGACCTTAGAGGTACAATACCCAGGTTTGTAAGTTCGATCCTCTCTCTAAGTGAGTTAGTTGTTTGAATCTCTGCTAATGAGACTTCAAAAGACGAAACAATGTTGTGCAGATACAAAAATAATAGTTAATTATTTATATATATATATATATATATATATATATATATATATATATATATATATATATACATAGAGATATATTTATATATGTATATATATATAATGGTAACACGCCGGAATATAGACATCAATATCGGAGGTTTGATCTCTGTCTAAGTTAGCCATGCTGATGACGACTGTGAGCCAGAAACACGTGTCCATGGATTACTTTTATGTACGTACAACATAAATAAATAAATATATATATATATATATATATATATATATATATATATATATTAACGAAAAATAGGTCCTATGAAGTTAAGGGCGACTAATAATGCAATTTTCTTCATCTTAATAACTTAGGAGGTGAGACAATCGAAATAATAGTAAACCAAATAACAACGAACGCTACAAGCACCAACAAAAATAATTACATAAAAATACATTAAATATTTAGGTGATAAAAATCGTACATATTTCTAGACAGAGCGTCTTAGTCCGATGGTAAAACGCTGGACTATAGACATCAAGATCGAAAATTCGATCTCTGTATAAGTTAGCCATGCTGATGACGGCTATGAGCCAGAAACACGTGTCCATGGATTACTTTTATGTAAATATATAACATAAACAAATAAATATATAAATATTTATTAACATTATATAAACATAAAAACCAAAGTTTATTTTGTAAAGCTCTAGTTTGTATTTACCACTTAAAATATTTAAATTTTTATTTTCATTTCATAAAAATTGTAACTTTGATAATTAACGATATTTATATATATATATATATTGGGAAGCCATGAAATTAAATACTATCTTGTTTTTAAATTCCCAAAACAGTTTTTCATGGTAAACAACTGATGATCCCTTAAAATAGTGTTAGAAACTAACTAATATAATAACTGTAAAAAATAAATTGACTTACATGAGTGATTTTTCACTGAAAGACTTGGGACTATAAGCATTTTTTAAAAAAAATATAGTTTTAATGGTTGAGAAACTTCCGAGACTATATATATACACACACATATATATATATATATATATATATATATATATATATATATATTTCGGCAGCAAGTCATTTATTATACATGTCTCGTTGAAGACCACGGAGTTTTCTTTCTTTGCTATCTTTCTGGTTAATTTCTCGACGTGGCGAGCGATTCGTCGGGTTTCCGGTGTCAATTGGTGGATTATGGCGCCTAACGTCGTATATTTACTAATAATAAGACATATCCCTGAAGACGGTCGCGAGACCGAAAGCGCTCGAGAAATGCCCCAAGATACGTTAGGCGTCATAATCCATCAATTGACACTGGAAAACCGACGAGAAATTAACTAGAAAGATAGCAAAGAAAGAAAACTCCGTAGTCTTCAACGACACATGTATAATATATATATATATATATATATATATATATATATATATATATAGAGAGAGAGAGAGAGAGAGAGAGGATGGGGAAACCACACTTACAGTGAACGTTATGTTGTATTTTCTTCAGTAGGAACCAAATCACTTGTTTTAAATCCTAACATACATTGATGTCATCATCATACTTAATACTATTATATTTATTTTTTTGGAAACCTTTGCCAAATGAGAAATTTGGAAAGCGAACGTCAAAGACTGTGGTATTTTCTGAATGCACTCGTCACACCGGAGGGTATTTCAAGAATAGGTGGAACGTCCATTAAGACTTGTTATAATGTAAGGAATATAAAAACAAGCAGAAACACTATTACAAGGAAGTCTGAAAGTACAGGTATGAAGCTTTGATACGTTTTTGTATCAAAGCATTTATTAAGTTCTCAGATCGAAAATCCTAATTGATCCAAGTAAATCCATGCGAAGAATTGCAATTAGAATTCTGATAGACAATAAGACCACTAGAAATAGAGTAAAATTTGATTTGAGGTGAAAGTCTTACACACAAAAACCACAACGAAGCTATATAGTTCTAAAGGAAAGTAAACTAGAAAGGTGCAATTAAAATATCACACGGTTCAAGTCCTTCATTGTAACAGTTTTTTTTCAGATGAAAAGATGTGAACTTTAATGCTGTTCTTAACACGAGAGATGTATCGGCAAACTGACAGCTTAAGTTAAGAAGGCCCTCAGAACAAAACATTCTAAATAAACTACTGACGCATTGCAGATGAGATCAGCGAAATAGTCAGTACATCGTTGCATGACACAATTCGGAAATGTTGTGGACAGGAAGATTCAGTAGTTACATACGGAGTCCGGATGCTCACAGGCTTGCTTGATTGCGAACATTGTCTTATCATCTTTCTTTAGTAACTATCTTCGGAGTTCTCTTAAAAATATTCCAACACTCCTGGTTCTTCATTCTATGTAATGTCAGGTGATGGGCTAAACACTACTGCATGGAAACATCTTACAAGATCCAGTAAAAAAGAGAGTACGTATTAGTAGTCCCTCTACCTCAAGGACACATCTATGTATCAGTTAGTGAACCCAAAATTGACTCCATTGTACAAGTCTAGATTTGAAGAGATGTAGGCCAATAAGATATTGGTATTATTATGTTCAGAAACCTTGAGATGCAGAATAGCGGATTGATAATTTGGATTATTTAAACTACTATTCTCATCTCCATTATATTTGGTTTAACGTCCGTTTTACATGCTGATTTGATGGCTTTAAGAAACCGACTTCAAAACTAACATGTCCTTGGCTAAATGTTTATCTCTCAAACCCATTTTTATCACTTTATCACATGTTTTCCTTTGCCTTCTCCTGTGAACTGAACCTACTACCTCAAGTTTTCTGCATTTACTAACCCAAAATCCCATTTATTCTTTCAATGTAGCCATACCATCAAATTCTCCTCCCCCGTGGATTTAATAAATTAATTTGATAAATCAATAAGCGATATTTCACTTCCGTGTTCTTGCCGTAAATATCCACGGTCTTTCCCAGATGCACTTTATATCGATGGTCTTATTTATTTTCCCCCGTCATGTTAGCATTTGGATTCGGTCTCATCTTGCTTTTCCTAATAATTCCACTTTTTGAGACAAAAATATAAACACTATTTTTTATCGTTCAAACCTGAATTGAGTATATGTGCAACCAGAAGTTTCGCTGTCGACCGTGCTCTAAAGATTATCACACATACTGAATAATCGGACAGCACACAGTTCAACAAGTGGCTAGCCTATAGTCCCACCCCTCAAAGTGTGATGATCTTTTGTGCGTTTCCAGCGACAGCCACATCAAGTTGCCCCACATCTTTGAAAAGGAATCAAGATTCAATTCAGATGGATATATCGAGTTGGTGTCTATTGTTGTCAAGCGCTGTGTTTGAGAGCGTGACTGCATGAGGGCAACACGTATGACAGCAAAACTCTGCTTGTCATGAAATTGTGTTATCACGTGTTGAAAGAATAGGGAAGCAGTGTGTAAGAAAAAAAGTTAAAAACGGATGGTTTCCGCATAAGGTGAGAGTAAGCATGCTGTTAGAGTAGTGGGAATTTCTATTAGAAGTTAAGTGATTGGTCGGTGTTCATTGTGCAACGAAGCTAGGGTTACCATGAGAAAATCTCAATTAGAGTTTTGATAATCTATGAAGATGACGTCATATTTGCAAATATTTTAAAAACATTTGTAAATTATAGGAATGGATTTGATTAGAGAATAATGCTGTTCTTATTTTTGAGAAATATTTCATGGTTTTGTTTACAGACCACGAGTAACTATCATAATAATAATAAAAATATCGAAAATAGTTTTTTTATTATTATTATTATTATTATTATTATATTATTATTATTATTATTATGAACGTAATAATACATGTTAAACAGAAAAATGTAAGAGGACAACTTATTTTGCAAAAGAACATTCAATTAGTCCACATTTCGTAAGTTTCATTCAGAAAATATACGCCTCAAAAATGCGTGCCATAGTTTTTAAAGGTCATCGTACTCAACACATATGTCCAACCGCATTTCTTTGCCGGTATCTCATAGGCATTTTTTTCCATTTGTGTAGGTGAAAGGCCGCGAAGTCAGATAAGCCTTCCCGAGAAAAAGATATTCACTACTAGCATAATGTAATATCCTTATATTCGAACTCCGTATATTTTATCGATTACAACGGACAGATCAGTATATATATATATATATATATATATATATATATATATATATATATATATATATATATAGTACACGTATTGTATTAGTTTCTGTAGATGTAAATACGTTGAAACTCAAGTGTTTATAAAAAGGGCTCAATAACAAGTAGAGCTATTCTTAAGTATACATTTTTATTTATACAAACACTATTGGTTACATATGTGCATACATGTTTCGGTTGGTCTGAAGAGGTTGACTCTCTGTGAAGAGTACAACCGAAACATGTATGCATATATGTAACCAATAATGTTTGTATGGATAAAAATGTATACTATATATATATATATATAGTCTAAAGAAGCTTTGAGTAATTTTAAACAAAACAAAAAAAAGGAAAAGGCAGTTAAAATTCTCAGAGAAACTAACTAAATCCAGGATATCGCAGACTTAACATTCGTTGGAAAATTCACAAATAAAAAATTTAAAAAAAGAAAAGAAAAAAGGGTGATTCAAGTATCAGGGGACATTAACTTAAGCGTGAAATACCAAAAACGGTGATCATCAGCTGTTTACCATGTAACTGTTTCGGAGATTTAAAAACAGGACAGTTATAATATTCATTGGTCTCCAATGGTACTGATATAACTACCCTTTCCTCAATAATCAAGTGTAGAAATAATTCAGTTTAAATTTTACTAATATATACATAATAATAATAATAATAATAATAATAATAATAATAATAATAATAATAATAATAATAATAATAATAATATAATAATAATAATAATGATGATAATAATAATAATAATATATTACCCTTAAGACTACCGTGTTATATGGCATCAAATAACATCAATTATAATAAGAATACTAATAATAATAACAATAATAATAATAATAATAATAATAATATCCAAACACTACACCTAAGAACCATTCTGCGATATGTTAGCTAGCAATAAAATTATATAGTAATAAAGGTTGCATGAAAAAAAAGCTTAAGTACCTTAGGTACCAGATAGGCAAGTAGATAAGAGGAAGGAAACCTAGCCATACAGATCTAAATACATATATATATATATATATATATATATATATATATGTATATATATATGTATATATATATATGTATATATGTATATATATATATATATATATATATATATATATATATATATATATATATATATATATGAGAATTAAAAGAAAAGTAGGTAGTCATAACCTGAACGATGATGCGATATAATGTGCGTTCGAGTTTCCTTATGGGCGATAATCGAGAGTGTCACATTTGTAACAATCTTTTGATCTTCCCAAAGAGGACGGACTTGTTCACCCATGCGATGCATTTTTTTCATTCTAACGTATGTCCTCTCGTAATGGATCTAAAAACAAATCGATACCAACTGCTGTACTTCCGTGTATTTTGCTGAAAAGGTTTATTGGCGCTTCTCATACGATGGGAAGGAGGTTAATGCGGTTACTTGGATACATTTATTTGGATGTGATAGAAAACAGTCAGGGAGGAATTCAACGATCGTCGGAAAGACGCGAAATACACAAAACTTAAAATACGTTTTTATTAATCCTTTTTTTAACAGTTCTATTTACTTATTGATTGTTAAGTCAGTTTAATGGTTACATAGAATGACTATTTATATTCATAAATATATATTTATATAAGTTGAACTCGAGTACGTTAATTTGTTAGTAATTTCACAAATCCCTTTGATGATGTTAGAGACATAACCTCTAACTATATACATATAAGTTACAATGAACTTCTTATAGATTTCTCTTAGAGTTTCTGAAGAGTCTGCATGGTGATATGTTTCTCTCAACAATTTCAACTTTTTACCGAACAGATGATTGAGAAATTTCGAAAAGTGTCTATCTTTCAAAATTGCTATAAGCTGTTCATGATATCGATAATTATGTGACGTTTCTATTTGAAAGGTAATTATTGATAATTGGGAAAAGCAAAAAATATTTACTTGAATAATATCCCTGCTATCGTTATAATAACCTATCTCTCTCACGCACTTTTAATATATGAGTATCGTTGTAACTATTGATGCACACTCACACATATACACATAGGTATTATACATTACGTAATACATATTGAACTAGCTTTAATTTTGCAGTATATTAAATGGTTTTAGGGTGCATGATAATAATTAAGATATTTCAGCATTCCATTAAATACATAGTTAATCCACCAATAAAGCAAAAATCGCTGATCACCTCTCAACCTTGGCGTAACGATAGTTCGCACCATTTGATTCACGAAAGAGACTAAAATGAAATTCAGCTCCTGGAACAACATCCTACGTAAACTGACAATCTCTAAGTAACGAGTCACAGCACAGCCACTAAGATGTACTGCCCTAGCTCTGTGCTGTTCCTATGCAGATTAATCTTGGCCTCTTTGGGAGAGATCAACGCATGCCGAAAACCCAGACTCAGCATTGTACAACCCCTGCCACTTGATCGCTGTCTGCTTGAAGCCTTTCAGCCTGAACAACCTGCATCGTCTTACAAGCATTGCCCCTTTGCATGTGAGACTAGAAGTAGCCAGTCGAGTATTGATTTACTCCTCTCCAGGAGTTAGGCACAAGGCCAGTTTTTATCTTACTCCCACAAGTAAGATGTGACCCAAGGTCGGGTTGGGAAAGTGGGGTTTGAAAATTGCCTGGGCAGCCCCGTCGGCATTCCCCGGTAGGGGCGCCTCAAGCAGTAAGCAATAAACTTACTCCTTCCCAAAGAGGGGAGGCAAAGCCTGGGAGGGTGGACCTCCTAGAACTGCACAGGACAGACCCATTTACCGGCGTAAATCAAGCCCCGAAGGCCAAGACAATACCAGTATGGGGTGCAGTATCCATCGGAACAGATACTACACTTTGATCTTAGCCAAAAGGCCAAGTAGCCAGCCGAGTAGAGCTCACAAAGGATATCAGTGATAAACGCCATCATTTATGGATGTGGACCAACGGTCAAATGACTGAAGTCTAATACAAGCTTCCCCAGCCATGTCAAACCCCTAACAACATCTCAGAAACCGCCTGAGAACGGGAATGAGCCGATCAAATCAATCTATGAGTAGATGGGGCAACAAAACTTACCCAACCATCTGTGAATGTTGAGTGAACGATCATACGGTGCAACACTGTCTTATATGCTACTTTCTGCTCAACCGGTGCAGCCTGAAAGAACACTAATGCAAAGGACTGCATAAAGAGTGTGAAACTGTTATATGACCACATACTCCAAAGACACGCAAAGAAGACGAACTGATAAAAATGTATTTTTAAGAACCCATTATATTAAAGTTTATATCAAGACATTTCTGAACATCCAAATTATGTAATAAAGTTTGCGATAAAATACAACAACGATTCTAGACATTAGGTTTAATAGAATTATATGTTGATTTATTTCATAACAGGAGGACATCGACCTCATATAAATCCATACTGTTCGGCGAATTGATTTCACTTTTAGTGGAAAATTGTATTACTGCATTCAAATGTGCTCAATACTCTGTAATATGCAGCATTTATATAATGAAAATGCTTATAATACTAACAATACTATTATAACTACTAAACATGTATATGGCTTATATCATAATTTATAAGGTTTCTACCTGACTGCCTATAAGATTTATAACATATACAATGTATATGGCTTACATCATAATTTATAAGGTTTCTAACTGACTGTCTCTAAGATTTATAACATATACAATGTATATGGCTTACATCATAATTTATAAGGTTTCTAACTGACTGTCTATAAGATTTATAACATATACAATGTATATGGCTTACATCATAATTTATAAGGTTTCTAACTGACTGTCTATAAGATTTATAACATATACAATGTATATGGCTTACATCATAATTTATAAGGTTTCTACCTGACTGCCTATAATATTTATAACATACACAAATCTAAGTTAAATATTTTGGGATGTCTGCAGCTAATTTTCTAATTCATCAATTATGAAAAAAATTGCAGACTTTTTAAAAGAATATTTTTATTAAGATAAGTATTTGCCAATTATTATTTTAAAATAAACTTGTAAAATGCACTATAATGTAAAATATTTTCAAATGTTAATATGTTAAATGTTAAATAAATACGTTTATTTTCTTGTGTTCGTCATTTGACACTTAAGACGTGGCGAGATCGACAAATTCGTAATAGCAAGATGTATAAAAATGGTGGCCACTGAATAACTATAACAAATAACTTTTACTTAGATGTGCTTTTTAAAAAATATCATTTTATTTAAGAATGTCACAAATAATATTAATAGAAAATGATATGTTAGGTTTCTACTGTTCAAATTTAATTCGTTTTCATTATTCTAAATATTTGTTTAAATTATTGATTGTTTGTACTGAATTTGTTTGATTATTCAATTACTGTTTTCTTTAAATTCATGATTAAAGTCTATTTACCTTTCACATTTAAATTGTATTTATTTTGCAAATAAATAATTCAAAGTATAGGGTCCGATCTGATACTGCATTTCATCATTTCCGTCCTCAGTCAGTGGAGGAAAAAATTAACTGTAGACAGCAGGACAATAAATATTATCCCAACAAATTAAGTAGAAAAACATTTCAAACATTCAACTAAATAAGCACACATATTTTTATATGAGTTTGATTAAAAGATATTTCTGCACATAATTTGTTTAATTTATTAATTTGTCGTTTGTTTAGATTAAAAACATATTTCTGCACAAGTAACTTTATTGTTATTTTGTATTCAAATTATTTGTTTTAATTTAATTTGTTTAATCTATTATTTTATCGTTTGTTTTGATTTAAAAAAGTATTTCCGCACAAGTAACTTTATTGTTATTCTGTATTAACATTATTTGTTTTAATTTAATTTTTTAATCTATCAATGTATCTTTTTTTATTAAAAAATATTTTTGCACAAGTAACTTTATTTTTACTTTGTATTCAAATTATTTGTTTTAATTTAATTTGTTTAATCTATTAATGTATTGTTTGTTTTGATTAAAAAAATTATTTCTGCACAAGTAACTTTATTTTTACTTTGTATTAAAATGATTTGTTTTAATTTAATTTTTTAATCTATTAATTTATTGTTTGTTTTGATTAAAAATATATTTCTGCACAAGTAACTTTATTGTTACTTTTTATTCAAATTATTTATTTTAATTTGATTTGTTTAATCTATTATTTTATCGTTTGTTTTGATCTAAAAACTAATTTAATTTAAACTAATTTAAAAAATAAAAAAAACTGCTAATGTGGGTTACATCACCTTGATTTATTGGGGTACTTGGGTAAAAGCTTCATATAAATAATTATGGACCAAATTAAACAAATTAGTAAATGCATATGAGTTTACATCAACCGTTAAGGATCTGAAACTATGCCCTCGGTCATTGTAATTGCTGCAAATAAAAGTCAGTGTTTGGATACAAGAAAGTGCTTGTAATTGGAAAGGCCATCGCTTATTTTATATGATCGGGAAAATCCGTTAATTATATTTTCTAATAAAATGATAGGATAATAAAATATAATATCTTAGTAAAATGCTGTTTTGATTTTTCACTATAAATTTGGACGATTTCGTACGAAACACCAAATAAAAGCGATACGAGATATAAAATTAAATATTGCTCAGAATGAGTTGATCACATAATGTTCGAAAATCACAAGAAATATTACACCAACACATGAGGAAGAACTAGAAGTTCACGGGTCTAAATATCCGAAATATAATAACAACATGCACTTGCTTCTCTGGTTCCCCCACGACGTAAATTCACTAGACCAACCCAACAATCTGTTAAATCCCACCCATTCACTGTGGAGGTCCCCAGATGCCGAAGACCTTTCTCTACCAAAAGCTTCTTTCTTCGTGTTGCTGGACTCTGGAACTCCCTCTCTGCTCCCTGTTTTCCTGGCGGTACTGACATGCAGAAATTTAAAACTAATGTAAACAGACATCTCGCTGCACAACCCTCAATTAAAGTTGACCCTTCCTAAAAAAAACTCTCACCCCTTTTCTCAGTAGCCCTTACAGCTACAGTTGCGGTCTGCCTTGTTTGGGGTGAACTAAAATAATACATAATGGTATTTATGAAATATGACATTATTTATCTCCTTAATTTAAAAACATACATTGGAAAATATGTTAAAGAAGTGAGTGGATGTTCTATGACTTCAATGTGTCTGAATGGGCGAAGAAGCACTCTTCATCTGTGTTGTGAAGTTGTCCCACAGTAAATAATAAATAAAGGAAGTCAAGTCGAGGGTTGGTTTAACAAGTGTATGAACAAAGTAAGAAACTGACTAGCTCTTGGCTAGACAGTTACAAGACTGTGCTTTGTCTTCAGTGTATCTGGTGACTCGCACTTTTTATAGTGACAACCGGTGTAGTTTCTCTTGTGTAAGAACGGCCGGTGTAACAAGACGAAAGATGTAGATTTCTTGTCATTTGTGTTAACAGCTCACATGATTATTCTTTACCTCCAACAGTTACCAATTATAATTAAATACATACGATAAAACACTTATTGAAATTCTAGGGAAACTTTACGTAAATGGGATCTAAAGTTAGCCATTATTTTACCGGAATTAAATTATTTCGCTAAAAGGATGGAAACATTGTGCTTATCTAAGAGAGTCTATTCTAAGAATGGCGGTGATAAATTGACAAGCACTTGCTATCTGCTTTATCGAAATCAGGAACTGGTTAAAGGTGTGTTTGGTAAATCGTTAATGACATTCGGTCGATGGCCGACAGGATTGCGATTAAATGATGCATTTTCGTACAACTATTACATTTATTCTTCTTTTCTAATATATAAAGTAGAGACGATTTTCCCCTGTACCTTCTCGGAGTATAGGAAAATAACCACATGCATCACAGGCTACTAAACTCACCACTATACTACACTTATTTACTCGAGCGTGTTTTAGTAAATTTGTTATTATTTTTTCCTACCTAACACTAAATATTGCATTTGGTCCACCATCAACGTCTCTCCGAAAAACCAACTCCATATAGGTGGTAGCAAAGACTTTTCTCCCTAACAATGCGCTACTGTCACTCTACTCATCGACACCGGGAACTAATACACACAGTTTAATTTTCACAAAACACCGGTTGTTATTTATTATTTGCCTGGTATTAATTTAACACGCATGCCAATAATAACGCTTAGGTTAATTGGCCTATTTTCACTTGTGTTTTTAACCCTGAAGCGTGGCGCAGACAGTAAGAAAGTAGGTTTCATTATCCTCAGTTTTAGCGTTCGATTCCATTCCACTCTACCACTTATTTCTTTTTTTTTTAATTTAAAACATTCGCCAACACGGTAGACGGGGCAGAAAAAACAATAGGCCGTTGCTTTTATTATTCGACGTCATGCAATAGGTAGTACTTTCTCCCGTGCAACGCCGGGCGACGGGTTCAGCTAGTTGTAAATAAAGAGATAATCCGAAGCTTCGAACAGCTCTTGTACAAAAACAGGTGCAATTGAATCAGAGAAGTTAACCAGGAATATAACAGATAAGTAAATCAGTAGTTTACAGTTATTCCAAATGAATTGTACATTGAAGTAGTGATTTCAAACCCTTCGTAGTTTAATGAATTAGTGAAAATGTCACGCTGTTATAAAAGGGTGGTTTAAGTAGGAGCTCGTTTTGATGTTGTGGAATATGTTTTATTCCTGTGTTGTCTCAGCAGAACCTCATGTTGTCGATATCTTGATTAATATAGAGTGGAATATTGATATATGTTTCATCGCTAGTTATGAATAGATGCTGTGCATTTTCATGTATTTACTGTGGTCAATGTTGGCACATTTTCTTTCCGGAGTTAGATATACCTGATCTACCATAACAATGACTGCTATAAATTGATGCAGATAGCTATACAGAAGACTTGAAATGATAATTCCTTGATTTCAATTCAACGGCAAACCTCATTTCGAAATTTGATGATATCTATTGACAATCTAGATAACCGAATCTAACTGCATTGTTCGAGTTATCATGACATTATGCCAAAGAAAATTTTTCAGACAGGAAATCCTCGTCTATTGGTCAAACCAAAAGCAATGCATTGTTGACAGATTGTTGCCCAAAACATTAGTATTTCAATCTCATATAAAATGATTAATGTCTTTCTCTTGAGTTACGGAATAAATGTATAAGTTTGTAACACTTACTTTTGTTCCGCAAAAAACTAGATTCTCCGACCAAAAGACATTGAAGTTTCAAGAGATTTCGCTTCTTTTTCACCTCTCCCGTTCATTATTAAAACCGGCGTCTTGTAAGTGCCTTCTCCCATAATGAAACAAGCTTTCCCATTTAACAGGCGATCACATAAGCGGTCAGTATCTTAAAACAGAACAACCGCTGTGTGAACACGGGATGCATCATGACAAACATTCGGGTTCATTACCGTTAGACAACACTGAAATGAAAACTAAGGTTCCCGACTGTTTGTACTTCCGGTCAGATGACGCATACACAATTTCGGAATAGACATCCTACACGAGTTTCTTTATAAAATCATCCAATTTTATTTGAACAGCATGAACCCATCACCAGTATGTGACACCGTAAAAAGAGGCAACACTCATCGCACTGTAGCGAAACATTAACCAAATATGTAAACTACGAAATTAATGAAACTGCGTACAAGACTTGCAATAACATTTTAAGAATTTACCGATTCTAAAACTTTTATGAAATAATTGAATGATATATGCAGCTTAAATTTACACACTAAAAGTTATGTTTGTAGGTGTATCCATGAATGCAAAAACTTGAATAAATTGCCTTTTTTGCGGAATATACCTTGCTCTGAGCAATTGAATTGAATTATGATTTAGCTTTTGCTTCTCTAATTCCTTTCTATTCTTCTTCAATCTTACCTGCTCTATCCTGGATATTGAGCTGTATACTCTTCACAATAGGTTTTACTTTTCCTAAAAGTTCGCTTTTAGTACACCACTTTATATATATATATATATATATATATATATATATATATATATATATATATATATATATATATATATATGCAAATATTGTTACAAATAATAGAATTAGTCTGTTTGATTATACCTGTTTTTTTTCAATTTTACTGATGGTCTTTTTTTGTATTAAAAAAAAAAAAATAATGTTCCATAGGTTTCACAGGTTTCACGAACGTTTTTTTATTCTTCGTCGAATTATTCTCAGGTGTTAACACCAAATGAACAAAAAAGCTGGAGAAAGAAGAGACTTTTAAAAAGACGACGAAGAAACGCGCATAGAACGTTTTTCGCATTGTTACTAGAAAACATTGACGATTTAAATCCAGCAACGCTGATGGCATCACAGAACAACATCTTTTTTACCTGAAGATGATTCGACAAAGAATCGAAAACGTTCTTAGAACCTGTGAAACCTATGGAAGATTAATTATTATTTTTGATTTTCATGCAAAAAGGACCATATGTAAAATTTGAAAAAATAAAAAAGGTATAATTAAACAGACGAACACCTTGATTTTTAACAATGTTTGCATGAATGATAAAATGCTACCTTTATACACACAAATACATATATATATATATATATATATATATATATATATATATATATATATAATATAATATAAGATGAAGTAATAAAATAAGGTGTCAATCAAATTTTATTAGAATTCAAAGTTCAAGCAAAGTATCCTTAAGTCCTTAGCTCATGAGTTTTCAAAGATAATTCTTCTCTTCAGAGGACCATTACCGCAGTTATACTACTACAGGTAATAAAATTACGCTTTGAAAATATATAAAATTATATACACAAATACATAAAAATACATAACATCAAACATATCAATCCAAAAACATACTTTTTGTTGAATCCACACAGTCAATCCAGGTCATACAAGTTGAGAAGCATAATCAGGAAAGATATTACTCCAAGTTATAAACAGCAGTCCATATACGTGAAATTGAAGGGGCCGGCAAAGTTATCCAGTCGCGAAATGTGTCCATATTCAATGTTAATGATAAATAAATCAATCAAAATAATACAAAAAGTCCAATCAAAGTTCCGAAATCCCGACATGTGCAACCCAAGTCAAATCAAAGTTCGTTGTTTAATTAGAAAACCCGTCAAATCCGAATTGAGCAAAACAAGACTTAATCCCTATCACATCTTGCCAGAAGAGCGAAAAAATATAAGTGATCTTCTCTCCCCTGCAATTCAACCAGACATGAAAAATCCCCAACGAACAGAAGGCGATATTGTTGTTTATCCGGATGTTTCACTAATTATAAGATATTAGTTGACGCTTATATCTTTTGTTGGATTGCTTCATATATATATATATATATATATATATATATATATATATATATATATATATATATATATATATATATATATATTAAGAAAGTAAACGGTAGTGATAGAAATTAAAGAAGAAAAGGTAAACATTAAAACGGAATATATATATATATATATATATATATATATATATATATATATATATATATCCATGTACCGTTATGTAAACCTAATTGGATGATTACCAAAAAATATTGGTTCAAGTGATGAAGCCACATGTTTATTGGAATATTCCAATCATCATTTCAACTAATGACCAAATCACATGATCAAAGACGAACTTTTATTTCTAATTGTTTGTCTTTCATCGCATCTTCTTTTAAATTTTCATTCTACACAGGTTCTATAATCGTATTATTTTCCGGTGCTAATAAAATTAATTCCTAATCACCATTCGATGCATCATTTTTTTTTCTGATTGAATAACTCCGTTGTTCTGCAATCGGATAGGAAACAATAAAACAATCGATCATTGTACATTTGCAATGATTATTTTCCCCTCTGCTTTGTCTACTCGAAGGATTAACTGAATTATAATCGTGAGGCTTTTTGACTCGAGTAATTCGGAAGAATTTCTTTCACCAGATTATTACAGAATGTGTCTCGTTCAAGAAGAACGTGTGGCACCTAAACGAGAAAAATATGTTTCAATACACTACTGGCAACGTTATGCATCGGCTAAAAGAAAACACGCTGACAGGAGAGTTTGAATTGCTTACTGGAGAGTTTGAATTACTATTAGGTACCATCCTCGAGTGTTTTTGGTCTGTCTGTAAAAGGTTATGTCAGGACAAATTGACATGAGGATACTTCACTGTACCAGTAAACTTTGACTAAATATTCATAATAACATAGCATTTGAAGACCAAATACGATCCCCTCGATATGGCTATATATTGTCTCATACGAAGAATGGGGCACATTCTTTTAGTCATGTTACCTCATGTAATGGAACTTAGCTAGATACTGCACCAGACTAGATGAATTCTTGGAATCCGGTAAGACCAAGAGACCACAAGCAAGATATACTATGAGATTGTTAAGTGGTCAATTGGGGAGAGGAAAATTAATGTTCTTTACTTATTTACTAATCAACGTTTGACAGGTAACAGATAACTTTAATCGAATATTCGAATATCTATTTATCTCACATAGAGATCAAGTGTAAACCCCCCCCAAAAGGGCCCCTTGATTTCTGAGAACTTCGAATGAAGTTAAATGAAAAAATAAGTGCATACACACATAAACTTTCGAAAATTGATTTCATAATTACTTTATTATGTTCTATAAGTTAAAATGCACATCTATAAGTGGATTAGGGTAAGGGTAAGGGGTAGGGTTAGAGTTACGGTTAAGATTAGGTTAGGGCTAGGGTAAGGGTTAGGGTTAGGGTTTTTGTAATAGAATTCCATTAGTAGTCTAATTTAATTTGTTGTATAGCCCTTCCTATGCCTAGTATTAATTTTGTGTCGATCATATTCATTAAATGTATTCATTAAATGTAATACGTTATCGTAAATAATCGCAATCGCAGTGGGGTCAATTATTATAAGCTATAAAATAGACCACTGCTAATTATTTTGCCTAAATCTGTCTTCTAGGCCAAACGTGTGATTGCAGTCAGTTTTTTTATGATTCTCTTGGTAGATACGGCAATACGACGTCCTAGTTTATTTTACTTGTTTTTCGATAACAATGGTAGCGTTTATCTATCCCATATGTACAAACAAGTGAACACTATTGTATTGTTCGTATAAGATTATTACATAATATTGACCAGGTTTTGTTTTAATCAAATATAACGGATCTATGTAAATGTACATTTTATTTCTTTATTTACGCATGAAGAATATAACCCAAACGTTATGCCGTCGATTTTTCAAACAGCTAGTATATATATATATATATATATATATATATATATATATATATATATATGTATATATGTGTATATATATATATATATATATATATATATATATATATATATATATATATATAAATATTTAAAAATTTAATATTAAAGTGTTTTATACCTACGTAAGACGTCGTTTTGCGCATACGCCCTAATCAGTGCAGGAGTGGTTGTTTTAGGCGGTTGTATGGGCTGAAATGTAGTTCGTAGATTCAGATTAGAATTATATATATATATATATATATATATATATATATATATATATATATATATATATATATATATATATATATATATATATAAATATATATATATAAGAGAATTGATAACATTATTGAAGCACACGTGAAAATGCATTTAAATGCTTTTTTTTGAAAAATCAAACTTTTTCAATTTTAAATGAAAACTCATTTATTTATTTTTAGCAAGCTTTTGATGAATAATATCTTTCTCGTCAGAGGCTGGTCTTTAGTTTTTTTCTTCTTCTTTTTCTTCTTCATTTATATGGTATTAACTCCAGAGGGTCGAATCACGGTAGAGTCAGAAAAAACACGTCTAGTTTTTAGGGACGTTAGGTTAAAAGTGAAGTGCGATCGATGTTCCGCGCAGATTTGCGCTTTTTAAATAATAAAATTGATAAACATTTATTTTATGATCAATAAATCAAGGTTAATAAATCACATAATCTTATTGTCAAGTGTCAGACTATATCTAAATCCAAGACTCTCCTGTACAAGGTGTTCATATATATTTTTGGAAGCTTTTCGATCAGTATATATATATATATATATATATATATATATATATATATATATATATATATATATATATAGAGAGAGAGAGAGAGAGAGAGAGAATGGTAGTTTGCTTGAAGCATTGCTGGGTATAGTAGTAGTAAGTTTTTGAAAGGCTATGGGCAATGCAAGTTCCGGGTAAGATGCAAGTTGTAAGGAACAAAAACAATAACAATAAATCGAATACGAAATATGACTTACTATTTATTTTTCAATTTTTTCTAAAATCTTACATAACAGCAAATTAAATTTTATTTTAAGGTTATGTTATTTAACATAACCTTAAAATAAAATAAAATAAAATTTAATTTAATTTACATTCCCTGCGAGACTGCTATAGTTTTCGCTGCGGTCTACATCTGGCAGCCATTTTGTTTTGTAGTATTCTCTACACAGTCGGAGAAGGAAAAAAATTCTTCTGGTTTAATTATTTTTGACAAAGGGATGTCTTTTCACGAAATATCAAATAGTGATTTTTAATCACCCGGACATGACACGAACAGCTAAAAACACTCTTGCTGTTATGTAAGATTTTAGAAAAAATGGAAAAATAAATAGTAAATCATATTTCGTATTCGATTTATTGTTATTGTTTTTGTTCCTTACAACTTGCATCTTACCCGAAACTTGCATTGCACACAGCCTTTCAAAAACTTACTCCTAATATATATATATATATATATATATATATATATATATATATATATATATATATATATATATATATATAGGCTGATTCATAAGTCACTTAGCTATTCATTTTTGGAATTCTTAAGTTAAAAAGTACGGTAGTACTAAACAGAAACCTTATTCAACAATTTCATTCATCAGAGTTTGAACATACACTAAATTTTCAAAATTTCCACCTTCGTTCTGCATGCATAGCTCCATTCTTTTTGCAAGGAATGTACGACTCTTTGTAGCATAGATTTGTAGATTGATTATGAAACAAATATATAAACGAACAAATTAAAAATAACAAATAGCAGTAATTAGAGAGTAAGATAACAATTATCAAAAGTTCATAGTATGTTTGTGCTTCATATGGTAATCATTTTAAATAGCTAAGTGAAGTGACTTATGAATCACCCTGTATATATATATATATATATATATATATATATATATATATATATATATATATATATATATATATATATATATATATGAAATTAAAAATGGAAAAGCGGAAGACCTTTTCGCTCAACGTTTCGCCCAAATTTCACGTGGGCTTTGTCAAGAGCGGACGAAGAATACAAAAATGACAAAAGACGAGAAAGTCTGTAAATTATGGGGAATATATATAGTGGTTAGGTTCATGTTTTTTTTTTTTTTTTTTTTTTTTTTTTATTATTTTTTATTTATTTATTTTTATTTTTTTTTTTTATTTATTTATTTTTTTTTTTATTTGCATACCCTTTTATCTCAACATGAACCCAACCACTATATATATTCCCCATAATTTACAGACTTTCTCGTCTTTTGTCATTTTTGTATTCTTCGTCCGCTCTTGACAAAGCCCACGTGAAATTTGGGCGAAACGTTGAGCGAAAAGGTCTTCCGCTTTTCCATTTTTAATTTCATACCGTCGGATTATTTTTATCCTTTCATATACTCATATATATATATATATTTCTAAATTATTTGTAAAACAGTAGGAGAATCACAACAGAGTGCTCAATTAATTAAGGGGTGCAGAATTAAAAGCTTAATATTTATTTATTAATACAGAAATGTAATACAACATATGGTCCAATAGATTCGAGCATAGAAGGCAAAATCCTTGACTTTAATAAGAATAAAAAGTTATTACTTTCTATGCTGATTGGTCCACATGTTGTGTTAAATTTCTGTATTAATGTATATATATATGTATATATATATATATATTTATAGCTTCTTTCCCAATATAAGAATCTGAGTGAATGATCAGACTTCTTCTCCTGCTCAGTTCTTGATCAATAACATCGACATGCCAGTGTAGTGACTTTTTGTACATGTCTCTATATATAAAAATGAATATATATATATGTATATATATATATATATATTTATATATATATATATATATATATATATATATATATATATATATATATATATATATATATACACACTAATGTGTGTTGATAACTATTTTAATATTGATCAAAAGAATCATTAAAATCGTCTATGTTCTGTTGAACGACAAATCAGAAAATTTCTGGAATTTACAATGAAGTAAACAAACATGGCGGTGTCTATAAAAGGGGAACATTTGATCCAACATTATTACATATATAAAACTCAAACAATGTGGTTTAAAATGTATTTATATCATGCAATATATTTTATTTGTGGTAGAATATTGAATTCTCGTCCAGTGTCATTAAGTACATACTTAATAAAACGTACAACTAAAATAGAAATGTTTCGGTTTAAAAGTAGATATAAACTATTTATATTTAAACTTTCATAAATATCACCGAATGTTCAGATATATCTATTTCATATCTACTTTTCAACCGGAACATTTCTATTTTAGTTTTACGTTTTCATACAGTTCAGTTAAGAAATACATCACCGACGTGACAAATAGGGTGTAAGGGCAGAACACATAAAATAAATAGAAATAAAAAAGAAACAATAAGATGGAAGCTTTTGAGGTCCATCGATATGAATGCGACTATTGTCAAGAATATTTTATCGGAAAGCGGCACCGCAAGTCCATGGTAAAACGTGTTACATTTAAGAATAAAATATAATTTTCGTCGGAGTTTAAACAGATCTGTTCTTGGTCTGAATAGACAATAACATTTGAATCGCTGGTCATTTTGATGTGAATGCTTAAGCAAATTATCTCGGTCACTATGAAGTTATATTAAACTTAAGCATGACTTACCGATCGAATTGCTATTCCAAACTTAAGCCTGGCAAACGAGGAAGAGATATTCTTAAACATATATATGCCGGACTTACGGAATGGCTATGGAAAATCTAAGTGTGACATGACATAGTAAATGTTATTTCTATAATGTAAGCTTGACAAAAATACGTAAATAATAGTTGATATGTTAAGTGTGTCACACAAATAAATATAATACTAACGACAAAAATGGAATTATTTTAACCTTCAGAAACCGAAAAAGTACTATTTTAAAGATGGCGTGACAGACTGAAAACAATATTTCGTAAAAAGAATGACGGACAACCAACATTCTTATATCGAACCATGAAAATACTCAACAACAAATAGTGGCTGGCAGTCTCTCCACTTGCACTCTTCAGTGCCACATAATCTGAAGAAATCAAATTAAGAAACTCTCAGTCGATATTCGCTCTATATCTTGATACATAGATCTATATAAGAACTATGACTTATACTGAAGACTTTCCCCTATAAACATAGCAACCAATACAACTTTATCAATTCAGATGAGGATAAATTACACGATATATCATAAAATGAAATGTCGTGGAGAAAAATGTAGTTCAAGACGACACTATTACAATAAAATATACGATATGTCATAAAATGAAATGTCCTGGAGAAAAATGTAGTTCAAGACGACACTATTACAATAAAATATACGATATGTCATAAAATGAAATGTCCTGAAGAAAAATGTAGTTCAAGACGACACTATTACAATAAAATATACGATATGTCATAAAATGAAATGTCGTGGAGGAAAATGTAGTTCAAGACGACACTATTACAATAAAATATACGATATGTCATAAAATGAAATGTCGTGGAGAAAAATGTAGTTCAAGACGACACTATTACAATAAAATATACGATATGTCAAAAAATGAAATGTCCTGGAGAAAAATATAGTGAAAGACAACATTACTAAGATAAAATATACGATATGTCATAAATGGTAAAGTCCTGGAGAAAAAAATCTATTTAAAGACGACACTATGAGAATAAAATATACGATATGTCATGAATTTAAATGTCATGGAACAACGGAAGGATAGATCCTTCTACAGAGCTTAATTTTCTTATCTAAAATAAGTTGTGTCTATGCAAAATGTGATTATTGCGATTTAAAAACTTAATCAGCCTCAATTATGACGCTGGATTGACACAAACTGTTTCTCGTCGAAGTGTGAAAACGCGGCTTACAAACGGTTTACTTGGCCTAGAAATGAACAAACAATAACAGCCACCATTTAACATTCATTTCAACAGTTTTTGTAAATAGTAGTGTCTTCTAGTGTATTAATGCTGAGCAGTGCATAATTTCTTCATAACGGCTATAGAGAGAGAAATAGAAGTTTGAATATAAAGATGTTACACACGCTATTATTCTTCTATTTTGTGTTGTCATGACCCCGAGCCACGCCTAGTAGCCCTGCTAGTTTCTTCATGAAGGCAAGATTTTATGTGTAATGATAGCACCACAATAAAACATATATGTATGAGAAATAAAAAAAATCTTAACGATATGTTTTGAAAAATTCAACAACACGCACACAGAAAAAAGGGAAGACCTACAGAAACGGATAGAGAAAGTGACATATTTATATATGTCGAATGTGCTGTGAGAAAGAGAGAGCGTTAGAGATATTTTTAAATTATGATGTAAGCGTAATGATTCTTGAAAACACAGTTTATGTTAAACATTTCTCACGGCCAATAGATGGGATAGGTCAGTTCGAAATGACTTTTCATCTTTTTGGGCTTGTTTTGAAATTAAACAAAAGTTCACATCAGAGCGGAGTAATACACATTTAACTTTCCTACAATCAACGGTTAGAATAATATTCAAAGAATTGAGACCGGGAAAACTTTATTGCCAGTCATGTTCCAGTTGAAGAGGCACAATGAGGAACTATTATCGTCCATAAAATGGGTGTGTTTTAATATACGGGTAAAACCAGTTAGCGACTATGTGTAAACGGCTGGAAGTTTTGTAGATGGCGAGAGTTATGTGGGACTGTCACGCCAGGAAATAATCCATGGCAGAGAAAAAGTATAAAATGTGCTGGAAGGAACACGACAAAGAAATGGAGGTATTCAAAAATATGAAAGAAAATAGATTTGAGAGAATTAAATATAAAGAAAATGCTAAGTTGTCATGATATACACATTTGATAACTTGGTGATCATTTAGGAAAAATACAAGTATTAAAATAAGTCGAAGTTTATTTTATCAATTTTTTCTGTTGCTGGAAGTCAATTGTTTTACTTAACGAACAGCATTGATTAGATATTACATATTGTTATAACTTTTTAATAGTATTATTGCATACTATTCAATTGTTGAGAAACATCAAAATATTCTTATATTTTAGTTGTTTATTCATAATAGTATGTTTAAGGTATCTTTTTCTTCTTTCGTGTGAATCAGATGATTCTGGTGTTGGCATTAGTTTCCCCGATGTTTTTTCCAGTTAGAAATCTTTCTGGGTACTTTCGGGAAGGAACACGAAAAGGTTACCAACATCCCTACATGACAGTGGTACTGTGGAACCAACTGGATTCGATCTTGGGACACCCGGGTCTTCAGTTTGTGTCGATATTCACTTAACCACCGTCACCTTTCGTTTAAGGTATGTCCGTAAGGAAGTCTCGCTTCGTCAAAATGGCTTCATACTGGTATGTTTCAATAATCTATATGTTTAGATAATCTACCTGTTATATATGTATAACTACCCTGACAATAAATTAAGGATAGTTCGATTTTCGTTTCAGTATTGTTTTCTGTCGATTTGTTCATGGTTGGAAATACTTTTTAGGTTTAATGTATTACAAAAAAAGTTTATTTCCTGAATTTAGCTGTAATTTCATACTCTGACACATGAAATGTTATTGTTTGATCCTGTTTTTAACCTGCATACATTTCTCTGCGTTTTATATGAAATCTTATATCGTCTCTAAAATTCATGCATTTATTTTCCGAATACTAGCGCTAATTTATTCGGAGAGAATCGCCTCTCAATATCATCGACTTCTACGCCACAAAGTATTTAACTGTTACATCACAGCGTTGTTGTTAGTGCAGACGCAATACCTCCTGACTAGAAATACATTTTAATGAGACTTGATTATTTCGTATCTTACTTGTTGTTCTATTCCCGTTAAAATGCCAATAACACGCTTACTTGCAATTTTCACAATAACTATAACATACATGACGAAAAACGGAATCATGTGCGAACCTCGTACATTTAGTAATTAAAACATCGACGACAGTTAAGATATTTACTACATTATTTCTAGCACAGCAACTTTAATCAAGGGAGGCGCGATAGCGCTCTATCCATTAATAGACTTCAAAAACAGCCTATGCTAGAAATCTCATTTCTTTGATCAATCATAACTCAGAAACCAATAAACCAAATTAGTTAAAACTTTGCTCAACATTTTTTGATAGGTTCTATAAGTGTGTAGAATTTCAGCATCATTAGTCAAGGAAACCCAGAGATCCAGAAAGGTCAGGCATGATTTTGTGTTATCCGTGTGTACGTACGTACGTGTGTGCCACCCTGTATCTCATCAACTATTTGATGGATTCAGCTGATTTTTGGCAGAGATAAATGTTCTAAGGTCTAGTTGATGGCATTTTAATTTCAGTTTACCATATACCTTAGTTTTCCAGAGAATTAAAAAAAAACTTAAAAATGACCATTGTGTACAAAAGTAGTGACATTCCATGAAAAATGCCAGTATATTGAAATTATATGCCCATAATAGGGTTAAGATGAAAATTCATATACACTAAATGTACAAAAGCAAGGAAATTCCCAAATGTTTACACTTTTATTGTCATTAAGGGTATGCGAGCACAACAGGGCTATGTATTTTACTGGTAGGAATTTTCCTTCAGCGCACCTCACACACTTCATCCACTCATGCATAGAGATTTATACTGTAGTGATGTGATAATGCAATGGTTTGGTTATATGTAGTCATACCCTTAATTAATGAAAATAAAAGTGTAAAAATTTGGGAATTTCCTTGCTTTTGTACATTTAGTGTATATGAATTTTCATCTTAACCCTATTAAGGGCATAATATTTCAGTATACTGGCATTCTTCATGGAATTTAACTACACTTAATAAAATCAGAAAACAACTAAATCCCAGGTAAATGCGACCATTCGTGTTTTTAAGACAACATATGATAGACCATTTCCACGGTATCATTGTTCTAAACATGCGACACAATTAAAAACTACAAGCGACCATAGCATGGTGGCTTTATAAAGGCCCAGGAATGTCCGGATATTGTCTTAGCATAGCCCATTTATACTTACGTCATTAAATCTACTCACTTGAAATTCTTCAAAATAGAGACATACGTATGCGATGCATTTGACCTGATTAAATATCAATAAATTTGAATGTGCTACGCCTGGCTTGCCTTTATCAGAATGACTAATCGTGGCACACAGAAGGATTAGTCAGCATTAAGGCGATTTATTAACCTAAATTTCAGTCAAATATTCGTACGGTAGAGTCAGCTGTATTTCTCCAGCGCTCTGCACATGCAATAGCGCCGCAGCTTTCTCATATATACGAGGAAGTTATACCTTAATACATATATCTACTTTACTGATAGACGTCAGTATATATAGATTATAACGATTATCTAGATAATATAAATGTAGACACTTGATAACAAATACACGTAGGCATGGAAACAATGATGTGTATTCAGCTATGTATCTCGCAAATATACAGAAGTAAACAAAACCTCACATATATCAGATTAATACGTCCAGAATAAAGGCATCATTGGACCAATGCGGTTCCTAACCATATAGTAGTACCTTTTTTTTCTTAACATAGTTAACCCCAAACAAGGCAGGCCGCCACTGTAGATGTAAGGGGTTACTGAGAAAAAAGAAAAGGGGAGAAGATTGGGGGGGGGGCAACCTAAATTGGGATCTGCGCAGCGAGATGTCTGTTTACATTAGTTTTAAATTTCTGCATGTCAGTACTGTCGGGGAAACAGGGGGCAGGGAGGGAGTTAAAGAGGCCAGCAGCACGAGGAAAGAAACTATTTGAGTAGAAGGCTCTCCGGCATCTGGGGACCTCCACAGTTAATGAATGAGATTTAGTTGATTGTCGAGTTAGTCTAGTGAATTTACGTCGAGGGTGCACCAGAGTAGCTAATTCATCGGAGCATAATCTATTGAAGTATTTGTAAAACAAACACAAGGATGCTACATTGCGACGATGGGACAGGGACTGGAGCTTGGTTGACAGTGACGGACCTATTAGGTTGGCGATTCTTTTTTGGACCTTGTCAAGGAGGGAGATACTAGTAGATTATGCACCAGCCCAGATGTGACAACTATACTCCGTGCATGAGCAGACCGTGGCTTTGTAGAGATACAGGATAATGTCAGGTGTGAGGAGTTTACTAGCACGGTAGAGGGAGCACACCTTCTTAGCGGCAACCTTGGAAATGTCTTCAATGTATTTGTTCCAATTCATGTTACCTGTGAAGGTTAGGCCGAGGAGTTTGAATGTAAAAAGAGTGCCAGCACGTTTCCAAGGCACAACGTTCTAAAGGTGTCGTTCGACGAGCACTCGACGTGGCCGCCTTCCTGTCGATCCTCGAATCGGTTGGCCTTGACAGAGGGGATGGCAAACGACCTGATAGCCTAACGGTGTTTCCCTTTACAAACGGTAAGTCATTGATATGGGATGCGACTTGTGTCGACACTTTTGCGCCCTTTCTCGGAAATCTTAGTCTATTAATGACGCGCAACATCAGACACAATCGCGAATTGTCTTGGCTTTACGGGCGCCTTATTAGTGGAAACGCCTTGAGTCTGCTATCGGCCTGCAAAGCCACCCGGACATTACAAAACAACTATTAACTGTGATACAATTATATATAGGTATCAGGATTTCTCGATATTGAACTAAACAATGTTCAAGAGACGAATAAGGGATTTATTAATTATTTATTGAATTATTAATCTTATAATCTTTTTCACCGAATGGATAAGTGTAATATATTTGTTTCTTATTTTTTATTTGTGATTGAATAAAACTTCATTTATATGAGCAACATCTCAATTATTTATTCCTGTAACATATCAAACACAAACCTAATAAAAAAGGGGTATTCATAATATAGCATGAATATATCTATAGATGTACAATGACTAATCGTAGTAATCTCCAGAAAAGTGTTATGAATACACGTGGTACGTGCCACAGCAAACTAGTGAAACAATAAGCAGAAATCGATAGTAAGACACTATACGAAAGTATTAAAACATGTTATAGATAATCATAATTTACGAGTATATTGAAACGGTAGGCTCTCAAAGGAGCTGCCATATTTAAACGGCTAGTGTAGTCTGCTTAAGTGGGGAAAGGGAAAATTTAAAACTGTTAACTTGTTTTCTGATATTTGCGTATTATTTTGCAAATATTAATTTGTTTTAAATTGTTTAAATCTGAATTATTCTGTCGCCGTCGTAGAATCCTAACCCTAACCCTAACCTTAACCCTAACCCTAACCCTAACCCTAACCCTAACCCTAACCCTAACCCTAACCCGAACCCGAACCCGAACCCGAACCCTAACCCTAACGCTAACCCTAACCCTAACCCTAACCCGAACCCTAACCCTTGGGATTTTGCAAATGATGCCCGACGCAATGCCTCTTGACGAAAGGTGGTTTGTAAAGCTAAAACATTTGTCAATTAAATAAAAATGGCAAGGTCCTTCGTAACGTAAAGTAGATTACGGTTAGAGGTCAAGGAAGCATGCAACCGCATTATATTTCAGTACTAGAACAATAGAAGACAGACCTTCCTAAAGTACAATCCTTTCACCGAAGTAGGGGCGATGTCAACGTTGTAGTATCAAGACTGATCCACGAACATTGCTTTTATGAACATCTAAAAGTACTCGTCCACAGGATCCGTTGTTCTAGTCATCTCTTTACTGTGCATGATAAGTGTTGTGAAGTTGTCCAACAGTAAATAATAAATAAAGGAAGTCAAGTCGAGGGTTGGTTTAACAAGTGTATTAACAAAGTAAGAAAGTGACTAGCACTTGGCTAGACAGTTACAAGACTGTGCTTTGTCTTCTCTGTGTCTCTGGTGACTCGCACTATTTATAGTGACAACCGGTGTTGTTTCTCCTGTGTAAGAACGGCCGGTGTAACAATAAGCTAGCATGTTACGTGCGGAATCGTAAATGGAGGGTTAGGGTTAAGATAACGATGTTCCTTCTGCGTATGGGCTATTGCCATTTTGATGTGCATTCTGCGTCAAACCTTTTCAAAGTTTTACACATCATATTTTTTGTCTATCAGACCAACATTTTAAGTAACATTTAATTTGATCTGTTACGTTTAAGTTAAAAATATTTTGTAGCACTTAAAAATAAATTTTATTTTCATCTCTAAACGTGGATTTTCATATGGTAACTTCTATGAACCGCCGTCATAGTTCAGGTCGTATATGTAAATATCATGATTTAGTATAAACGTTTGTACTTTAGAAATAATTAGAGACGAAAATATTTTTAATTCTCATAATGTTCTAGGTTAATAACAATGTATCAATTTATTCATATTGTTCTCTTTATTACTGCGGCTGTCTTAATCTAACCTGGATCTTTGTACATATATATTTATATACAAAAATCTTTCCCACCAAGCAATTGCATTTTACAATATTAAGACCTTTTGTCTATTATTACATTTTGTTTATTTATTCGTCAGTTAATTTTTGCAAACTGAATGTTTTGAGATGATGCCTTCCGGTATACGGATGAATTACTTTACATAACACTTGGTGTTTCGTCGTATTGTGCTTTTAATATCTCCTTTAGTTTCAACATTTTGGGATAACATTTGAGCCGATGTATTCAACCGTTTGATTTCCGGTAAAATTTAAAAATATGAAATGTTCATCAGATTCCAAGATTAACGGAAATTAGACTCCCACGAATAAATACATTGGTAAAAAATACTGAGAGCGCTTCAGTACAAGATTAGAGTCAGTAAATGAGGCAAAATTGTAATCAATAAGTAACACGCTAAGCGGAGAGATTATTTCCTCAAATGATAATATATTAAGAATATGTGTAATTATGTCTTCATAAAATTACGACAAAACTAATTTAAATTCTTTGGGTAATTAATTTAACGAAAATGTAAACGAAGTATTTTTTTATTTGAAGTGCAAATAATTGCATCAAGTTGAATGTAATTATTTGCTTATTTCAATGGAGATGCAAATGTTTTCGCCCCGAGTGATAAAACAAATGAATGTCTTTACTAGACTTTAATTAAAACTGGATAGTGATTTCTAATTAAAGATAACTACACACGCACTTAATGTACGTACATACACACATACAACTATCTCTATTTCTATCTTTCTCATAATATATATATATATATATATATATATATATATATGCTCATTTATATATGAATATGCATATATATATATATATATATATATATATATATATATGCTCATTTATATATGAATATGCATATATATATATATATATATATATATATATGCATACGTGTATATTAGTGCTAATGGGAATAATATTAATAAAATTAATCAATATTTCAGAAAAAATAGATTCTATATGATCCGTAAACACACCGACCTATATATATATATATATATATATATATATATATATATATATATATATATATGTGTGTGAAAAGATGACAGACAGAAAACAAGTCAAAGTGCAGGAGAAAAACAAAAACAAGAGATTCTTTTACCGGTTTCGTTCGTGGTGAACGTTTTCAGAAAATGAAGACGTTCCCCACGAACGAAACCGGTCAAAAAATCTATTGTTTTTGTTTTTCTCCTGCACTATGACTTGTTTTCCATCTGTTATCTTTTCACACATTTTGTCCATCACGACACTTCATTTTCATTAATTATCGTGTACTATACCCCATATATATATATATATATATATATATATATATATATATATATATATATATATATATATATATATATATATATATATATGGGGTAAGGTACAACGGAAAGCAGCTCCTGCACTTTAACCTATTTTCCGTTTGTCATTTTTCACACATTTTGTCCACCACGACATTTCATTTTCATGAATTATCGTGTACCTTACCCCATACTGTCGACATGGAAAACAATGGCAGCAATGGCACACTCATGGGAAGATACAAACGTTTTTACTCTAGCAGATGCTTCTCACGATAACAGAAGATTTTTCCTCAACCGTTGCATTGAAGAAAAGGTCATCTCCAAAAGTTCACACAAACTCACCTACTTGTCATATTTCAACGTCACTTAAAGTCTTCTCATATTGTCCAATTGCATCATCCGTTCCTCATCCTAAAAAATAAAATTAGTTCTAAATCTTCACTTTTTCTGAAGACGTTCGCCAACACGAACGAAACCGGTCAAATCTCTTGTTTTTGTTTTTCTCCTGCATAAAGTGTCATTTTTCACACACACATAAATTTTACGCTCTTAATTTTAATTTTCTCAAATTGTTAAGCACTCTACTGGGATTTCTCCTATTATCTTAAAACATAATTTAAATTTATTACTGCGGAGTTTTCATTACCTACTGGGGAGTTTGAATTACCTACAAGGGAGTTTGAATAACTTACTAGACACCATCCTCGAGTGTCTTCGGTCTCTCTGTGCAAGGGTTTGTCAGGATAACATGACATGAGGATACTTCATCCTACAAATAAACCCTGACCAAATATTCAAAATACCATAGTATTCGAAACAAAAATAAGATCCCATCGACACGGCTATACATTTGCTCATACGAGGAATGGTGCACCTTATCCAAGTAATGTTACCTCAAGTAACACCACTTAGCTGGATACTCCACCAGACTAGATGTATTATTGCCCTAGAATGCTGTAATACCAAGAGCCCAAACGAAAGATATACTATAACATAATCTACTGGTCAAATGGGGAGAAGAACACTAATTTTCTTAACTTCTTTACTGACTCAACATTTGAGAGATAAACTAGAACTTTAATAGAATCTTCCAATATATATTTATCTTATATGGAGATCAAGTGTTAGCCCCAGGTAGGGGCCTCTTGATTTCTGAGAACTTCGACTGAAGTAAAAATCAACAAAAAATATATAATATGATAATAAACCTTTTAAATTATTATCCACATACACATGTGTTTCATCTTTTTCTATGAATCATCAGTATAGAGTATGTTTGTTTTGCTGGTCACACAATTCGAACCTTAGACCCAAGTCAACATTTTTTAACTTTTGTCTGAACCACTAGAATCATGCAGCAGACTTAACAACCACTGCTAAAGAAAGATAATTAAGGTCTATTTATGTCTTTGCAGGTGGACATATCTAGAATGCTGTTACAAATAGAGTTCAATGACCTAGTCGAACGGAACTTCGCACTACGCATCAATATTGACAGCTTAATTATAATTCTCTTAAAGGGCCCGTCCTAGCGTTAAAAGAGCTATAAACAATATTATGATGAATATCTTAGAATTCTGATGATGTCGAAATAAACAATAGACGACAACATAAGAAGGCAATATTTTCTACTTCGTCCTTTTAAATGCTAAACTTAATATAGATAGGTTCATCAATGAACTCTAAAAATAGAGAACCGTCTATAGCTAATATATATAGGTTCATCGATGGACTTGAAAAATAGAGAACCGTCTATAGCTAATATATAGAGGTTCATCGATGGACTCTAAAAATAGAGAACCGTCTATAGCTAATATATATAGGTTCATCAATGGACTTGAAAAATAGAGAACCGTCTATAGCTAATATATAGAGGTTCATCGATGGACTTGAAGAATAGAGAACCGTTTATAGCTAATATATAGAGGTTCATCGATGGACTTGAAAAATAGAGAACCGTTTATAGCTAATATATAGAGGTTCATCAATGGACTTGAAGAATAGAGAACCGTTTATAGCTAATATATAGAGGTTCATCGATGGACTTGAAAAATAGAGAACCGTTTATAGCTAATATATAGAGGTTCATCAATGGACTTGAAGAATAGAGAACCGTTTATAGCTAATATATAGAGGTTCATCGATGGACTTGAAAAATAGAGAACCGTTTATAGCTAATATATAGAGGTTCATCAATGGACTTGAAGAATAGAGAACCGTTTATAGCTAATATATAGAGGTTCATCGATGGACTTGAAAAATAGAGAACCGTTTATAGCTAATATATAGAGGTTCATCAATGGACTTGAAGAATAGAGAACCGTTTATAGCTAATATATAGAGGTTCATCGATGGACTTGAAAAATAGAGAACCGTTTATAGCTAATATATAGAGGTTCATCAATGGACTTGAAGAATAGAGAACCGTTTATAGCTAATATATAGAGGTTCATCGATGGACTTGAAAAATAGAGAACCGTTTATAGCTAATATATAGAGGTTCATCAATGGACTTGAAGAATAGAGAACCGTTTATAGCTAATATATAGAGGTTCATCGATGGACTCTAAAAATAGAGAACCGTTTATAGCTAATATATATAGGTTCATCAATGGACTTGAAAAATAGAGAACCGTTTATAGCTAATATATAGAGGTTCATCAATGGACTTGAAGAATAGAGAACCGTTTATAGCTAATATATAGGTTCATCAATGGACTTGAAAAATAGAGAACCGTCTATAGCTAATATATAGACGTTCATCAATGGACTTGAAGAATAGAGAACCGTTTATAGCTAATATATAGAGGTTCATCAATGGACTCTAAAAATAGAGAACCGTTCATAGCGAATATTATATAGCATTATTGGTATATTTGAGGAATGCATTTTTCTCAAACGACTCAAATGAAAAGAAAAAGGTACAGTTTTATTAAGAATGCGCACCGTGTTTCAGCGCAATCGCAAAAAATATTAATATTACTTTTTACAGTTCCGGGTTCGGCTTCACACGCTTCTGGCGATGTATTATGCTATGCGTCTGTTGCAAAGTATAAAGTTAAATACATTTTTGTCAATTACCTTTATATAGAAGAGTCCGGTAGTAATTAGGTTCTGTTCTGATAGAGAAGTTTGCTTCCTTGTGATTATTATTTGTATTTTATATATGTAAATGTATATATATATATACATATATATATATATATATATATATATATATATATATATATGTGTATATATATATATATATATATATATATATAAATATACGTTAGTGGAGCACTTTCGACTAGTCTTCTATCTGTGTCTGCTTCTAGATACATATAAATCTTAATTTCCCTTAATTACGTGACATTTTTCGTTGGCCGAGTGGATATGGCGACTGCTTGCAGATTCTAGGCTGACTCTGTGAAGCAGGTTCGCGCTTCCCGACCATCTGAAATTATTACTTTCCTGCACTGATGAGAGCAATAAGCTTGAAACTCTAGCATCTGTAGGTATTAATACTTTAATATATATATATATATATGGCCCAAAACTAGATCTTTGACGCAAAACGTAATAAAAGACTGTCAGTTTCATTTGCATGATTTTGGTTATTCGGACAACATTTCTCATCTTGAGTGTTATCATCACTACGTTTCGGCCGCTGTAAACTCCGGCCTTCTTCAGGTGTATCTCTTCGAACTCGAGAATATTTCTGTCGAACGCGGGAATCTGAACGGAATTTCGAACGGGCGTAGCTTGCCTTTGTTTCGTCAGCCATGACTGGGAGAAGTCTTCAGATTCCCGAGTTCGGCAGAAATATCGTCGAGTTCGAAGAGATACACCTGAAGAAAACCGGAGGTTACAGCAGCCGAAACGTTATGATGATAGCACTCAAGATGGGAAATGTAGTCCAAACCAAACTTATGCGAATTATCAATCCTCATCTAAAAAATTCAGAAATATACTGTCATTTTCATAGTTAAACATTATCATTAAATGTTAACATCTTAATTAAATCTGTTTCATTCTTCCTCATGAAGTATATATTTTCAATATAATTTTCCTTTAAAATATTCTCGATTCTGTCTTTTCTTCCCACCGATTGTTCGTTGGCATTTCCTCTCAATAAGTTTCATATGTGCACTGAACATTTCCGATTTTTTTCTTATTTGACTAATATTCGTTGGATTATTTATTCTTGCACTGAATCATTTATTATCCAATCTTTGTGATATCAGAAATTGTGTTTTCGCTTGAACGACGATAATGAGGTGTCCAGTTTTTGTTTTATCAACGCTGGATCCCAAGAGACACACATTACTTGGGCAAACGTTCAACACTTCAGATTTGATTTTTCTACTAGACAAACGATTGATTGGTTTGAAAAAGCAAATATAAATACTGTATTACTTAGTTTTTATTTGAAATGGTTGCACTTAATTGCTATTAGCTGCCAAATATTGATGGAAAATAAACGAGGAAATATATTAAATATAGCTTCTACCCTGAACAACATATTACCATTGTTATTACAATGTTTTATTTCTAAAATAATGCAAACCGTAGTATATATATATATATATATATATATATATATATATATATATATATATATATATATATATATATATATATATATATAAGAAAGGGTATTTAGACATATTTTTAAACCATTGTTTCGTAATATTATTTTTTTTTTTGTTGAAAAAACCATAACAATGGTGGTGTAAAATAAATAAAATTTTAATCTTATCTTTCGAGAATATACTTCTCCTTTTCAAAGAGTGTTTTTCTTTTCTTCTTTTTTTTCATCGTCCAATGGTAATGGACTTCTGGGTCAGAAAATCACGTTATGTCTGCAGGCGAGGTGACGCCGGTTTGAATAAGAAAAAAAGAAAAACACTCTTTGAAAAGGAGAAGTATATTCTCGAAAGCAAAGATTAAAATAAATTTTATTTATTTGACACCACCATTGTTATGGTTTTTTCAAAAAATAATATATATATATATATATATATATAATTAACTTGTTACAAATATCCAGGGGGTATAAATCCGAAGGAAGTTGAAACCGGGTTTATGAGAGTGCTCAATGAAAATTCAGAGCAAAATATATTTTTTGTTGGTGATTTTATTATTCCATTAATTGCGACAAAATATATGCTGTTTCATTAACGCTCGCAATGAACGTCAACTCTTCAAGCGACAATGGAATCAAATGGCAACCTCAACCGAAAATTGAAGATGCATTAGAGGGAGGGGGGACGGAGATGGAGCTCGGCCTATAACGAGGACATTAGAAGGGAGGGGGAGAGGGGGAGACCCCAACAAGTCATGTTTTAAAAAGTTGCGTGGGATGTTCTCTCGTGTTTGTGGTCATCGTGACCTCAATTAAAGCCAGGGCGGGGGGGGGGCAGGTTTGGTTATATTTAATAATGAGAATAGAATTATAATTATAAAGTTATAACTGTCATTTTTGTTGTAGTAGGTAATAAACGTGTAGATAAAAATGTTTGATAATTTTAATTTAGGGTATTAATTGCTACTTTTGCATTCTAATTTAATATAGTTATTTATGGCTTGCTCAGTAATTGTAGTGAATTTTGTTGTGATAATATTTTTTTAATTGTGATTATATTATACTAAAATCAATACTAGTGGAATCATTATATAAAAGAAGTTTAATGGTGTTACCATTTTTAGTATTAATAAAATCGATTACAATAACAATAATAATAACAATGCCAATCATACCTACGATAGTCGCAGTGATAATAGCATTAATAAAAATAAAAATAACAAGATAATAATATAATAATAACAATAACGATAATAATAATAATAATAATAATAATAATAATAATAACGATAATAATAATAATAATAATAATAATAATAATAATAATAATAATAATAATAATAATAATAATAATAATAATAATAATAGAGGGGGAAATTTGAAGATATTTAATCTATAAGTATAATATATATATATATATATATATATATATATATATATTATATTTGTCGCTCCTCGTAAAATAAGTAGAGCACTCTAATGATAGTACAAACACAGCATGACGTCACTAGCTTTATAATGCATCATTCCTGCTTTAATAGAAGTAGAATGCCTGGACATCAAGCCGCTTTTAAAGGTGTTAAAATTATCATTGTTTATCGGCTATTCAAATATTGGCCGCGCGGTTAACGACGTTGGATTTAAGTTGAAAAATACTTGTAATCCAGGGTTTCGAATCGTACGACCGGTAATGAATAGTCACATCTCTATGCTGATGAGTCTCGATTGAAAAGGGACGAAATGTATACGTACATAGATAATAAACAATAACATATATATATATATATATATATATATATATATATATATATATAATGACATATTGTAAATTAGTGCTTTAAATACCTACAGCCCACGTTGTTTCGGGCTTAAAACCTCACAAGAGTAAGGAGTAAAAATCAAGGTAATTTCATAGTTTACAGTGTATGTTGGCCCAAAACTTTCTTTTTCTTCACGGGAATTCAATGGTAAAATTATATTAATAAACATGTACATGAACAAAGGAAAGACACGAGCTGGAAAAAGAATGTATAATGATCAATGGAATTATCATTGAAATCGATCATCCATCTCTGGAGACCGACCAGTCGTCAGCCGATTGTAATTTGCTGTCATTTCTCTCTCCTCATGCATTGTGTCTCGTTACTTCCTCATCAGGGTTGTAAATTATTCATAACAAAACTCATCTTTAGTCCAATAACTCATATGTCAAGTTTTCAATTCGTTTAAACCCTTAGAGGTTTAGTTCGGAATATTTAAAACCAATAAATGATTGTTTGTTTTTTTAGTAATGTAAACATTCTAGTATTGCTTCTCTTTATTTTGCGTGTCTCTTTTATGGTATATCAACTTTGTTTTGTATCATTTATACCGGAAAACAATACCCATTAAAAAAACAATTTATCAGCGATTTTAGACAAATAATAATATTAAAGTTGAAATTATACCGGAAAGCATTATTCATGGTTCTGAATTTTTGTAAAAAGGACTGATAATTCGTATAATTGCGATTATCCGGACTACTGTTTTGATCTTGAATGTGATCATCACAACGTTTCGACTGCTGTAACCTTTGGCCTTCTTCAGGTGTATCTGTTGAATCTCGAGAATATTTCTGCCGAACTCTGAAATCTGGACGGAATTTCGAACGAAACCCTTTTATTTAATCCACAGGGTACCATGCTCTCCTTCTGTTTGCCATGACTGAGAGAACTCTTTAGTAAGCCGAAATTTCTCGTATCGCCCGCACCGAGGATTGAACCTTCAACCTTAAGATGACTATCCCTTAGAACTGAATTTTACTTAGTACTATATCCACTGCGCCAGTACTATATCCCGTGGTAAATATACAGCCTTATTGAGTTCATCCAGTAAACCCACCAATGTTACATAAAGAGAGGTTTTGACAATATGAAGATACTTCACTTTTATTTGCTAACGATAGGAATACCGTTGTGTTGGGTTGAAGGATTAACCCCGTCGAACTAGTAATGATAAACAGCATGCCCCTGTTTTGCTTGGTTGCTATGCAGGTATAATCGCGGAGCTCATCTTAGGTTAGAGTAGTTTATAACTCTTAACCAAACGCAACATGCTAACCCTAACCCCAAACCTAAAACTAGCCCAAACCCTTCCCCTAAACCCTTAACCTTAACCTTAATCCTGAACCTAAAACCTAACCCTAACTTATACCCTAAATACCAAACCCTAAACTCTAACCCTAACCCTAACCCAAACCCCTAACCCTAAACCTAAACCTTTACCTAACACTAAACCTTTACCCTAACCCTTACTCCAAACCTAGCCATAACCACAAACACTAACCATAAACGCTAACCCTTACCCGTACCCGTAACCTAACCCCTAAACCCTAACTCTAACCCTAAACTTGAACCCTAACCCCCATCCCAAACGTGTCCGCTTTGCTTAGCTGTCTTGTTATTCGCTGAAGCGTAGTACCCAATAATCTTTTCTGAAAACACCACAGCCCAGTAGGCGTGCTCTTTGAACATAGATAAACGTAGTCCACCGACGAATCCGAATGAGTTTCTTTTTCTGTAAAATCTGTTACTGTTATTATACTTGGCTGCCTTGAGTTTAAAATCTTTTCTGTGCCCAAAACAATTATACATATATAAATATACATATATATATATATATATATATATATATATATATATATATATATATATATATATATATATATATATATATATATATGGGAAAATGAAAAAGGAAAACCAAAAAATGGATGTTTTTTATGTGTACATCAACGTTTCGTCTTTATTTATAAGACTTCATCAGGATGATAATATAGAGAAAAATGTCATGCAAGCACAAACACATGTAGGGTTGACATATTGGGAAAAAGGAAGAAAATAATGGCCACTACTGGGTGGACGTCCGTACTTGGTGAGGAGTGAAAAATGAATGTTGATGAAAATGAGTGGGGAAGAAGTGGAAAGATGGGGGTGAGCAAGGACTACTGTGGCTGGTAGTAAGAGAAAGAGGTGGGGGGATGAGCAGGAATAATGTGGATGGCAGAGAGGGAGTGGAGGAGAGGGAGGAAGGAATTCAACGCACAGGTTGGATCATAAAAAATTCTTTGCCTGATGAGACCTCAGCTCTTGAGAGCTGTAGATCGATAACATCGACATGCCAGTGTAGCAGACCTTGTACATGTTTGAATAAAAGCATTCACAATACAGCTCTATATTTTTATTGAGCACTCTTTTATAAGCCCGTTTGGATTCCCTTTGGATTTCTACCCTGTGGATTTTTACCCTACCTGGATTACTATATATATATATATATATATATATATATATATATATATATATATATATATATTTACGAGACCTGTGTAAAAAATATCCGACCTTAGGCCAGAAAATATTTGAAATACGTGGCCAGGTTGCGATCCTAATAACCTTCAAAGTAGGCCCCTTTTGCTTGTACACACTTAGCCCACCGATCCATCCACTGCCGGAAACACTTCTTGAAGTGTTATTTTAAAATGGTTCTCATCTCCACCGTCGCGTTAGATTCAGCAGGTGTTTGGAGAAGATGCGATGTGTAACACAAATTAAGGAATAGTTAAACCGATTCAAAAATGGCCGCACATCAGCAGAGAGTGACCAGCGTTCTGGCAGGCCCCAAACTGCTCGGAGTGCATTTGTTGTTGAGAGGATGCGAAAAAAAGAGATAATTCGGAGCGGCCTGTTTAAATTGTTGTACGTTTTTTTTATATATGTGTACGTATATTAATTGCGATTGTTTGTACCTAATCCTTAACTTTTTCTGCTTTCCTATTTCTTCACAATAATTTCATTCCTATGTATTTCCTTTTTTTAAAATTAAATGCGTTTAAAATCTGTTTCCTTCCCATTCTTCGGTTAATTTCTCATTCTTTTCGATTTACGTCTCGATATTTCGCTGTAAAATAAAAATCATTTCGATTTCTTTAGACAACTGAAAGCTAATATAATGCATTCGAGTTTGTAAACGGTAATTTCATTTCCCATTTCAATATGGCGTTCGCACAGCGGAATTACAATTGTCGTCCGAAAAATTATACGAAGACAAAAAAATAAAATGAGAAACAATACCAACTATACATTGAAGGAAATTCTTAAAGATTTTTTTATTGATTTCTTATTTTGTGTGACATTTAAAATTAGTTTATCGAAAATAAAACCTACGTGCGAATTGGACACTTTTTTGTCCCTATTTCTGTTGCTTTTTATTTATTCTTACATATGCGTCCTTCTAGTACAATGAAAACAAATTTGCATGAAATAACATTTCCATCACATTTCGATGCGTCCAAGCATATATTTGATCGGCTCTGTCAGTCGATTCTTCTGACACGCTTATTTTTCTAATCGAATTTTACGGTTTTACGTACCGTTTTAAGTAACACATTTTATTCTACATGTCTGTTCATCTATATAAACGGTTGGTCTTTCAAGTGTAAGTTTTTAATAGCATTTTAATCGAGCTATCATTTTCGATTTAAATATAATTTCAATCATTTTGTGCAGGCAAAAGTTTGAAACACTATTAGCATGGCGCAGATTGATTGGAAGTATTTCGTGCCGTCCCCCGTTTTTATCACTCAAAACACCACGCAATACCGGATGTTTAATCATAGAACATTGTAGCCCTTGTAATGTCGACTCTGTTTATGACTCGACACTACTAATAAACCCGGATATAGTCACCCGATCCAATCAATCAGATCTCATCAAAGTGTTGTTACAGCAGCAGCTACGAATACACTATAAAATGACTGTTTTTAACATAGTTCACCCCAAACAAGGCATGCCGCCACTGTAGACGTAAGGGGCTACTGGGAAAAAAGGGAGAAGATTTGGGGGAGGGGGTAAACCTAAATTGGGATCTGCGCAGATGTCTGTTTACATTAGTTTAAAATTTCTGCATGTTAGTACCGTCGAGGAAACAGGAAGAAGGGAGGGAGTTCCAGAGGCCAGCAGCACGAGGAAAGTAGCTATTGGAGTAGAAAACTCTCCGACATCTGGAGACGTCAACAGTGAATGGATGGGATTTAGTTGATTGTCGAGTTTTTCACTCAAAGTTCATTTGGGGCCTCTGCCCATGCCCTCGACTCTCGACGACCGACGATGTCGCCCCGGTCTCTGTCGACTGCACTTTCTACACCTACATTTGTCAAGAATTACGACACTCTTTCCAAGCTACGACTTCTGGGCAACTCCTTCTCCAGCTCTTACATTTGTCTGCCTCCCCAGTCCGTGTTCTCTGAAGCTCTTGCCCCAGCACCTCCCAGTGGATCCTACTCCACCACCTCCCAGCAGATTCTACTCCAGCACCTCCCAGCAGATCCTACTCCAGCACCTCCCAGCAGATCCTACTCCAGCACCTCCCAGCAGATCCTACTCCACCACCTCCCAGCAGATCCTACTCCACCACCTTCCAGCAGATCCTACTCCACCACCTCCCAGCAGATCCTACCCCACCACCTCCCAGCAGATCCTACTCCACCACCTCCCAGCAGATCGTACTCCACCACCTCCCAGCAGATCGTACTCCACCACCTCCCAGCAGATCCTACTCCACCACCTCCCAGCAGATCCTACTCCATCACCTCCCAGCAGATCGTACTCCACCACCTCCCAGCAGATCCTACTCCACCACCTCCCAGCAGATCGTACTCCACCACCTCCCAGCAGATCCTACTCCACCACCTCCCAGCAGATCCTACTCCACAACCTCCCAGCAGATCCTACTCCACCACCTCCCAGCAGATCCTACTCCATCACCTCCCAGCAGATCCTACTCCACCACCTCCCAGCAGATCCTACTCCACCACCTCCAGATTTAGACGTGTCCTAGTATCTGTGTTATTAGCCCAGTCAATTACTCTATCAAAGTTAAGTTTGAAATCACATTTTCAATGTTAAACGCACCATCACTAAACATTTGTATAAGAGACACTGCTCGTTGTGCGTCTGCCACGCTTAAATTTGAAATATCATTTTCACAGTTAAACACGCCGTTTTGAGTGACAGTTTTTTAATGAGTCAGTTTATCTATATAAACGGCTTTACCAACTGATCTGTCACGTTTAAACTTTCAATTAAATTTACATCGGTCCTTTCAGGTTTTTGTACATATAATGTATTGGCTTAAGTTTGTAATAGTATCATATTCATTAAATACACTGATTAAAGAAACACGTATGATTTAGACGTATTAAATATTCTATATTAGAAAGTGTGTTTGTAAGTATGTATGTCCCTCTAATTTTTTTAAATAGTTTCTGTTTGTTATTTTTGTTTGTAGATTCGTCCACGCATCTTTAAAAGAAGCGTCATCGATTTGTCAGGTTTACGCTTTAAATCTCAGTTTCATGGCAAACTGCGTAGAGTAAATAGACGCATCTCAATCATGAGAATGTTTTTAATGTTAATGTTTTATTATCGTCTGTGATGAGAATGTGTGTTACAGTTTCTATGTCTTCGTTGATTTTCTGAATGCAGTATTTATTTTTTCCCCTCTTGTAAATGTCCGGTATTCGCTGTTGCCAGTTGTAAGGAATGGCACACACAAACAAGGAATAATTCGATTGTCCGCACTCGAAATTGCACAGCGTTCTTTTATAACACTTCGCGAATCAATATGGCAGACATTTCTCAGGTTTACACAGATTGAAAAAATAAAAATGCCAATGAAACTCTTGTCGTCTATACAATTCTTGTACTTTTATTATTTTGATTTTCTTTGTTTCTTTGCTTTCCTACTTATGTGTTCGTTTTGGTATTTCTTTCTTTTTCTCTCTCTTTTTGTTTATTTCCGTCATTTGTTGTCTTTTTTCTTTTTTCCATATCTCACTGTTTTTTTATTTATTATTTGGTACAGAAAATCAGTAGAACATCAGTACCTTTGGTTTCAAGCTCAGAAGGTGTTTGTCTCCCGGCTATCTTCAGCTTTGTTGTCACTTGGTAGAGAAAATGAAGGTTCTCGTATAAACCACGCTTAGACACGTTATTTGCTTTGTTAGAGAAAGATGTGTGATATTAAAAAGCTTAATAAAGACAAAAAAAGGGGAAAAAATATAAAAGTTAAAGTTTAAAATCAAAAATGTATATGTTGTTACATCGGCCGTTCTAACAGAAGAGAAACTACACCGGTTCTCACTATAAATAGTGCGAGTAGACAATCACCAGGGAGAAAAAGGACAGTATTGTAACTGTCTAGCCGAGTGCCAGTCAGTTTCCTTACCTTTGTACCTTTTATGTTAATACACTTGTTATCTTAACACAACCTCGACTTGACTTCTTCTTTTTACTGTTGGACTACTTCACAACATATATTATTTACAAATCCTGTGAGTCAGTATTTGTTAAGTGCTGTTTTTATCTGGGTTAGGGTTTAGGTTAGGGTTAGGGATAGGGTTAGGGTTAGGGTTAGGGTTAAGGTTATTTGTTTTGAAAGCTGAAATTAGTTTCGTCTAAATTATGTTTAAATCATGCGTAAAATATGAATTAGTAACAATGCTTACCTTTTATCAGATAAAAGACGCCCCAGGTGAGATGAATCACTCTTTTTATTGTTTTGTGCCTAATTTTAATGAGATTAAAAGCATAATAGATTAATAATATCACATTAAATAGATAAAAAATATTAATTTAATGCATAACACCAGAATATTATCGATTGTCAAAACTTCTATTTCACTAAAAAGATTATATTTTCGCACAGGTTTAACAAAAGGCATGTGATTTAGCTTGTATTAATTAAGTTGGTGTTAACACATTTTGAATATTTAAATATTTTCTTAATCCAGAAACCTGTCCTGATGCATTAATATCAGCTAGCAGTTAATATTTTTTTATTGTCATAGTTTATGAAGTCGATATAATCGGGAATAATACATTGGTCGTTGCATCCGGTCATGACGGTCATACTCGTCGGGTGGAGCCATGCCAGCTTCTATCGAGTATTCGCGGTTATATGTGACGGTGTTTTTTTTCTAAACGAAAGGAAACTCTTAGTTGTATACTGATATACGGAAGGGTGAACTCATCTGTGTCGTTTATGAACATCATTGTTATTACAAGCTGAGTAGTAACGACATTCCTGTTAGTTTAACCAAGGGGCGGGCAACCTTTTCAGAGTGAGGGCCAGCTGAGACTTTTGGAAGGAGCCCGCGGGCCGGAGTGAAAAACGAAATCTCAGAATTACTATATTTTGTTTACATGAATAGTGTACAAAAATTGCATTGAACACTCTACAAATCTGATATTTTTTCTCAAGAGACTTTTGTATAAGATGTTATAAAAGGCGCCGACGAAGAGCCATTTTGGAATCATCAAAAATTAATGACGGGGGGAAGTAGCAAGTTGATCCAGCATTCCTTTTAACACACCTCACATAGGTTCTCTGTTTCATGCCCTTTTCTCGTCTCACGTTTCCTTTTTGCCTCTCTCTTTCTCTTTTTTCTATTTTTATCTCAGGCCAAGGATTTGAAATTAATAGTGAAAGAAAAATGAAATATACATGCATTATCGCTCGCTGATATTTATACATTTATACATTTTTATCCGACTGTAAATCTTTATTGACACCTATATTTACGTCTATGTCACAGAATGATATGAGTTTTACTGGGAGGTCCGCGGGCCGGATTGCAAGAATAAAGCATAGCAGGGTGGCGGGTCGGACGCTAAGCCTTCGCGGGCCGGATGTGGCCCGTGGGCTGGAGGTTGCCCGCCCCTGGTTTAACCCAATACATACGACGGCCATATTTTATTTGATGAAAAAGTTGTCTCATGCGTATGTCGCGTTGAATTTCTGGGAATTCCCTCGCATGTTATTGTGTTTGTTTTGCCCGGTGATATCGTAGTTAAAGTCTATCAAATGTTTTGCTCTTGTTTGTCATATATGTCGTCCTATCAATATCTAATGGTCTCAATGAAGACCTGATTCAATCAACGTATATTATCTTCAAAGATTTATATTTAATAAATTATCTCTATTAGATAAACAAGTATTTAGAAAATGATTCCAAATAATTAATAATCAAAGGAGTTATTTAAATAACGTTGAATTAAGAAACAACTGATAAAAATTATCTAAAAAAAATAAAACAAGTAAGAACGAAACACACGAAAGAAACAATGCGAAAAAAAGACAAAACATAAATGAGAAATAAATAAATTATTGAAATACTGAAACTTGAAACATGGGAAGATTTAAATAAGTACGGGTATTCTTAAAGTATGTTATTTTTAATATGTTTGTTTAGCCATGAAGATACGCGTCAAAACTTTATCATGACGGATCAGCGGATCGACCGCTTGGAGGACATCGTCTCTTCTAAAGATATAATCGTATCTTAAATTGTAATGTTAGCCAAGCAGGAAAGACTGCCCCAAACCATATTATAAACCAAATCGTAAGAGATCGACGACAAATTCTTTCATATTCTAAAACAATGTGTTTATTCAATCTGCCTTTTTTATTATTGTAGTTCAGAAATGTTTTAGACATCAAGCAGTAAAAAAAGTGGGCTCCCTCTACCGTGCTAGAAAACTTCTCACACCTGAGAGTATCCTATATCTCTACAAATCCATTATCCACCAACGCATGGCATACTGTTGTCATATCTGGACTGGTGTACCATCCACCAGTCTCTCTCTCTCTCTCTCTCTGATACAAAAACTAAAAATTAGTCGCTAATCTAATAAGTCACTCACATCGCCGCGATGTTACAATCTTGTGCTTGTTTTACAATTACTTCAATTGAATGTGTTCCGAAGAACTTTCTGCTCTGGTGCCTTACATCTAGAGTGGTTACTTGCCTTGTTTTGAATGAACTAAGTTTAAAAAAAAAACATCTTGATTTCTTTATCAGTAATATTTTATAAAAGGAATATTTTTACAATTACCGTTGTCCCTTTTTGGAGTTGTTATCTTGGCTTCGCGATAACCAAGTTTCTGAAGCATTGTCCCCGGGATTCTTCATAGTTTTTGTATTAATCCAGTAACCCTTACCCTAACCCTTACCACAACTCGTTTAATTATTTTTCTCAGAGAAAGACGTCTTTCTCTAGTAATTTTGACAACCTCGTATATTGTAAGTATTTCGATCTGCCAGTCAGGCAATTGCTACTTGAAATTATAGTGTGACAGAAAAACGCATTAACAAAGCTTCTAATCGATAGTTTAGTTGGGGTGAGGGTTAAGATTAGATTAATGGTTAGGGTTAGGGTTAGGGTTAAGGTTAAAAGTTGAACAGAATTGAAAATAGACAATCATCCAAAGTAAGAAAGAAAGACACCAGAAAAGATGGAAGCAAAGTTGCAACCCGGAAATAAACGTTTCGCTACATCATTTAGCTCAGAAGCCAAAAAAAGAAGGATTATCATTTGGCGCGAGAAAGGAAACTTGATTGTTTTCTTGCAAGTAGGGTTCCGTTCGGTTTCGCAATGAACATCCTGTTATGCGCAAATGTTGCATACATCTATAAAAGCGAGACATGAATGGAAAAATGCAAAAAGATTTCTAGAACAGAGAAATGAAAGCGTGCAAACGAAAATCTACGACAAACATCCGCAAATAAAATTGAAAGAAAAATGATATACACAACAAAGGTTTCAAGAATCACCTAGAAAAAAAAAATGAACAAGACAAGGAACAACGATATATATATATATATATATATATATATATATATATATATATATATATATATATATATATATATATATGTAAAAGGATAAGGCTACCAAGTATTTTTCAACATTTATTTATTATTTTGTGATTTTATCATTTTATCATTTTATATAACGCGTTTCAAGCGGTGGTCCGCTCTTATCAGATATGTAAATCCATTTTACATATATACTTTTCTCTCGTTGGAACTGCACTAATACTCGAGTACCCTTATATATATATATATATATATATATATATATATATATATATATATATATATATATATATACATATATGTGTGTGTGTGTGTGTGTGTGTAGAACACTTTTGAGAATATTAGTGTTATGTACATTTTATCAAATTATTTTAAATTCATCAATCAATTATATCTATATGTATATGTATATGTATGTATATATATACATGTATATATATATATATATATATATATATATATATATATATATATATATACATAAAGTTATGTTGATAATATGTTTATATATTTCAATGTCGAAGATTTACTTCGATTAGTATAAAGGGATTGTAGGGGGAGTAATGTTGGTACCACTCACGATTTGAAAACTCAAATACATCAAATGTCATTATAGTCAAGTTCAGCAAAAAAACTGTGTATTTCGATTTATTTTGATGATACTTTAAGCTTTATCCTTGAATCTTAGCCATTTTGCAGGATAACAATCATGTTTATTTATTCATGTACTTGTTTGTTATGCCTCCTTAGGCATCTTCCCTTTAACTATGTTCTCAATTCAACCGTAAAAAAAAAACTTACTACACTATCGATATCAAGATCAAATTCTATAAAATATTTCATTTGATATCTCTCATGAGTGCAATCTCATTTTTTCCCTCCTACCACTTTATCTGAATTCATCGAACCTCATCTGTGAGTCATGTGAGTCATTTTTATAAACATCTGAATAACGATTTTAGACATCAGTTTTAATATAATTTTATCTTGAAAATAATCTTTGCATGGGGACATAAATATACATTTATATATATATATATATATATATATATATATATATATATATATATATATATATGATAATTTTATTTACACAGACATGTACAAAATCTGCGACACTGGCATGTCGATGTTATCGATCAACAGTTACTATAAACTGAGATCTCATCAGACAGAGTTAGAATCCGATCTTAACCTCAGATCATATTTGGAGAGAACCAAATATGATCTGAGGTTAAGATCGGATTCTAACTCTGCCTGATGAGATCGCAGTTTATAGTAACTGTTGATCGATAACATCGACATGCCAGTGTCGCAGATTTTGTACATGTCTGTGTAGATAGAATTATCATATATAAAGCTCTATTTTGATATTGAGCACTTTTTATAAACCCGGTTAAAATTCTCTGGATTACCACCCTGTGGATATTTTTCACCTGGATTATTACCATTATATATATATATATATATATATATATATATATATATATATATATATATATATAAATGTATATATGTAAGAGTAGTAGGAGATAATCCCAGCATAATGCTCGATTATTAAGGACAAAAATAAGAGCGTACTTTTTATTACTGTTTGTATTACAGAAAATTTGAATCACATCGGTACCGTCGGTTTCAAATCTTAACAAAGGGGACCTTTCAAAACCTCTTCATCGGACTCTCTTCATCCTCTGGTTATTACTATGCCCCCGGGAAATATCTGTTCACGCGTTCTCGTATTGTCTCATGATATTTTGATTCTCTGCTTAAATTTAATTTCCATCAATTCGGTATTTCTACCTGTAAATTATACCTGTTAATTTAGTTATAGGCGAGCTAAACAGTGTTTTCTTGTCTTAATCTTTTAATAATATATCGATACTATAATAATGTTAGGTTAACCTCAGATCCCAGCAAAAGAAATTGTAAACATTAGGATTTAAAATCTAAATTTCAAAAATAGGACAAGATTAAAACATGAGAATTAGCAACATAAATAAATCCACTGCCGTACGGAGAAAAACGGAGGAAAATAGGAACACATATGTGTCAAAAGTTAACAAAAAATATTTAATAAAATAAACCCTTGTGTATAGTTAACAAAAATCAGTCAGGGTTAATAATTGTAAAAGGGGAACAACTCTTTAATCGCCATAATCAATGAAAGTGCTGGAATCTGCAAGACATATGAGATCTCGAAGTCAAATCTTTCTATCAAGATGAAAAGTGACTTCTTCTGAGCCATTGTTACTTCGTGTCTTCTTTAATAGAAAAGTTGATGGCGTGTAGACTTTAATAGAAAAGAGTAGACCAAAATGCCAAGAGCTGCTCCTATCATCTAATTGAGAAAGCACCCCGCGTACGAATAACTCTAAAGACACCTTGTTAAGATCAAAGACATGATCATAGAGAGAAAGGAACCATATCTGCTGGATAATGTTGAGGGGCTAAGGATAGAAATCATCAGGGATTTTATTTTGTGGATGTCAAAAGAGGGATGTGTCTCAGTAAGGAGAGCGCACTGAACTTACATCATGGTGGAGGATCAGGCGGGCTGGTGTCAGAGAATCGTTGACACTAACACGGCTCTATAATGACGATGTCGGGTATGTATTCTTTTAAACACACGTTCATACAAACACACACCAGTATATATATATATATACATGTATATAATTATTAGTAATAGTCAAGCTTTCAAGGTTAAATCTCAATTTATTATATCGTTTTTTTTTATTCTAACGCCAGAACACACGCACAAACACAAACACACGCACACACACACACATATATATATATATATGTAAATGTATATACATACATATATATATACATATATATATGTATATACATATATATATACATATACATATATATATATACATATATATATGTATATACATATATATATACATATATATATACATATATATACATATATATATATATATATATATATATATATATATATATATATATATATATATATATATATAGTCTTAAACGTTTTTCAACCATTTAAACCATATGAAAAAATAAACACTCTAGACCCAAGTCCTTCCGTGGAAAATTACTTTTCTTGTAAGTCAATTTACTTTTTGCAGTCACTATATTAGTTTGCTTTCAAGAATTTACACTAGTTTTACATTATTGAAGGGATCATCAGTTGGTTACCATGAAAAACTGTTTAGGGAATTTATATATATATATATATATATATATATATATATATATATATATATATATATATATATATATATATATATATATGATTAAAGATAGGGATCAAACGATCTGGCGTAGTTGAAAATGAACAAGGAAAGCCACAAACTATGATATTTATGTGTTCATCAACGTTTTGTCTTAATTGTAAAACTTCCTCAGGATGAAGAAAAATGAAGGAAAAATCATACACGTATCAATTTGGACTTGCATAGGAGTGGTGAGGCTGGTCTGTGAGCGAAAGAAAAAAATGGAGAATTCAAAAATACAAAAAAGGGGGCTGCACGGTATCAGCAGGAGTTTGTAGAGGCCCTAGGGGCGGGGAAATATGTGCTGGTTTGAAAGGTGTTTATCATTTAGCTTTTAACAGAGAAGCGTTTGACTGCTGTTCTTGTCTGGGTCGTCGTGACAAGTGAAACGCAGTTGTCGATGGTGAAGTAGGGGGGAATCCGAGCTAAGGCATTAATGCCACGTTTTTTAAAAAAATAAAGAAGAAAATAAGAAAGAAAAACAAATATTTTTTTAGTAAAAGTAAACGCGTGAAAAGTATGTGTATTTTAATAGTTTTCAATACCATGGATAGAGCAAGTATATATAATTAGGCAGTAGGACACTTAGAATGTGGTAGATGCTTAATCCGAATGTGATTAATACTATAGTATAGCAGGTTTGTGTTAACATACAGTATTTAACGCATTGTATAAATAATGCTCAATACAAAACATACAACAAGTGCGTGTAAAAATATAGTATTACATTTAGTTAGAGATATATACTGAATCCGTAAGTACTCAATATTCTAGATGTAGAGGGTGTGTGTAAAATATAATATTGTACTTGTTCAGTGGTATATGCTGAATCGGAAGTGTCAATATCTTTTATAAAAACCGGTGTGCATAATAATAGTGTTACACATTGTAAGTAGTATATACTACATCGGGAGGTGCTCAATACTCCAGACTGAACAGGTGTGTGTAATAATACTCGTAAGTTGCATATGCTACATAGAGAAAGGGCAAAACCGAACGTTGCCTGAGAATACATAAACATATAAATGTTATTACGTTTTTAAGGAAGAGGGGGGGGGGCAAACTCGCTGTTGCCCAGGAGCACACTTTAACACTTAGGTGAATTTTGTACATTCGTATTATTATTTTCAACACATTAAAACAAGAGAGAGAAATGTAATGGCCGGAGGAGTAAAATGGTGGTTGGGAAAAAGAGGGAAATGTGGATAGGAGCACAGAAATAAAGATCTAGAAACAGAGGCAAAAAGGTAGATAGATAGAGGTTTCAATATAAACATGTCAACACATTTTTAACCTAATTAATCTATATCTTTATGTCCCTGGGCAACTCCGGGTAGCCCTACGATTTTAAATATAAAGAAATTATAAAACTACACATATTTTCATTAAAGTTTCTAGTAAATTATAAGTTTATTAAGTTGTCTTGTTTTACAGAATTCCAACGATTTGGGGTGGTCATCTTAATCTGAATCGAGTCATTTCAATAATGCTATTGATGTTTGGATTTCTTAAAAAGTGTATATTTTCATGAACAGTTTTATTTCACTAATAAATTTAGCTATGACTATAACTACATCCCCGATTATAAATGAAGTCGGGAGTACTGATAACTCTGAGGCTAATACCTGCTCCGATGAGGTTCACTTCAAATAATGTTTGGGGTACACATTGTTTCACTATTTGATTGATTTTCTATGTAACTAAAGTTGAATGGTCATTAAAGAGATAGAAAGAATACTTTGTCAAAAAGTGTCTGAAATTGTTTGGTAAAGTTGCCGCTTGTTGGGTGCGAGGTCAGAAGTTCAGACCATGGCATTATAAAATATTTTTATTCTGCCTTTGTTTGATAATATACATACACATATATAATTCTACTACTCTTAATACTACAATAAAAACAATAAAAATATGTTAATGGTACTACTACTACTACTACTACTACTAATACTACTACTACTACTACTACTACTACTACTACTACTAATAATAATAATAACTAGCGGAACCCGTGTAAATTACACGAAATGATGTTTTCAATACTAATTATCTCATTCCTAACCTATAAAAACTTCCAGAGGATGTAGTCTAATAAATAAAAGCGGTTTCGTGCTCGTCCGTCCGTCCGTCCGTTCGTTCGTCCGTCCGTCAGACTTTTTTCTTGATTTGATCGATCGACTAATTCCGATTTCGACTACTAAACCTTACTTTGTAAATGCTTTAGATTAAATTAAATCTGGCTCCAATTCATGAGTAGCATACAAAGATTCGGAAGGTTGTTGCTTTTGATGTAAGCGTGACACACAAAATAACACACAAGCTATCGTATTAATATGTGTCTTCCTGGTCGTCCCCTAGCTACCCCCTTCAATGTAGAAAAAAATCTTAGACGTTAGTTGTGATCGAACTATAAACCAATCGGGTCGACGTCAAAAACCGCCGTCAAAATCCTACGTCGCAAACTGTTGCGCCAAAAGGAAATACTTGAAAAATTGCGAAAATTAGGTGACTTAAATGCTTATCCAAATCTAGATGCGGCACGCATGCGCAGAATTTTTGATGTAAGCGTGACACAGGAACACACACGCTATCGTATTAATTAATATATAGATAACAGTATTGTATATTCTGTTAGAAAATTATATTATCAGGACTCAGTCACATAGCTTATTGTTATTTAAAAAATTATGATTAAAAATACATGCGAAATTATTCATGTGATATACATCTAAGTCTTTTTGTAATGATACGTCGATGAAGGTCAGAGATTGTAGCAGGTTTTTCTGGGATTCGTCGAGTTTTACGGTCAACGCTGCACACGGGTCCTGCTAGTGAAATCTCATTTGAGGCACCCCGATGGAAAGATGAAGCAAAGTGGCAAAAACAAACAATTTAAAAAGCAGCTCATTAATGCGTATGAATATGGAATTAAAAACATACAGAAGCGGTATAAGTTCAAATAAATAGGCCTGCGTGTACGAAAAGATAAGGATTAAAAAAATGCTCGTATATTTGTAATGCCCAATGGTATTCCATTCTCGTCCGCGTACAAATCATATCTGGTGAAATGCCAGGAGCATTTCGTATTCTATTCAATTTCTGCTTTTCGTTCGATGAAATTGAACTGGTGAAATCCGCTGGCGTCACTTGTTTTTCCATTGTGACGTAAAATGGATTGCTTTCTGCGTTTCTTAGAGCAAGAATAATCCATTCTCTTTTCGTTTCGGTTTTATTCTTTCGCGTTTCCTCATTTTGCTTTGTTTGCAATCATTGCCTTTTTCTTATTCGTTTTCTTTTCGCACAGCTATTTGTGATTTTTATTTCCTAAGCGAAAGTTATGTTCATCTCAGACGCGCAAAAGTCAAGAGTAAAATTGAAATGCTGATTTATATTATTCGACTTAATACATGGAACTATAAAAATACAGGATAAGCTAAAGTGAAACGAAACGAACTCTAGTTTTGGAAATTATTATATTTCTAGCTATAATTATTATATTTCTAGCTATAATTATTATATTTCTAGCTATAATTATTATATTTTTAGCTATAATTATTATATTTCTAGCTATAATTATTATATTTCTAGCTATAATTATTATATTTCTAGCTATAATTATTATATTTCCCACTATAATTATTATATTTCTAGCTATAATTATTATATTTCTAGCTATAATTATTATATTTCTAGCTATAATTATTATATTACTAGCTTTAATTATTATATTTCTAGCTATAATCATTATATTTCTAGCTATAATTATTATATTTCTAGCTTTAATTATTATATTTTTAGCTTTAATTATTATATTTCTAGCTATAATTATTATATTTCTAGCTATAATTATTATATTTCTAGCTATAATTATTATATTTTTAGCTATAATTATTATATTTTTCACTATAATTATTATATTTCTAGCTATAATTATTATATTTCTAGCTATAATTATTATATTTCTAGCTATAAGCATTGAGAGAGGAGAAAAGATGATTATTGTTTAGCTTTAGATTCGACTCAGGAAATCAAGCAATAAACTTAATGCTCTTTAAAAATGTGGATTGAAAATGCTAAAAATGTCTAAAAGAGGCATCTAAAAATATATTTAATAATTTGGTCAGTAACAATTAATTCCATGTTGGCGCTCTTTTTTTTTCAATGATATAAAAAATAGTTAACTGTTGTTTTTCCTCGAAGAAGATGTTACATCTAACTTACATGTACCTCGTAACAAGGTCTCTATGTTAAATTCGTGCCACGTCATGCTGAAAGTTGGCGTTTTTCCCCAGAAACAATTTCCTAAACCTAAGATAAATTTTTACAGAATAAAAACGACACAGTCTTTTGAATTAATAGAGGTATGGTCGGAAACAAGTGATTTCGAAGATTTGGGCCCCTGCCCCGCACACATTACAGTATACGTTCATTACATCTATGTAAGTTAAGGCAGTCAATGTCAAATGCTCTTAAAGGTATAGAAACTTGTTATCAATTATTCCCGTGAAACTTAAATTGTACTGCTAGTAGGGTAAACACTATTAATCTCACAAGCATTACGTCACAAGCATCATTTACTTTATGTCACAAAAATAATTTTACATTACGTCAGAAACATCATTTACTTTATGTCACAAGCATCATTTTACATCATGTAACAAGCATCATTTTACCTTATGTCACAAGAATCATTTTAAATTATGTCACAAGCATCATTTTACATCATGTCACAAGCATCATTTTACCTTATGTCACAAGAATCATTTTACATTATGTCACAAGAATCATTTTACATTATGTCACAAGCATGATTTTACCTTATGTCACAGGAATCATTTTACATTATCTCACAAGCATTATTTTACCTTATGTCACAATAATCATTTTACCTTATGTCACAAGCATCATTTTACCTTATGTCACAAGAATCATTTAACCTTATGTCACAGGAATCATTTTACATTATCTCACAAGCATTATTTTACCTTATGTCACAATAATCATTTTTACCTTATGTCACAAGCATCATTTTACCTTATGTCACAAGAATCATTTAACCTTATGTCACTAGCATCATTTTACTTTATGTGACAAGCATAATTTTACATTATGTCACAAGAATCATTTTATCTTATGTCACAAGAATCATTTTACCTTATGTCACAAGCATAATTTTACATCATGTCACAAGCATCATTTTACCTTATGTCACAAGAATCATTTTACCTCATGTCACAAGAATCATTTTACATTATGCCACAAGCATCATTTTACCTTATGTCACAACCATCATTTTACATTATGTCACAACCATCATTTTATCTTATGTCACAAGCATCATTTTACCTCATGTCACAAGAATCATTTTAAATTATACCACAAGAATCATTTTACATTATGTCACTAGCATCATTTTACTTTATGTCACAAGCATAATTTTACATTATGTCACAAGACTCATTTTACCTTATGTCACAAGAATCATTTTACCTTATGTCACAAGCATAATTTTACATCATGTCACAAGCATCATTTTACCTTATGTCACAAGAATCATTTTACCTTATGTCACAAGAATCATTTTACATTATGTCACAATCATTATTTTACATTATGTCACAAGAATCATTTAACCTTATGTCACAAGCATCATTTTACTTTATGTCGCAAGTATTATTTTACATTGTCCTTTTACTTACACCCCAAATCTTGAGTGCGTCTTTTAGCCCAGCTTTAAAATAATATTATAAAATATAAGAAGGATTCAAAGAAGCTTAAGTGACATGGGCAGAGTAAAAAGGAGCATTGTCGTACATGAAATCAAAGTTTTTTAATAGAGCAATTTCATCTAGCCAAAGAACCAGAAATTCTCTAGAGAGATTGCTATAGGCAGCAGACGTGATTTTTACTCTTTCAGACACTTTCATAGAACCAACAAGACTATCTCCAATGATTCCCGCATATATAATGTATCTTCCACCCTTTGTTGTTGTCTCCAACGATGGTGACTATGACCCCTGGAATAAACTCTATTCTTTTTCCTAGCCATCATCTCGAACATAGAGTGCTATGATCTCATCAGTGAAAATAACCTTACTTATTCTCGTTTTCATATATTTCTTTTGCCCATTCCATTCTCAAATATTTGCGTCTTGGTGTAAAAAGAGGTTTTGTAAGTAGAACATTCACAGAAGCCATTGTTTGAAGAATTATGTTCCTTGTTGATTTTGGTACGTCAGGACATCCAGCTTCTGTGAAGAGTGATTTTCTGGATTCTCCAGGTTTTCTACGGAGATGACGACCAATATTCCTCAAATCCTAGTTGGTGACAGTCTTGTATATTCCAGTATCTGATCGTTTCTTTTTTGGGGAAGGACCTTTAAGAAATATTTTTACAGTATCAACGTGACGACTTATCTTTCGAACAATTACACCAGGGGATTCTCCTTTTGTTGTTTTCTTTTAATATAATTTGTTTGCTTTTAAACGTTGTTAAGATGTAAAAATGCTATTATCTCTTGCCACTCCTAAATAAGAAAAATAACGTTGATGACGGTACGAATTATTCACAACAATATAAAAATACAACCAAATAATGTTAGCATTAAGTTTTAGAATTTCCGTATACCAATTGCCAAACTTACTTAAGAGAATGATGAATAGATTGAATTTTGCTTAAAAAGCTATTATTGCCGGTCGCAGTTTACATACTCATGACAGAAACTAACTGATGCTTTTCTTGAATTTCACTTGCGAAAACGTATGCCACACTTCCCATTTTCGAAATGTATATGTATTTATATGAAATATTGATGCGAGGTTATATGCCTACCTTTAATATCAGAAAAGAAAACTTATTTCAGATGTTGAATCTGAGTTTATTTTTTCAGGTTGTCATTGAAAGGCTACACAAATGTCATCTCCACCACCTTTCGATCAACAAATTAATCGATTCGATGTCATAAGCTGAGCTTTTTATTTACGTTTTTAGGCTATTGTATAATTTATTACATCGTTTTTTCTTGCTAGGAAAATGCAAAAACTGGAGAGTGTGGAGAAGCGAGATTTCCCAAAACGATTGACGTCACTTTCATTATTTATTCGTGGCCAAGAAACACATGTAAAAACGATTGTCTTCAAAGATCATAAAAACAACAGACCTCACAAACAGGATTCATCTTAAGCTCTTTAAATACTACGGTAGTAAAGATACACGAATATAACGAATTAAATAGAGTTGTCCGGACACACACACACACACACACACGTATATATATATATATATATATATATATATATATATATATATATATATATATATATATAAAGATAAATGAAGGAAGTGTAATAAAGATGTACGGATGACAAATCTATTTGATCTTCGATTGTTCAATGCAAGGTGTACTCGATAAAAATATGTTTATTTTTCTTTTCTTTAAGCCAGGCTTTTCAAAGATTAAAATGTTATCATCAGAGGAATTACATAGATTCATAAGTTGGTAGTGGAATATTTTATTTTATATATATATATATATATATATATATATATATATATATATATATATATATATTATTAAAAAGCCCCCTTTACTAAAGCCGGGAACTCTGAGTGAGTTTATTAACAACCAGTACTACTAGCTTCATTGCGAGTCCAACACAGTTTCTTGGTATTTACAAAGTTAAATTCCTCCTTAATTCTAAGCTAATTTGTGGTGGCCAACGGGAAAACGCTCTTGACTGCGAATCAGTGGCGATTTGTGATCGGAGTTCGCGCCCACCGAGCGTCAGAAATTAACTTCCATCACTCGAGATTGCGTTAGCATGAAACATCGATGTCTCTAGGTAATAAATAATTAATATTAAATATTTTTACCTACGTAGGACGTTATGGCTCCTATCAGTGCAGAGAAATAACAATATCAGACGGTTATTAGGCCACGAGAGATTTTCACATAAGAACGGAGAAATTAAGCAGTGTTTACACTGGAAGGAGAGACAATTGACATCTAAACATTAGAAAGCACTCATCGGAGTGTTGCACTGAAGCTTTTAAGTGAATGTTTATTTTTAATTATTCCGATATATATATATATATATATATATATATATATATATATTATAATATAAAATAAGGTGTCAATCAAATTTTATTAGAATTCAAAGTTCAAGCAAAGTATCCTTAAGTCCTTAGCTCATGAGTTTTCAAAGATAATTCTTCTCTTCAGAGGACCATTACCGCAGTTATACTACTACAGGTAATACAATTACGCTTTGAAAATATATAAAATTATATACACAAATACATAAAAATACATAACATCAAACATATCAACCCAAAAACATACTTTTTGTTGAATCCATACAGTCCATCCAGGTCATACAAATTGAGAAGCATAATCAGGAAAGACATTACTCCAAGTTATAAACAGCAGTCCATATACGTTAAATTGAAGGGACTGGCAAAGTTTTGTTGGATTGCTTCATTTATATATATATATATATATATATATATATATATATATATATATATTAGTACTTCATGTATCCACATAAAATATTATAAGGAGATATAATTTTTTATGTGTCAGTTTTCAGTATTTACTTCAACAGTGCTCGATACGTAAGTAGAGCTAGGTAGTAAGCAATGAAAATATATATGGCAATTAAGCTACACAGCCTGACGATTCCCCCCGGGGATGAAACACGGGAAGCTCTGTGTAGCTTAATTGCCATATATATTTTCATTGCTTACTATATATATATATATATATATATATATATATATATATATATATATATATATATATATATATATATATATATAAGCAAACACTATTAATAAGACTTTTTTTTCTCAATTTACCGAATTTAGTGTTCGGTTAAATTGGTGTATGTATGTTCCGTAGTTTCGTTCTTCCATTTTCTTGTTTTTTTTTTCGCGAGTACTTTCGATTTCATTCGTCAAATCATCTTCAGGCGTTGTTAATCTTCGTGTCTTTACATATATGTCTCTACTGTTGAGTGTTTTTTTTTCATATTATAACGGCTTGTAATTCACAACAAAAAAAAAGAGCGTCTATAATATTGAGATGTTACATGACAACCTGATTACGTTCTATAAGCGTGCAAGATCCAAAAGTTTGTTTGCTTAACCACTAAGAATTTCGTTACCTTCTAAACGCGTTCAAGATTACAACGTATAATTTCTTGAAGGCTAAGAATTTCTTAGCGTTCATTACTATGCTAGACACTTTAAAGTGTTGTGACTAGTTTCGTAATTCACATTATTTATTGTGCGATATTTAGTTTTTATGTAGACAACTTCAAAAAGTGTTAATCCTTCTATGTTGGCATCGTTGTGTATTATTTTAGTGTTGTTAACTAAGATTGAGAATTGACATAAGGAATTCTATATTTTATTATAGATGGTATGCTTCTCTTAGTCGGTAACAGAAACGATAGAACAATACTCTGATGTTTCTAACATGTTTTAAATTATGATTTTATCTATACTAACTATTAATCAGAAATAAAATTAGATATTATTTAAACCATTGACTTTGAATCTAATATTTAATTAATATATATATATATATATATATATATATATATATATATATAAATATATGCATACAACTATTAGAAATTAACTGCAAATGATTAGCTTATAACGAAGTACGCCAAGAGAATTAACTGCAAATGCATAGCTTATAACAAAGTACGCCAAGAGAATTAACTGCAAATGCATAGCTTATAACGAAGTACGCCAAGAGAATTAACTGCAAATGCATAGCTTATAACGAAGTACGCCAAGAGAATTAACTGCAAATGCATAGCTTATAACAAAGTACGCCAAGGGAATTAACTGCAAATGCATAGCACATAACAAAGTACGCCAAGAGAATTAACTGCAAATGCATAGCTTATAACGAAGTACGCCCAGAGAATTAACTGCAAATGCATAGCTTATAACGAAGAACGCCAAGAGGATTAACAGCAAATTCATAGCTTAGAACGAAGAACGCCAAGAGAATTAACTGCAAATGCATAGCTTATAACGAAGTACGCCAAGAGAATTAACTGCAAATGCATAGCTTATAACAAAGTACGCCAAGAAAATTAACTGCAAATGCATAGCTTATTACGAATTACGTCAAGAGAATTAACTGCAAAAGCATAGCTTATTACGAAGTACGTCAAGAGAATTAACTGCAAAAGCATAGCTTATAACGAAGTACGCCAAGAGAATTAACTGCAAATGCATAGCTTATAACAAAGTACGCCAAGAGAATTAACTGCAAATGCATAGCTTATAACAAAGTACGTCAAGAGAATTAACTGCAAAAGCATAGCTTATTACGAAGTACGTCAAGAGAATTAACTGCAAAAGCATAGCTTATAACGAAGTACGCCAAGAGAATTAACTGCAAAAGCATAGCTTATTACGAAGTACGCCAAGAGAATTAACTGCAAAAGCATAGCTTATAACGAAGTACGCCAAGAGAATTAACTGCAAATGCATAGCTTATAACAAAGTACGCCAAGAGAATTAACTGCAAATGCATAGCTTATAACAAAGTACGTCAAGAGAATTAACTGCAAAAGCATAGCTTATTACGAAGTACGTCAAGAGAATTAACTGCAAAAGCATAGCTTATAACGAAGTACGCCAAGAGAATTAACTGCAAAAGCATAGCTTATAACGAAGTACGCCAAGAGAATTAACTGCAAATGCATAGCTTATAACGAAGTACGCCAAAAGAATTAACTGCAAATTCATAGCTTATAACGAAGTACGCCAGGAGAATTAACTGCAAATGCATAGCTTATAACGAAGTACGCCAAGAGAATTAACTGCAAAAGCATAGCTTATAACGAAGTACGCCAAGAGAATTAACTGCAAAAGCATAGCTTATAACGAAGTACGCCAAGAGAATTAACTGCAAATGCATAGCTTATAACGAAGTACGCCAAAAGAATTAACTGCAAATTCATAGCTTATAACGAAGTACGCCAGGAGAATTAACTGCAAATGCATAGCTTATAACGAAGTACGCCAAGAGAATTAACTGCAAAAGCATAGCTTATAACGAAGTACGCCAAGAGAATTAACTGCAAAAGCATAGCTTATAACGAAGTACGCCAAGAGAATTAACTGCAAAAGCATAGCTTATAACGAAGTACGCCAAGAGAATTAACTGCAAAAGCATAGCTTATAACGAAGTACGCCAAGAGAATTAACTGCAAATGCATAGCTTATAACGAAGTACGCCAAAAGAATTAACTGCAAATTCATAGCTTATAACGAAGTACGCCAGGAGAATTAACTGCAAATGCATAGCTTATAACGAAGTACGCCAAGAGAATTAACTGCAAAAGCATAGCTTATAACGAAGTACGCCAAGAGAATTAACTGCAAAAGCATAGCTTATAACGAAGTACGCCAAGAGAATTAACTGCAAAAGCATAGCTTATAACGAAGTACGCCAAGAGAATTAACTGCAAAAGCATAGCTTATAACGAAGTACGCCAAGAGAATTAACTGCAAATGCATAGCTTATAACGAAGTACGCCAAAAGAATTAACTGCAAATTCATAGCTTATAACGAAGTACGCCAGGAGAATTAACTGCAAATGCATAGCTTATAACGAAGTACGCCAAGAGAATTAACTGCAAAAGCATAGCTTATAACGAAGTACGCCAAGAGAATTAACTGCAAAAGCATAGCTTATAACGAAGTACGCCAAGAGAATTAACTGCAAATGCATAGCTTATAACGAAGTACGCCAAAAGAATTAACTGCAAATTCATAGCTTATAACGAAGTACGCCAGGAGAATTAACTGCAAATGCATAGCTTATAACGAAGTACGCCAGGAAAATTAACAGCAAATGCATAGCTTATAACGAAGTACGCCAAGAGAATTAACTGCAAATTCATAGCTTATAACGAAGTACGCCAAGAGAATTATCTTGGTTGAAAAGGAAGATACTGTGATCTTCGGCTTAAATCCCCACGTGCGTATCTATCGATGTTTTATTTGTTATGTAACAAAATTAACATCAGCCTGTTAAAATGGATGCATTGTATGCCGGCCACGTAATAACGATGATCGCCGAGGTAAACACGTTAATCTGCTAGATTTATTAAAGAAAATAGGTTCAATGACGATTATTGTAGTTGAAAATGCGAAAATCTTTCCATTTGTAAAAACAGAAATAAAAAAAATGACGGGAAAATGCAATTGCGGGAAAAAAAGGCGGGAACAATATCTAAGATAATAAGTAATACTGAAAACCAAAAAAACAAAATCGATGAAACATGAAGCAAAAACAACAACAAAAAAATACACTCCAGAAAAAAAAACAGAAATGGATGGAAAAGCAATAAATTCTATAGCTTTTTGTATTGTTGTTTATTCATTTTTGCGTTTTCGGATTTCGTGAAACAGCTAACGTGATGATGCCTTCTACGATGGAGAATGATAAAATATCGGATACAGCATCACGGATCATCTTGCATGTTCTCGCACGATCAGTTTGACAACAGCAGCGCGCACAGGGGCCAAGGGAACATCTAAAATTGTTAATGCGAATGACAGCTGCACACATTCCAAGCCGGACATGAACGACACAAATTATGTGAGGGAATCGTAAGAGCCGTAAAACAAAACAAAAACATTAACAAAAAATTGTTGAAAGGCGGAAAAGATAAGAACGAATATTAAAAATACTTGTTTGAAAGATAAGCGCGTATTGCGATGATAATGCTATTTGAAACTTAAACGAGACGGACGAATCGATCGAGCAAGATATGGACGTACGGACTGATACATAGATCCAGGTGTACTTATGTTTCAATGCATCTGTTTTTTAATGGAAATCGCTCCAGACAAGGCATAACGCCACTTGATGTAAGAGCCTAACAAGAACAAATAGGATTATCGCAAATACAGGGGATGCCTATTGACCTTAGTCTTGAAAAGACCAAGATTATAAGTAAGAGGAAAACAGTCAGTAGGAAGCGAGTTACACAAGCCTGCGGTTCTTGGAACGAAGTTACTGGAATAGGAAGCTGTATTTACAATGAGGTATCAAACTAGACAAACGAGTCAAACGAGCTGGAACAATAGAAGCAGATAATCGATCGCATAATTATGTAGAACACATGTCAAAATAGTATTTATAGAAAAGACTGAGACTAGCAACATCATGTTTGTGAGAGTGGGGTGTAGGGAAGAAGAAAGGGTAGAGCCAATCCAATTACAGATACGTTTCTGCACCTCAAATGGGACAAAGATTTACCAGCCAAAATATGACAACAGTACTCCATACATGGTCTGATTGCAGATTTATAGAGATAGAGAATAGCCTTAGGTGTGAGAAAGTGTTTGGGGCGATAGAGAGAACCGACTTTACGAGAGGCAGCAAGAGCAATGGATCTAATGTATGAAGATTTGATGAGAGAGAAAGACCAGAAGGTTTATTATCTAGAATACCATCCGTCTATTTAATCTAGGCGTTTAATGATACAACCGCTAGTCGTTACTTAAGCGTGAAGATTAAATACATTGATATTTAAACTTACCCGTGACAGACCTATCGACGGACAGATTGTCCTGGCTATGACCTTAAAAGACATTCAGTGGTGAGGCCTCCATTTGGTATTTGTGCAAAATGTGGAGTTGCCCCTTAGTTGCATTGCTCCCAGGTCCACTGTGGCCCGGAATTCTAGTACCTGTAAGGACCCCATCTATGGGTCAAATAGAACCTACTGGCGCTACCAAATCAGGCTGTCTGAAGTTATTGGTTTCCCGACTCAAAATACACCAAACATTGATGTTTTGTTTTTTGTTCCTTTGCGAAACTTAATCATGTTCTGCAAAATCCAAAACAAAAAGCAACACTTTCCCTCCCCTCTATTTTCCTCTCTCCTCTTTCTCCCCCCCTTTCACTCAATCGAACACCATGAATAAATACTTAAACATATAAAGAACTTGAAACATAAAAACCTTCACCAAAATAACCGGATTAAGCATTAAATTACCTGAAAAAGGGTCGATATTCCCTGAAACAAAAACAATCAAAATAAAAACCATGATTAAACATTTGAAAACATAAAAAACTTGAAGCATAAAAACTTTCACCAAAATGACCAGATTCGGCATTAAATAACCCGGAAAGGGTTGGTATGCCGTAAAACAAAACTACCACCACCACGGACAGAGACTTTCATAGAGTTGCGAGGACGTACCTACGTATACACGTGAAGTATTTCTTTCACATTCGATATTTATTTGTGATAGCATGCCAGCTTCTCTTTTTATGTTTGCTTGTAGCTGGTCTATTTTTACACGCACGTCTTTACTTCATCGTGCACGTCCACGTGTAGAAATGTCGATGTAAAATAATTACCCCGAACGCGGGTAATTTTTTTTCTTTATTATTTTTTTTTCTTATTTTGCTGAAGGTAAAAACATATTATTTCAGAGCGAACTTCATATACGTACGAATTGTTTATAACATCATTTTTATTTCGATTATAAGATTTAGATCTTAACACTATAACCTCTATTTCAATGTATCTTTTAAAATATTTATCTATATACATGTATAACGATGCTAACTGTTTACAAGGGTGTTATCCTTAAACTTCTTAGCAGTTTAACGGTGTATCCAATCGTCTATAGCCTCTTCTTGTCTAATAAGTTCGAACACTTTTTTAATTCAAGACAGGAATTCTAGTAATCGAAATATAATTTAACATGGATTCGAATCAATATCTATTTATGGGACAAGAATAGGCTTCTAATGATCGGATCTACCAAAAAACTGAAGTTAAATGTTTAATGAAATACATTTATTTATGTATCTATCGTTATATATGTGACAATTGTTAGTTTTTTTGTATGTGCAAGATGTGCTAATTTAGTTCGAGTCGGGTGTTGATCATATATATATATATATATATATATATATATATATATATATATATATATATATATATATATATATATAAATAACGCTTCAAAGCAAATAACGTATCCGATCGTGTCTTATAGGAGACCCTCAATTTTTTCTATCAAGTGGCAACAAAGCTGAAGATAGCCAGGTGGTTAATACTTTCTTAGCTAAAAATCAATGGTACTGAGGGTGTACTGATATTCTGTTCAGAATAATAAATAAATATTACGCTATTTATTATAGTTTTCTCAATTACTTAAGCACTCTGCTGGGATTCTTCCTACCATCTTACAAAAGAAGTTATATATATATAACTATATATATACATATATGTATATATATCTATTAATAATGGAGTTTATGTATCTGTCTGTCTGTCTGTCTGTCTGTCTGTCTGAAGCCGAAACTCCAGTATGACTATTTAACTGAAACTAATCTTTTTGAAATACTTTATATACTGTCATTAAAAGCCGTTAAGACACCAGATGAGTTTTCCTATTTACATAAGTCATTCTTTTAAACCTTCAATTAAATTTATATTTACAAATATACACTTATAACTGCTATTATCAAATTTACATATGTATTCACAATATTTTCCGATGAGGTTATATTAATAAAAATTATTCATACAATTAATTACAGGCATTTTCATCATAACCGGCGTGTTTTCTAAATCATTTCAACGCGAGTACTGTTAAAATTGCAAAGTCATTGGCTGTTGTTAGCTGTCGTTAATCAGAAGTGCCCTCCCTCCCTCCGGTAATTAAATATGGCGATCTGATTAAGCAGCCGATTGGCTGTTTAATCAGTAGTGTCCTCCCTCCCTCCGGTAATTAAATATGGCGATCTGATCAAGCAGCCGATTGGCTGTTTAATCAGAAGTGCCCTCCCTCCCTCCGGTAATTAAATATGGCGATCTGATTAAGCAGCCGATTGGCTGTTTAATCAGTGGTGTCCTCCCTCCCTCCAATAATTAAATATGGCGATCTGATTAAGCAGCCGATTGGCTGTTTAATCAGTAGTGCCCTCCCTCCCTCCGGTAATTAAATATGGCGATCTGGGTAAGCAGCCGATTGGCTGTTTTATCAGTGGTGTCCTCCCTCCCTCCGGTAATTAAATATGGCGATCTGATTAAGCAGCCGATTGGCTGTTTAATCAGTGGTGCCCTCCCTCCCTCCGGTAATTAAATATTGCGATCTGATTAAGCAGCCTAATGACTGTTTAATCAGTAGTGCCCTCCCTTCCTCCGGTAATTACATATGGCGATCTGATTAAGCAGCCGATTGGCTGTTTAATCAGTGGTGTCCTCCCTCCCTCCCTCCGGTAATTAAATATGGCGATCTGATTAAGCAGCCGATTGGCTGTTTAATCAGTGGTGCCCTCCGTCCCCCCAGTAATTAAATATGGCGATCTGATTAAGCAGCCGATTGGCTGTTTAATCAGTAGTGCCCTCCCTCCCTCCGGTAATTAAATATGGCGATCTGATTAAGCAGCTGTTTGGCTGTTGAATCAGTATGCCCTCCCTCCCTCCGGTAATTAAATATGGCGATCTGATTAAGCAGCCGACGTTAATCTGGCACGTTAAACATGTAAACAACAACGCTGGCAAACACCGTGCTCAGTTTTCCATTTTTAAAACCGTCCTAAGTTTGTTTATTCTTAGCCATTATGTTTTAAAACGCAAATTTATTAAATCAAATTGTTTAATTAAAATAATAATTGATTTAAAAATTACTATATAAAAACGCGCGTGCGCACGCACACACCCACACACAGTTCAGGTAAACTTTTTCTTTCCGAGAATTAAATTTTTTTTCGTGTTTACTGTATTTGATTTCTTAATACTTTCATATCCAATATTATCATTTTTTCACGACCTCAACAGAATTTATGATTCCATGTTTTATTTATTAAAAAAAAAGATGTGATTTTTTTTCTTTAATGTCAACAAAATAAACTAACACATTGTACTGGAAAACTATACAACTGATTGTAGAATCAAATTGTTTAATTAAAAAAAGCTACACACACACGCACACGCGCGCGCGTTCACTGTATTTGATTTTTTGGTGCCTTTTCATTTTAGGACCCACGCTAACTTTGACCCCGTCGTTACAGTTAGGGTTAGGTTTGTTTTTTTTCCTTTTTAATTAAAAATATTTACATGTATAGGGGGGGGGAAGATAAAAAAATTGGGGGAAGGCGGTCAAAAAAATTTTTTTTTTTCTTAACTAAAAAATATTTCAATGACTGGTAATATAAAAAAAATTGAGGGGGGGTACAAAAAAAATTTTTCTTTCTTTTTAAACTACAAGTCTTTCTATTTATGGGCGAGGGTACAACAAAAATCGGGGTAGGGTCGAATTTTTTTTTTCTTTATTTTCAACTAAAAATATTCTTTGTCATAAATACAGAAAATCAATGTCTAACCACCACAGAAATATGACTGGGGCTCCATTGGCTTACGCGTAAGCCTTCATTTCTGATGAGTCAGCCTAGCAAAAATATGCGACCGGAGGGAGCATATATTTGCTAGTAAGGTTAATAAAACAAAAGATATAAGAGGCAACTAATATCTTTAATTAGTGAACATCCGGATAAAACTGGAGCTCAATATACTAGATAGAGCATTAATAGCATTATATGAAGTGAAATAATAAAATAAGGTGCGAATCAAATTTTATTAGAATTCAATGTTCAGGCAAAGTACTTTAAAGTCCTTAACTCATGAGTTTTCAAAGAAAATTCTTCTCCTCAGAGGACAATTACCGCAATGACATTACTGCAGGCAATAAAATTAAACTTTGAAAATATATAAAAAAAATATATAAAAATACATATATATAAAACATCAAATATATCTGCCAAAAACATACTTTTTTGTTAAACCTATACAGTTAATTTAAGTCATAAAGTTTAAAACATATTCAGGACAGATATAAAAGAGGTTGATTGAAAAATAATCTAGGCGGTGAGTGATAGTCCAAAAACGAAAAATTTATCCAGGCGGGAAATTTGTTTGCTATCGATGCAGTAAATGACAGTGAAAAATGTATCCAAGGTGTATGCATTGAATTCTAATAAAATTTGATTCGCACCTTATTTTATTCTTTCACTTTATCTAGTGCTATATATATATATTTTTTTTTTTTTTGAAAAACCATAACGGCGAGGTGACGCCGGTTTGAATAAGAAAGGGTATTTAGACATGTTTTTTAAACCATTGTTTCGTAATAGTATTATATATTATTTTTTTTGAAAAACCATAACAATGGTGGTGTAAAATAAATAACATTTATTTTAATCTTAGCTTTCGAGAATATATTTCTCATTTTCAAAGAGTGTTATATATGCATGTGTGCATGTGTGTGTGTAATACACATTGCTGCATAGCCTTATCATAGCTATTTATAGTGTGAGGTTAAAGGTACATTAATCTGACTAAAAATGTCTCTCGAAAAAATGTTCATTATATATAAATACTAGCATATATATCCACCATCCGAGGCTGACAGGGTGATATAATGAACTAACTACATACACTGAACCCAAACGAGAAGGTAATTACTGATAGGTTAAAATCATGATTAACAAACACCGTTCCTCCCAAACAGGTCGGAGTTAATTCCGTAGATCATGATATCGTGACAATAGAATACATAGTGCACTACTCCTTGCCCCATTAAAAAGTAAAATGATCATTGGAAAATGGTATTGTAGGGAACGAACGTATACAAGACTGCCTCCCCTAAAATGAAAAGGTAATGCCTAGGAGGAATGTATCATGACGAATTAAAAGATACTAAATAGAATTGAATAAGCATGAACAGTTTTAATGTTATATAGTTAGGATATGTGGACACAACTTTGGCATTAATTCATTTAGATAAAATTAAAACAATAGCAAGTTACATTGTCCACGTAAAACGTCGAAATAGAAAATTAGGCGGAAAAATATAGTCGCCATCTTAAAAAAAAAAGAGATATATGCTTTATATGGAAGAACCATTATTTTATTTTCATAATTTTCTAGTTAGAAAGACAGGTTCATGGATTAGAGTTATCACCCTTCTTTAGCTAGCCTCTTTTTCGACTTGTTTAGAAGGCGATCATTTTTTTCCGACCTATTTTTTTGGTGTTTCACGTGCACAATGACACTTGGCAACACAAAAATATTTTAACCCCTATGTTTTTTAAAAATCTCTTTTAATTAGAACATGGTTTAAGTTTTAAAAATATATATAAATTGTTCATGAATAATGCCGAAACCTATTTCATTCTAAACAATTTACCTGACTGAAATAGGAATTACCTGGAAATAAAGGAAGTATTTCAGACTATTGTCGATAGAATTAAAATACTACTGTTTCTATTTCAGTCGCTTAAATTGAACAATCATAAATAAGGGAAGACAGTTTAGAATATTAGTATTTATTTATTGGTGACGCCAAAAAATGTTGATGATCAGATTTATTAAGGTGTTAAAAAAATAAAATTAAAAAAATAAATTAAAACAGAAATAGCAATTTTATTGAACCGAGTGTAATGACTAACGAGAACAGACGTAACTTGGGAAAGCTTTATTTATTTAAGTGGAAGTCGGTTCTATTTCAGACTGTATAGATGTTGACCTCTTACTATTTGCGCTTTTCAACAATCACTTCCTCCGTTCGCCAACCTCAAATAATGGTATTATCGTAAACGAAGATACACTACACTAAACTGACCCCATGATTAATTTTAGTATATCATGACGGACGAACACTATCGTTTACCCTATAAAATGAGGTAATTCCTGTGAGGACGGTCTTATGACAATAGAACCGATATTACACTACCCATCCACAATAAAGCATAATACTTTTCCACATACACTATTAAAAAACGAAGAATGTGATTCCTTAAAGGACCATCACCTTTAAAAAGACATTCCGATTAAATGGCGTTATTTTCATTCATTTAAAACACACACACACAAAACCATTATTTATTTATGGTTCCTTGGCCTTTTGGCTCAGATCAAAGTGTAATTTATATTTTTCTGATTCATACGAATTTATTTTACTTAGAACATGTCGAGGAATACTCAAAGAGTAATTAATTTGTATTGAGGGATTTAGAAAGGTAAAACAAGTACATGTTAAAAAAGTTAAAGAAGAATAAGTAATCGTTGTGATCAAAACAAAACTGACACTTTCTGATTACTCATCCGAGGCTCAGAAGCGAAGATCCCAAAAATTAATTATGAGTTCACGAAAATAAACTTCAGGAGCTAATGCATGGAGTATTGTTGCCACATCTGGGATGGTGCATCATCTACTAGTCTCTCCCTCCTTGACAAGGTCCAGAAAAGAGTCACCAACCTAATAGGTCCCTCGCTGTCAACCAAGCTCCATCCCCTGCCGCAATGTAGCATCCTTATGTTTGTTTTACAAATACTTCAATGGATTATGCTCCGATGAATTGGCTACTCTGGTGCCCCCTCGACGTAAATTCTCTAGACCAACTCGACAGTCAACTAAATCTCATTCATTCACTGTGGAGGTCCCCAAATGTCGGAGAGCCTTCTACTCAAATAGTTTCTTTCCTCGTGCTGCTGGCCTCTGGAACTCCCTTCCTGCCCCCTGTTTCCCCGACAGTACTGGCATGCAGAAATTTAAAACTAATGTAAACAGACATCTCGCTGCGCAGATCCCACCTTCTCCCCTTTTCTTTTTTCTCAGTAGCCCTTTATGTCTACGATGGTGGCTTGCCTTGTTTGGGGTGAACCATGTAATAAAAATCAATAAATAAAAATAAAAAAAATATTAAATTATTTCCTCTACATTTAATTTGGGTTACTAGTTTCTCAACTACAAAGATGGATAAAATACTTCATCAATTATTGTATTAAGTCTCTAAATAGTAAACATAATTATGACATAAAAGTTCGGAGCTGTTCCGCATGTCCTACCGATAAAACTTATTAAACAAAGATATCGGTTTGCCACACCAGATTTGACACATATAACGTTGTGTTCCATAGTAGTTGAAGCGGCTGTTTCCTTATATGCAAGTTTTCTCCACGTCTGTTCGGCCATGAATATAAAGGGAAAATGTTGGCCGATCGCCGAAATCCGAGCAGGATATGAGGTAAATATTAAATGAAAACGGCTGATAAATTATTCATCACTGTGTATATCAATTTCAACCCAGAAAGGCTGGAAGACTTTATGGGTGCAATTAACAATAGACCTTAACTCGGATTACATAAGTCTGGAACAGCGCCACAGAATCGGCCAACTGAATACTGTACAGTAGAAACTATTTAAATTAAGCAGATGTGAAGCATATTTTAGTTTACAGATACGAAAAAATCTACAATACATTCAGTCTTGCACTCTGCGTTTTTAATTTATCGTGATACAAAGCACCTTTTTCAGATGCCAAAAAAGTATTATTTATTTAATGTTTACAAATGACTTCGATTTTTCATGGTAGATTGATAGCAATTTTAGGTAAACTATCGCCACGCAAAAAAATGAATATTAATCTTTCTTATATTCTTATATATAAAGTAGAGACGATTTTTCCTATGTACGTTCTCGGAGAATAGGAAAATAACCACATGCATCACAGGCTACTAAACTCACCATTATATTACACTTATTCACTCGAGCGTGTTTTAGTAAAATTGTTATTATTTTTTTCCAGCTTACACTAAATATTACATTTGGCCCACGATCTACGGCTCTCCAACAAACCAACTCCATATAGGTGGTAGCAAAAACTTTTCTCCCTAACAATTATGTACTGTCACTACACTAATCGACACCGGGAACTAATAAACACAGTTTCATTTTCACAAAACACCCGTTTTTAAAATGTTAACATAACACGCATGCCAATAATTAAGTTTAGGTTAATTGGCCTATTTTCACATGTATATTTAACCTGAAAGCTTGGCGCAGTCGGTAAGAAGGCAGGTTTCATGATCGCCAGTTTTAGCGTTCGATCCCATTCTACTCTACCACTTTTCTCTTTTTTTTTTAATTTAAAACATTCGCCAACACGGTAGACGGGGGAGAAAGAAACAATAGGCCGTTACTCTTTTATTCGACGTCATACAATAGGTAGTACTTTCTCCCGTGCAACGCTGAGCGACGGGTTCCCCTAGTAGTTAATATTTTCATCTACCTTTATATTTAAGCAAAACTCAAAGTCTCAATATGATAAAGTTCTGAAACTCCTCACACGATTTAGAACGATTAGAAATCTAAATATAGAAAAATGCACGAGTTAAAAAAAAACTGGATAGAAAAGAATTGTTTAGGCTATGGACCCAGGTAGAAACGCTGTTAGCGGATATTCCATGTGGGACACGAGGAAAGGTCGAACAGTTATCAATTAATGTTAGTATTGCCACGTGTTAAAAAATATCAGTCGAGAGAATACGCACGAGAGTTCTATTTAAACGAATACGAGGTCGAGTTGTTGACGTTGCAAGTCCTGCCCTGAAGAACGAGTCGATATAACCAGCGACAAATGAGATTACGTACTGGTCTTACTATTTAATGTTCTGTGCAGAGTTAATGTAACATTTTGAGTTTTATTTTCGAATTTGAGTTGCAGACGGTCATAGACTGAATTATGTACTGCGCCTTGTCATAACTACATCCTGAATCAAGCGAATTCACTCTTCTAAAAAACCCGGAAGGAAAAGTCGTTTTGCATCGATTGTCCACCAAGTTTAAAGTGTCAAGTATAAAAAAAAACCTTTGTTATATCCAGAAGCAAATAAACTATCCCCTCTACCTATATAAAGACATAGTTCTTTGTATATACTAGTTTCACGGTGAATATATATTTTTTAACTTCAACACTAAGCAAGTGATTTATGATTTTTGAATGGATTGGACTGTATATTTAATTAAAAATGTTGTTCTTTATTATTCTTCGTGTTCCTGTCTTCAACTAGTTAATTAGTCTCCCGGGCAACGTTGGTATATACCTATCGGCAAGGGCAAGGTACAACTTGCGGGGGGCATTGGCCAGGTTACGTAGCCTCTTGCGAAGGATTATCTACATGGATTTGGAGTCCACAGGAATGGTCAAATTGTGCAGAAACACTCTAACAATTGATGGCGTGGTTACCACCACGGAACGACATACCAGTTACTGACAGCGAGTACAGAGTAACATAAAAAAAAGAAAACCACATGTTCTGTCTTATATATATATATATATATATATATATATATATATATATATATATATAGGTACCTAGCCACATTCACGAATCTTAAAAACAAGCAGACCAAGAGACCACACGAAAGATATACATGGTAAACGGATTTATTATTGTGGAGAGGAAACTTAATGTTCTAAACCTCATTACTAACTCAACGTGTGAGCGATAAAAGAAAACTTAAAATGAATATTCCAATATCTATGTATCTTATATAGAGGTGCTGAGAACTTCAACTGAAGTAAAATTAAATTAAAAATATATAGGTATATATATATATATATATATATATATATATATATATATATATATATATATTATTTAGATGATGTTCACTTACATGAATTCCGGTATTCGGCAATAGATGTAAAGTACGAACTAATGGTGCCCTTCGAAATTGTCTCTCACTTCAGACGCAATTGTTTGGGAAACTGAAATTCGTAAAAGTGCATTAGCTTTTTCCTTCTTTATCCTGACGCAGACACTGACAGGCGTGAATGGCAAGGTGCCATTACATCAACCATCAGACTCGTCAAATCCCTTTTAGCTTTGCTTTTCTTTCATATTTATATTAGAATAAAATTATAAGATTGATATAAAAAATAAAGTTCTTATGTATGAAGATAAAAGAAATGACAGTTTTGCAAAATGGCAACTGTTGAAAGGTGTAAAAAGTAAAAATTTAAATTGAAGGAATTAGAAAAAAAACAAATAAATGTCAAATACAAAAATGCATGAACGTGAAAATAACTCAGGTAAGAATAAGCCAATTCATCGATGAGAGTAACAATTACATAAATTGACGATAGGTAGAAATTATATATATATAATATACGAACGTCTACGTTGTATCTTATTTTATATACTTATGCCTCCTATTCAATCCCAACGTAATACGCATCTTTATAAAGAATACCGTGTATTGATAATTATTCATATGGAAATAATATTCGTAATTCTACAATCGTGTAATTATTTTATTTTCTATCTAAACCGTAACTGGTGACGACTGTTGTTGAGCGAATATAGGTACTCACAGAATATCGTACCTAAGAATTGTCGTCTCTGCATGAAGTCTTTTCACTACCTTTGGTCTGCATGAAGTCTTTTCACTACCTTTGGTCTGCATGAAGTCTTTTCACTACCTTTAGTCTGCATGAAGTTTTTTCACTAAATTTGGTCTGCATGAAGTCTTTTCACTACATTTGGTCTGCATGAAGTTTTTTCACTACATTTGGTCTGCATGAAGTTTTTTTCACTACATTTGGTCTGCATGAAGTCTTTTCACTACATTTGGTCTGCATGAAGTTTTTTCACTACGTTTAGTCTGCATGAAGTCTTTTCACTACATTTGGTCTGCATGAAGTTTTTTCACTACATTTGGTCTGCATGAAGTCTTTTCACTACATTTGGTCTGCATGAAGTCTTTTCACTACATTTGGTCTGCATGAAGTTTTTTCACTACATTTGGTCTGCATGAAGTCTTTTCACTACATTTGGTCTGCATGAAGTCTTTTCACTACCTTTGGTCTGCATGAAGTCTTTTCACTACCTTTGGTCTGCATGACGTCTTTTCACTACCTTTGGTCTGCATGAAGTCTTTTCACTACATTTGGTCTGCATGAAGTCTTTTCACTACGTTTAGTCTGCATGAAGTCTTTTCACTACATTTGGTCTGCATGAAGTCTTTTCACTACATTTGGTCTGCATGAAGTCTTTTCACTACCTTTAGTCTGCATGAAGTCTTTTCACTACATGTGGTGATGGAGATAAACACCTATGAAATTCGAAGAACGCAAAATGTATTTCTAGTCGGGTTGAATTTACAAAAAAAACACACACCGTATTCTCAGATTTTAAGGTGTTTTAAGCAATCTTAATTTGCTTGAAGAACGTTCAAATTAAAAAAAAAACAAAACAAAACAAGATACAATGACACTGAGACAGACGAATATATGAGGTGTATATTAACCAACGAGGTTGAGATTGGAGCTTTTAAGTAAATGTTTTCCTAGTTCTGTTCGTGATATTCCAACTTTAACTGACCACATATCTTTCTCGAATTTTAAGCAGTCGTTGGCATCTTATTGTGCTACAAATGGCTTTTTTATACGACGTTACACATATTACTCAGATAAGCATATATTATTTTCAACAAAGAGCTTACAACCATTATCGTAAGATCTGCATTGCTCTTGAAATCTATCAAAAATAAAGGCGATGTTTTACTTAATACGTAACAATATATAAAACATAGATCCATGACTTCACTCCGTCCGAATGGAGATTAACGCAAATAGCAGCATGCATGTGTGTTTGCCTCTGTATTTTAGGATGTAGAATGTAGTTTTTCCATAATTTACATCGAGAAAGGACGAATCATCAATAGCGAATATCGTATGGCATTCTTGGTTCGTTTGAAAAACGAAGTAACCCCAAAACGGCCACAAATGGGAAAATGAAAAATGTTCTTTAACTAAGGCAATGCAACGTGCTACAAGTCGATCGTAACGATTGCCAAGCTACATGGATAATACTTCGAATTGCTTCCGCACACACCCTAGTCTCCACATCTGGCCCCAGAGACTACTGGTTGTTTACAGACCTCAGAAAAATGTTCAAGAGAAAAAACCTTCAACTCCAATGAAGAAGTTATATATTAAATTGAAGCGTGTTTTGAGATCAAAGGCAATTTTTTCCACACAGAAAATATTGATTTTTTTTTAGAAGTTTTTGGAGGAAACTCTTTTGTATTTTGCCTAAACATTTTTTTCATTATTTCGAACCGGAACTTATTGAGTGATGTGTTATTTGCATGGTTTACTGATTCAAATTAGATCGGAAGTCTTTGAATACAATTCAAGGTTAATTCAAATTAATTAGATGAATTAGGGGGTACTGTGATACTATTATTAATTTATCTGGAATTGATAATTATGAAATATAATAAGATTGCTTGCTAACAATCTAAGGATTATGTTGCTATAGTGGTTTAAATTTAATCTATATAGGTGAGGTTCAACAGAGTTTGCTTGTTACATATGAGGTGACGTGTATTTCTTATTTCTTAAAGTTATATTCTTATATTTCTCTTATTAGACAATTAGTAAAATAACTCAGAAACGTATTCAACATACACATATATATATATAATGTATATATATATATATTTTTATTTTTATTTTTAAATACAGATTTTAATCAGACATGGACCAGTGGTTTCTGACAAGAAACGGGTTTAAATTCCCGATTCCGTCTTCTTCAGCATAGTCTGAAATAGTAAATGATGGAATTTCTTCAAAAAACACTTATAACCGTTATGAAACGCTATGTACACAGAATTTTGAAATGGAGGGCCGGCGGGACGCTTAGATCAAAAAAGGCCGTTAAGTAAGAGATTCTATATTTAGAAGTGAAGAACGAGAAGGGAGAAAGAAAGAAATAAAGAAAGAAAAGAGAGAAAGAAAGAGGGAAAGAAAGAAAGAAAGAAAGGAGAGGAAAAATAAAAAATGTACATAGCGTTTCATAACGGTTATAAGTGTTTTTTGAAGAAATTCCATCATTTACTATTTCAGACTATGCTGAAGAAGACGGAATCGGGAATTTAAACCCGTTTCTTGTCAGAAACCACTGGTCCATGTCTGATTAAAATTCTGTATTTAAAAATAAAAATATTACGCTCTTAATTTAATTTAATTGAGCACTCTACTGGTATTTCCCTTTTATTCTTTTTTGAGTATACCTTTATACTTTATATATATATATATATATATATATATATAAATATATATACATTTATATATGGATATAAATATATATACATTTATATATGGATATAAATATATATGGATATATATATATATATATATATATATATATATATATATATATATATATATATATATATATATATATATATATATATATATAGTAACACGGAATAACATAATCACCGGTGCAATAATTTATTTTGACCCTACGGTCTTATTAACGCATCCAAGCGAGGCGATACCATTTTTGAAAATGAAAATAAGGAAACACACACTGACTATTCAATACACATATAGAGAGAGAGCGACAACATATTCAATACATATTTTGAGAGAGGGGGAAATGAACTATTTAAGACTATATTGAGGGGGAGGAGAGTGAAAACCCATTTAATATATTTATATATAGAGAGAGGGGGAGATTGTACGATTTATTACGGAAGGCAATAGAATGAGGGGGAAAGAGATCAATAAATATATATTAGGAGGGGGAAATTGTACGATTTACCACGAAGTGGAAAAGGAAGTTGGGGTATCCTAAACGGGATCAACTTGCCTCTATCAATATATAAGGAAATGGTAGTTTGCTTGAAGCATTGCTGGTAAACAAGTAAGTATATCAGTGAGGATTCAGAGGACGGAGCAATGCAATGTTGAGAACCGGAAGGTAGAATATGGGATTAACAGAAATAAATGATAAGATACGGTAAATCTTGGATCAACTCATTTATATTTCAAAAAATTTAAATATAAAGACAGTAAATTGTAAAATAGGGGGTTTACTGCTAATTTGAATTTAACTAGAGAAATGCTAAAAATAGAAATACATGAACACATAAATGCATGTTATTGTTCCGATAATTTTATAGAATATTTATTACGATCAAGTTTCATCAATCTATATCTTTTTTAAATTGATCATTTGTATCATTTTCTTATCATCCTATATAATTCCCTTGTTTATAAATCAGTGTCTAATACATCGAAATCAACGATAAAATATATATTCAAACGTAAAAAGTATGAAAACGAATTAATTATTCTAAACAACGTCTATTATAAAGTCCGACGAACAATATATTAATACACGATAGAAAACCTGCGATACGTTAATAAACACGTTTCTATATCTATTACTGCATCGACTAAACGTGCGATCGCAATCCTAGTTAAATCCGAATCGAAACAGAGAACCAATAATTACATTTTAAACATAATCAGGGAAACGCAAATTATATTTGTAAATTAAGTGCGAGTTTGTTTGATGCCAGTAAGCTCACACAAGTAGACTATGAACCGCGTCTTTATCTATGAGATTGTGTGTTCGGGAAAATCCCACTGAAGGTAAGTACAGGGTCCCTTTCCATGCGCAATATGACACTACAGTTACCCCGATAGTATACAACTGTTTATAGAGAAGCCGCTTTTAGCACTATCGTAAAGTTAAGGCTCCTGTACTACCAGTCAAAAACAGCAGCTAGACAAGTTGTCAAACCTCTACACTCAACCTGTCAGACAGATGCGTGGGACGGCCTTCATTGTCCTAGTAAGGAAACAAGGCAAGCACTGGGTGTCTGTTAAGTGTCTCTGCGCCTGGCTAATAAGCAAAGAAGGGGTGCAAAGCCGGACGATAGGCATTAAATTAAAGGAGTAAAGACCGCCCGACGGACCGAGCTTGCAAAAAGTTTACAGAAATCAAAAATAGATAGTAAAATGAAAGAAAAACATTAAGTAACAGTGGAGAAATGCGTAAAACAGACGAATAAAACATGGCGGTATGAAGACAAATTGAAAAATAAACAAACAAGAACTTATTTTTTATTTCTATTCGTAGTATTTATTTTTATGATGGAAATGCCGCGTTTTGTTCACTAAATTTGATTATCGGGTGACAGTAATAAGTACAATAGGTAGAAAGGGAAAAATAAAATCGATGGAAAATTCCGAACGTTTTTTTGATGAGTCGGATAAAGAATCAAAGATTGAGTTGCTTGACGCATGTGTATTTTAAAGACTAAAGCAATAACCTGGTCAAATATCGACTGTGTCTTTTTTTGCCGAAAGACTAAATATTCAATTCTTTTTCTATAAAGAAATTTACCATTTGTTTGTTATTATAACAAACAAATGGTAAATTTCTTTATAGAAAAAAAAACAAAGAAAATTAATACAGAAAATTTTAATTCAGTTACTGTTATATCCTAAATTACATAAGACATACTAAAGTAAGAATACGCCGAGTGGTTTGCGTTTAACAGGGATCCGGTAGGAAGTAGAGACGTTTACTCTTCGCTCATCCAGATATCACTGCCCGTCTTATATACGTACTTTCGTATATAGTCAATACCTGATTACTTCCCTTTATGTTAGTTTCGTATTTATGCTAATCATGACCTTTACAACAGTTACTTTATTACTTTTTTTAATATTTCGTTTGTGTTGTAAATTAAACAATAAAAATATATTTTATAAGATGTATAAAAGAAGCAAACTGCACCTTCCCCTTTCGAATGCATTAAGTAAAAGTGTAAAAAAGATGGGGGATTTAATGGACGACGGGAAAAAGAATACGCATCGTGGGGAGAGAGGTGGGGAGTTTAAAAGAAAAGGTTGAAACGTCAAAAAATGTCAATTAGCATTTCTTCAGTTAGCGAGAAATGGCGGACGTGATGAGCAAGACTCTGAATCAAGCTGTGTTGACTAACCTTATCCCCGTTATAAATAAGGTGTAGATTTATTAATGTGAGAAACGGATGCACGCCGAATCAAGTGTATTCATGGCTATCGACTACCTATGCTCCGCGTGTTCTCCATCCATAAAAGAGTATGCACGATAAGGAAGTTCCGCTGACAAGCAAATTATTATTTATTATAAGATTATTATTGAAAACGGTGTAATTTGGAGACGATCACACTACGTAGGAAATATCCAAGGGCAAACCGGGTTTTTTTTTATCTAGTGACTACATTTTCCTCCCTTGTGTAACATTATTCCCTTCAATAAATTTTGTGAAAAAATACGCTGTAAAAAGAAAAGAATATGAGAGACACTAGAAGACAGAAAACATAACAGCGACACAAATATATGATAAACCCTAATATAACGTTTTATATAATAACCAGTTATATCCCTACAAATAGACGAATAACTAGAAAGTATAACATATAATTAATCTAGTATTATAATTAATCTAGTATTATAATTAATATAGTATTATAATTAATCTAGTATTATACTTAATATAGTATTATAATCAATCTAGTATTATAATTAATTTAGTATTATAATTAATCTAGTATTATAATTAATCTAGTATTATAATTAATTAAGTGTTATAGGTATGTTTGAAATAGAAATGATATGGATATGCATTAAGTTCTTAACTAACGCGCAGTTGTCATTATAACATTGTGTGGCAATATGTGTGTGTTTACCTGCGTTGATATATCAGTGTTATATCAGCCTGAATAATTACACTAGTCAAAGTTCATATATAAGAATATATAAATAATCATGTTGCTATCGTAATGTCTAATCTCAGGTTGACCTGCTCTCTTCAATGCCCATTTTTTACATTTCTGCTGAGGGTTTGTGACATATTTGGGGGCGATTTTCATTGGTTGAACTATAGTGAAATGTTGTTCCGTGAATAAGTTATCTGGGTGAAAGCATACATTTCAGAGAGTTGAGATTGTGCGAGCGTAGAATAATACTGAAACTTAATTTCTCTTGCAACATCGAATACAGTCGTAATTTAATACGAGACAAACGTGAGGAATAAACAAGAATAACCGCATGAGGTTGTGGAAATAACATATCAACGTTGATAATAACTGTAAAAAAGTATTTTAGGGTCAATGATGGAAGATTTCCCCAACTAACAATTTTTTCCTAATTTTTCAGTAAATGTAAGCCTTACACTGTTACTAAATGCAAATATTGCAATGAAACAAATACTCTGTCTCGCGTATTTACATATTGTAATTTGATATGCCAACCACTCCCTTGGGAAATACACGCGCCACATAAAAAAATAAAAAAAATATCTAAATCTTTCACGTCTCAGGAATATTTCTAATTTAATTCTTTTTTGGTAATTCATAGAGTTCAACCATGACTGATCACAGGGGAAATTGCCAACGCTGAACAGTAGCATTGCCTACTTTTAATGTTGATATTCAATAATCGATCTCCTTACATTGCGAAAATCAGATTACCATACATAATCAAATCTGATACTTTCTTCTCGCTTTTTTAATTTATTCTATCTATCAATATTTTTTTATGTTTGTTTGTTTTTATGTTTTCATTATCACGTGAACGTCATGTTTCACAAGCAAGTCGTCTTTTTAAACAATTATCCTTAATTTGAAAGATTTCAATGTGAGGCCAAGGAAATGATAAATTGTGGAATCTCTTTCCATACACGACAGTAAATTTAATTAGCATATCATAATAGATATGGCTGATATACTTTTAAAAACAAAGTCACAACATGTCCTTTTTTAGAAATAAAAATTGGATCATTTCATTTTACCACTCCTTATGTATCAATGTCAGTGGGAAAGATTATAACTTACACATTAAGATAGACGTGTATTAAGCATATACGTATTAAATATCGCACACACACACAGACTGACATATATATGTGTGTGCGTGTGTATACATGACTGTGTATGTGTATATATGTGACATGGTCTCTGACCGTGGATGTATGTTGTCTGTTTTCAAATCTTTCGTTTTCTTATGTCACTCTCTACCCCAAGATGTTTCTTTGGTCGCCAGACAGTGGACGTTGATTTCCAAATTCAGAGGCTGTTTTGAGGGTTGGTGATATCTAGCCACGCTGGCCTGGTCTCTTGAGAGACATTGGATACCCTCCCTGCCTCTTTACAATTTCCCCCTTTCTCTCTATATATATGGCTTTTTTTCCTTCTCTATATTGGCTTCAGTCATAACTCATATAATAACCCCTTCTAAAATTATAGATGAAATATGATTCAAATTTCCCCCTCTCTCTAAATATGTATTAGATATGTTGTCACTCTCTCTCTCTCTCTACATATATTTCAATTGTCGAGTGTGAATTTCTCTTTTCTCATTTTCAAAAATGTAATCATCTCACTTGGATGCTTGACAATACCACACGGTTGAAATAAATTATTGCATCGATGATTATGTAATTTCGTGTTACTATATTATATATATATATATATATATATATATATATATATATATATATATATATATATATATCATTAATAATGACAATATATGTATTAGCATATACTATCAGTGCCTTTTAATTCAGCTTGATGAATGTCAATCAGTAACAACACAGCATCTATGTCAGTTTTCTTTATATTCCTGTTGTGGTTGCAAGGTTGAACCATAATTAGTGAGGAATACAATGAAGACGCAAACAACAAGGAGAATGCAATAATAAGTGTATTAAAGAAAAGGTATATTTACAGTATGTACAAATGAAGGTGTCGAGTCAGAGAGTCTTGGTGGGAGGACATGTACGCTCTTCGGCGTCACTTCCGGTGGCATTTAGATAACACACTCTAAGGCCAACCTAGGCTTGCCATTTATAGTGTAACGTTATTCGTATATGCAAATGAGTGGTTGCCACCACAACACCCCCCTCCCAAGATTTGAAGTCACACAGATTTCAATATCTTTTTCTTTTTGGGTTTACCATCAATGGTTCATTAAATTTTCTTTTCCTACCTGATCTTCGGGGTTCAGGTGTATATTGAGGCGGTTCCAAATTAAAGGATTCGTATATGACATCTATGGTTTCCTCCTCTTCGACTGTTGTCGTATAATCATCATCTTGGATATGACGTTTTTTATCTGATTTAGGTGCCTTTTATGTATATTCTGTGGACCTTTAATCATATATGTACAATCACCAATGCGTTTATTCACTACTCCACATTCCCAGTAAGATGTGTTATTCTTGTAGCACTTAAAATATACTCGATCTCCCGAGTTATATTTCTTTCTTCTCGTGTGTGTAGTGTTTCGGATAATTGCCTGTCTTGGCAACAGTTTATCAAACGCTGATTTTACCTTTCTGGCAAACATTAGATCAGCTGGTAATATGTTTGATGGTGTACTAGGATGTGGTGTAATCCTATAAACTTGCAAGAATTGTTGCAAAGCTTTTTCTGTTGGTGTTCCCTTGGTAGAGGGTAATGGTGATCTTTTAATAGGGAGTTGACCCCGGTCGAAAAATCTGCGCACACTCTAACTTCGTCATTCTTTTTCTTTACGTATACGGTGGGAGCTGACCACTCGCTGTGTTCTATTTTTGATAGAATTCCTGTCTGTTCCAATCTATCTAATTCTTTATTAATCTTTTCCAACCCAGCGAACGGAACGTTTCGCTTTTTTCTAAAAATTGGGCTGGCGTTTTCTTTAAGTTCAAACGAGGCCTTGAATTTATTACAGCGACCTAAGTTAGTCGTGAATGCTTCAGGAAATAATTCTTTTAAATCGTCTTTTATATTTACTGTTGCTGGAGAAGAACATTCTATTTTTTTACAGAATGTATTGATTGGCTTATCCCATAGACCAAATTTCTCAATTAAATCTATTCCAAAAAGATTTTCACTATTTTTCAGTACGAATATTTTTAATTTCTTCGTAATCCCTTTTAATTTTATCGGAAGAACAACTTCTCCTTCAAATTTTATACCCCTACCAGTTACCGTCCGGGCTGATTTACTCGTTTTCATCATGGTTGGTTTTTTACCCAACTTTTTCCATGTATTCAGGTTTATAATAGAAATATCGGAGCCGAAGTCGAGTTGTAACTTTATTGGTGTTTTAAATATTTCCACTTTTACGTATTTTCGCCGATCTTTGTCTAATTTTGTATTTGATTTTGTTTGCTGTACTCTCTTTCTGGTGTAATCTTTATATCTGCAGCAATCGCTTTTGTGTCCCACCTTCTTACAAATGTAGCATTTTTTCTTCTTATAAGGACAATCTGATTCCCAATGCTTTTCTGCACATCTCTTACAGTTATATCTAGGAAGAGGCTTGTTATATTCTGTCCTATATTTATGGTTATTAGGATTGTAATATCCCGTTCCATTTTGATTGCTTTTCTTTGTAAAGTTCTTGGTTGGTGTGTATAGTTTTCTAACTTTTCTTACATATGCCACTCCAGATTCTTCTATATTTTTAAAATCCTTTTTTAGTGTAATGGCCCTTTCACAGTCCTCTGCTAGTTTCTGGAGGGTTAAATCGTGCTCAGATTCCAGCTTAGACAACACTCGTCTGCGTATTTCTGCATTTTTCGTGGAAACCAACCCTTGTGCGAAGATTAGACATTTAAAATCTTCTACCGTTAGTTCCGCAAGCTTAAAATTATCGCAGTTTTTATTGACAACTGATGCGTATGTCAAATAATCTTGGTTTTCCATCTTTCTTAGATTCATGCACAGCCATCTTTTATGAAAAAGAGATACATTTGGATTAAATAATTCTTTTAGTAATTTCACAGCTTCCATGAACTCTAATTCCGCAGTTTTTTTTAGGTAATATGTAATCTATGAATTTGCTGTGTTCTGATGTACCCAATTTCCTGAGTAAAAGGCTCACTTTCTGGCTATTTGGCCAATTTTTGCAGTCCAGTTGAAAAACATCGTCGTATCTTGTATAGTATGCTTCAAAAGTCTTTCCTTCCTCCGGCACATAATTAAATGTGTCCATACTATTAAAGATAGTTGTATGGGAGAAATTAACACTGTCGACATTTTCTCGATTACTTTTTAGTAGTTCCAGTGTTTTAGCAAAACGTTCATTTTGTCTTTCCTCGCGGTCAGCTTGTGCCTGATTTTGTCTTTCCTTGCGGTCAGCTTGTGCCTGTAAAAATTGCATGAACATTTTTGATAATTCTTCCATTTTTTTTTTTTTTTTCGTGACGTTTTACTGTATTATCCGTTATCCAGTGACAACTTTAAAAAAAAAAATCCTTTCCTAGAGCTTTAATTTCTAGCTATGGTATTTCCTTTTAGTACCGCCGCCAAACAAATTATTAATTAAAAGATTCCTTTAGTTGTTGTTTTGCTAACGGGGAGCAGTAATTAGAATCCACTGGTGAACTTTTTTTCTTCGTAGGTTACTTCCTTGCTTTTCGTAATACGAGTCTGACCTGTCGTTTTGCGACAGAACAAAATCCGCTTTTCGTTTGCAAGTTGGTCCTTTAGTAATACAAAACAGATTTTTCGTTTAGCGACAAAACAAAAATTCACTTTCACATTCGTTTGTAAGTCGGATTCCCAGAAAACGGCGTAAATTGTCGTTTTTTCCACGTTCGATTTTTTTTTTTTTTTTTTTCACTTAAGTTGAAAACTTTTCTTTAGCGTAAAATCCGTTTGCTCGTCAACACTTTGCATTGTACTTTTTTTTAAAAATAGTTCTTCGTCAAACTGTTATATTCGACGCTTCATATCTCGTCGCCAACTGTTGTGGTTGCAAGGTTGAACCATAATTAGTGAGGAATACAATGAAGACGCAAACAACAAGGAGAATGCAATAATAAGTGTATTAAAGAAAAGGTATATTTACAGTATGTACAAATGAAGGTGTCGAGTCAGAGAGTCTTGGTGGGAGGACATGTACGCTCTTCGGCGTCACTTCCGGTGGCATTTAGATAACACAATATTTATTTGTAAAAAATACAAAATTTGGCACAAGGCCTACAAGGGGGGTGGGGAAAATGTTGACCTAACTAACATTCTTAACTTAACTAGTCACAATCACCATAACAAATTTACTCCATGATATACCTACTTAAAACCCAAAAATGACAATATATACATGTAATTGGGAGTGGGGGAACAAGAATGATATATATATATACAATGAAAAAATAAATAAAATTAAGTGTTAGTATAAGAACCTCCCACTAAAGAAATGTGGCCGATAAGAAGTTTTGCCAGTCGAAAAAAGGCGATGCAGGTCACGAAAGTTTTATTCTCACACCTCCTTCGAAAATTACGAAAGGAGACCTGCATCTCTGACAAAACAACAGATCAGTCACCTAATAGGGGTCGGGAATGGGAATTATAAAATAAAAGTCGGGATAAAAAAAAAAAAAAAAAAAAAAAAAAAAAAAAGGGGGGGGGGAGAGGACGAAAAAAAAGGGGGACCTATGACAACTTACATACCTCTAGCTAAGCTAAAAAAAGGGAAGAAAAACAAAACATAACCTAATCTTGCCTAACCGGGCCAAATACAAGGGTCAGTGTTCGGTTCGGCCACCCAATATTCTGTCTAAGGCACGTCCAAGTACCACTCAAAATTAGCTCCATTCAAACGACACAAACGCGCAACTTTCACCCACCTTTTGTTGAAATCTGCCGGAGGGAGTTTCACCTTCTCCAGCCTGACACGCATTTTCAAGCGAGACTGGAAAATGAGGACAAGCTGGGGAGCAGTGAAGGTCTCTTCCCCGTAGACTTCCTTCTGTCGTGTCGACCAAATCACTCCTCTCATGACTGCTAGTAAGCAAAGAAACACATAATGCTCCTCCCACTTCATGATTGGTGCCCAATTGCAGCATGTCGAAAAAGACTCCAAAACGAAGAACTGTCCGTTCAACATGCGAACCGTGTAGCCTTCAACTAACTCACACAGCGGGCGAACGATGGGGCAATGAAAGAAAACATGACTGGTCGTTTCCTCCCAGTCGCCGCATCGAACACAACTTGGTGTCTCTACTAATCCCGCTGCGTAAAGCTTTTTGCCGACCCAGAGTGCATTTCGTATTATCAGCCAGGTGAGTGATGCCTCGTAATTATCGAAGCATTTCAACCCAGGCGCCCAAGGCCAGATCAAGCGAAGTTCTCCCTTCGTAAGACCGAGCTCCTCAGTAATATCGTCACGAACAGATCCCCTCACCATAACCCGATATAGTGCTTTACGAGACAACACTCGGGTGTCAGAGAGGCTTTCTGACACCCTTAGAAGGTACTTCAAGGACTGTCGACACTCGCGATAAAAGGAGCACTCGCGTCGAGGTAAACGAAATGCCTCACCCCCATGCAAGTGCACACTTTTCAAAGCCGGAAAGGCTTTCTTGGTGTCTTCCTTCCAGAATTCACCGTTTCCCTCACAAGGTGTACACATTCGGTCTAGGTAGTGTAAGCGAAGCGTATATTGACGAATCTCAACGCTTGGCATACCTAGACCGCCTTCAGACGGATGCAAGTAGCAGATCTCCCGGCGAACCATGGGCTGCTTTCCGCGCCACAAAAACGCGAAAAGAGCCTTCACTAGTTCAACTAGTGTGATCGCCGGCAGAGGGAGCACAGAAAGACGGTAGAGGATGAGAGGATAAATGTGAGAATTACACACCTCCGCTCTTCCTTTTAAAGTAAGATTTCTCAAAGACCACAGACGGGCTGCAGCCTTAACCGCTTTCAACACTTCCGACCAATTTTTCTCCAACTGGAGATCAGGACCAAACCAGACGCCGAGTATCTTGCAAGGCCCATCCGTCCAGCCAAAGGGCCCCTGAAGGGGAACACCCCTCCAGGCACCAATGCGTAAGCCAACAGACTTATCGCAGTTGATTTTGGCCCCTGTCACTTGTTCATACCGTCTTATTTCCATGTCGACGACCCTAATCTCAGCACTGCTCGTTACAAGCACAGTGACGTCGTCGGCATAGGCGGAGTACTTAATCATGGGGCAAGCACCAGACAAAGTAATCCCACGAAGGACCGGATTCACCCTAAGCCTGCGAAGGAAAGGCTCCAACGCAAGCACATAAAGCATCGGTGAAAGCGGACATCCCTGACGAATAGATCTGGACAAATCGAAAGGCTTTGACCTTATTCCATTCACTTCAACCAACGCACCGGGGTTTGCATAAAAGAGGCGAATCCAGGAGCGGAAATGGGGACCAAATCCAGCCGAAGACAAGACAGCCTCCAAGTAACGATGATCGACCCTATCGAATGCTTTGGACTGATCTAAATTGATCAGCGCGGCCTCAGTGTCGACTTTCTCTATGATCAAGCGTATCATGTGCAAATTATCTTGAATAGTCCGGCCCTTAACAGAACAAGTCTGTTCGGGACTTATTAGACGAAACAAGACAACCTGCAGACGATTAGCCAAGATCTTGGCCAAAATCTTTAACTCTGTATTTAACATTGTTAAGGGCCGGAAATTACCTATACCATCCCCACCACTCTTGTCCTTGCGGAGCAATTTGATGATACCCCTGGTAAAGTACTGGGGGATAGACCCGTTCCTAAACCAGGAGTTAAACAACACAGCCAGCAGGGGGACAAAAATGGGCGACAACCTCAAATACAGTTCGTAAGGCAGACCATCGATACCCGGAGACTTATCAAGGCCAACCTGCCTTAGGGCCTCCAGGACTTCATCCTCATTTATACACCCTTCGCACCTAGCTGCTTCGGTCGCCTCGAGACGAGAAAAGTCAGCTAAATAGGCGTCGAACTGAGCCATTGTCAGACCGGGCTCCTTGGTAAAAAGATCCTGAAAATAAGAGCGAAAACCCTCCAAAATCCCGTCGTTTGTAGTCACGAGACGCCCATCCGATAATGTGACACTGGCGATGTGTCGATCAGTAGACCGTCGACGTTCCTCCGCACGCAGTGACGCGGCCATGTTTGTCGCCTCGTGCGGCACTCTTTTTAACCTAGACCTAACTATCAATCCCTGATCTGCCTTGTTATCCAAGGAGTTCAGTTCCGTTTTAGATACAGTAAAGGTAACGCTATCCCCCGCCTCCGCCGCCCGACTTAAACTAGTTTCTAGTGCCACTTTCGTTGCCCTAGATCTAAAGTTTAGTCGACGACTATAATCGGCAACGAAGGACCTAATAACGTTCTTAAGGTGGCCCCACCACTTATTCCCAATGATAGCACCCGTCAATTCCCTCTGTAATGTTAGTAAAAGCTGTTCCCGGAAGTCCTTCAAATCGAACAACGATGTGTTGAACTTCCAGTAACCAGCCAATCTAGGCTTAGGACTATCTAAGTTTACCCGCACCCGGACAAGCCTATGATCCGAGTAAACTATATTATGAAAACTTGGACAATCTAAAAGCCCTAAATCGACTCTCCTAATTAAGAACCGATCAAGGTAACTCGAAAGTTGCCCTAAATCGGAGCCGCGACTAGCAGTCCAAGTCCATACTACTTCACGGGGTTTCTCATTTCGGAATTTATCGACAAGATCGAACTTATCGATAAAGTCCCGAAATGCCTTAACATCCCCGTTGCTGTTAGTTCCCCTAGGTTTTCCCAAGCGATCTAAATCGGGATCCAAGACCGCGTTCCAGTCTCCCGCTAGAATTATCCGACGCGACGTATCCATAAAGGGCTCGATCCGCCGAAAAAAAGGAACCCGCTCAGAACTGGCGTTGGGCGCATAAACCCCAATAAGCCGAAAAGCCACATCCTTTACGGTAACATCAAGAACGCACAGCCTTCCCTCAGGATCTGCATAGATTGGGTCACACGTCGCATTCAGTGTGCGCTTAACTAGCCAGGAAACCCCTCTTGAGCGAGTATCAAAGTACGCTGAATAGAGCTGAAAGTCTCTAGTCAGCGCACCCTGATAATCACTGGGAATGAAGTGGGTCTCCTGCAAACAACATACATCCACGCCGAGTCGCTGAAGGTCACGTACTACTCGAAGTTTACGAGCGGTGTCCCTCAACCCTCGGCCATTTAGGCTTGCTAATCTGAGTGCCATTCTAGTGCTCTTAGAGTTGGGAACCCGAAACGAACATTGATGCATTTAAGACACCGACAGATGAACCCAGAGAACCTTGTCCCAATTCATTTGAGACGAGACCGTCCGGGGCCACACCGCCAATGTCTAAGGGGAAAGTTAGTTTTAATGCCCTGTAGAGTGTAGGATGGATACGTATAGGGACCCTCCCAACACAAGATTTTTGCAGTAATACTACTTCTTCATCGTTAAAGAAAGCGAGAGGAGGCGATATATTAAAGGCGTTATTCGCTTCTTCCATCATATTCCAAACCCCTTTAGCTTTGTCTCTTGATCTAACCACAGATAAAAGTCTTTGTGCATCCAAGAAATTTTCCGGGTTGGTAATGTCTTTTTTGTGTACCATCTTTAGTGTAGCTAGGTTTCGGTAGTTCTTCTTATGATGGTTTATCATAAGATTTTCAGTTTCAGGAGTTACTTTACAGACATCCTTGCCTGTGTAGAAAGGGGTCTTCTTTTTCCGGGCCTCTAGCGAGGGACTTCGATGGCGTTTCTGGGATGTGGAGGGGGCGGTGGGTGAGGCAGGAGGCGGCATATCGGTCTTCATTGGAGAGGGGGGCGGTGTACTTTTAGGGGTGTTGCACGGGGAACAGAAAGGAGATGGATTGGGGGTAGCGGGCTTATCTTTTGATAAGGGGGTCAAATTAGATTCCCTTACTGGTGGGGATGACTTTAATGGTGGGGGTGCACCTTTGGCTGGAGAGCGACGTTCTTTGGCCGGGGAAGTAGTTTTATTTGACTTGACCATTTTTTTTTCCTCGTTTTTTTTTTCTTTTTTTTTCTCAGTATTACGTTCTTCGTCGAGAGTCTTTTTTAGATCTAATATTTCTTTATATTTCTCTCCACCTGGATCATTTCTGGTTTCTATTTCCAGTTGTTCCTCTTCGGTCATCACTTGAGCGTATGACTTCGGTGATTTTTTTCCCGTCACAATATTCCAAACGATTTTCTTTTTGGGAGATTCATTTTCGGTGTTGCATAAGTCCTCGAATTCCTCCGGGGTTACAGTTTCAGTTGTTTGCTTTGAGGAGGGAGTCTTCTTCTCCGCTGCAACTTTAGGTGTCAAGTGTTCTAGCACTCTGTTCTTGGGGTTAGGCTGGGCCGGTTTAATCCTTGTGGGACAAGTAAATGTTAAGTGCCCAACCTCATTGCATATCCAACAAGCTGGACGTCTTCCAGCCACCACCACAGGCAATTTTTCTCCATTTGCTTCAATGTAGTACGGTACTTTCTTGAAAGCCGACTCGTTAAGCCACACGTCAAACGACCACGTTCCATTGAACTTATCAACCGTAATGGCGGTTATATCTCCAAACTTCAGCAGGAAGGCGCCCAAATACTCGCCAGGGACAACAGCCGGTACTTCGAAAACGGAGATGGTCGTTCTCCTTCGACCCATGTATTCCATTCGCAGAATGTAGTCTTTAGTGATTATTTCTTTCTTCGAGAGTTCGATGCACACATCCTCGGTCTTAAAGAGACTATTCCATGTGTTATAGCCCTTGCACTTCACGATTCGTTCCGCACGTACTCCGGTCGTTGCAATTAATTTTGCGACAGTTTCTTTTGAGGACCTAATCAGTTTTTTGGACTTTCTGTCCACTACGAACATTAATATCGTTTTTTTCTGGAATTCCTCCAACCTTGGTAACTGTATAATTACTCCAGTTTCAGTCACGAAATCCGTGCAGTCTTTTGCCTTGGCGACAAAATCGTCAACGTCTATTTGAAGGGCGGGTGCCTTACTCCAGTCCGTTTTATCAGTAGGCTGAGATGACTTCTCAACCACTTCAGAGGTCTCCGAAGGCGCACAGCTGGCAGACGCCATGGCCGGAGAACGGTAAAAAAAAAATTAACAAACTCCAAATAAATAAAAATATAAGGAGTAACAAAAAGCAAGCAACAAATTTAACAATTAACAATAGTAACAAGAAATAACAATAATAACTATGATAACGGACTTACTGGCAGAGAAAAATAACAGAGAGCTTTGTTGCTTACCACGTCAAAAAACGGCATTTAGATAACACACTCTAAGGCCAACCTAGGCTTGCCATTTATAGTGTAACGTTATTCGTATATGCAAATGAGTGGTTGCCACCACAACAATTCCAATACCCATGTTTTTTTCTACATTTCCCAAAATCATAACATTTATGTCAGATGTATTTTACGGTCCGTTTCATTTGACATAAAAATGTTGTTTGGCTCACGGCAAATGAAACGGACCCTAAATAATACATCTCACATAAATGTGAGATGTGTTATGTTTTTGGAAATCTGAAAAAAAACATGGCTATTGGAACATAAAATGAAACTGACTCATATATATATATATATATATATATATATATATATATATATATATTTCTCAAAAATTCAACTTTCACGAATCATGATAGAATCCTCTGCACACAGGTAATACATGTATACAAAAAAATACAGCACAACATCTACAACAGACTTCATCTACCTACTGAAATAAGACTCCCCACGAAACTGGAGAATATCTCCCTAGATGCTGAAAACTTATGATCAATGTCTCAATCAAAGATATTATTAGACTCATCAAAAATCACGCGGACAAACATTAAAAAATAGAATTCATATAATAAAAAAAAAACTTTAAAAACTTCTATTAACAGTAACCAGTTAATTGTGATTCCACAATCCTTTCAATATAATATTAAAACACACACACGTCTTCTGAATATTATATGTATAACAGCGAAAAACTGTTTATTGCCATAATAGCTTAACCGACTATATACGCCAGATACGTCGACGATATCTTCATAGATACCCAATCCCATGAAAACATCATAAAACTCAAAAACAAAAACACTCGAACCCCACTCAGTCATCGCAAATACTTACAATTTAAACATGAACAATGAAATCGCCGTAATAATTAACCAAAAGAATTATAGCCAAAAATACAAAAATACAAAATACAATTAATAAAAAAGAACTTGTCCAAGGTAAATTTAATTTATCCCCATCAGAGACAACGATATATAAATAACTTAGTTACATATAACAAACTTTATTCAACACGAATTTTCCATAGGTAAACCTTCGACGAACAAATGAAATTTTATATAAATTCCATAAACCCAAAATATAAGAATTAAGCGCATGAAAAGATGAACGTTTTCGGATATATTATGAGAACCAAATGCTCCACAATTATGAACCAGATGAAAAAGCAATAATAAACCGAATACACAGATACACTACAGCATAGTCTATTCGTGTGAACTTTGTTTTTGAGACCAAACAAATACCCACATTGTCCAAACAACATCTATAACCCTAACCCTAACCCACATTGTCCAAACAACGTCTATAACCCTAACCCTAACCCACATTGTCCAAACAACGTCTATAAGCCTAACCCTAACCCTAACCCACATTGTCCAAACAACGTCTATAACCCTAACCCTAACCCTAACCCACATTGCCCAAACAACGTCTATAACCCTAACCCTAACCCTAACCCACATTGTCCAAACAACGTCTATAACCCTAACCCTAACCCACATTGTCCAAACAACGTCTATAACCCTAACCCTAACCCACATTGTCCAAACAACATCTATAACCCTAACCCTAACCCACATTGTCCAAACAACGTCTATAACCCTAACCCTAACCCACATTGTCCAAACAACGTCTATAAGCCTAACCCTAACCCTAACCCACATTGTCCAAACAACGTCTATAACCCTAACCCTAACCCTAACCCACATTGCCCAAACAACGTCTATAACCCTAACCCTAACCCTAACCCACATTGTCCAAACAACGTCTATAACCCTAACCCTAACCCACATTGTCCAAACAACGTCTATAACCCTAATCCTAACCCTAACCCTAACCCTAACCCACATTGTTCTATAAAACTAAAACTAAAAGTGAAAGCAGAAAACTTAAGAAAAACGGACCAAAAAAGACGTTTCTCTGAAACAATTCGATTCCTGTAGGCCCTCTTTTACACGTATCCGGGGACTTAGAACTAACTTTTAAGATGTAGAATATTCCCTCCATGTAAACTCCCCTGATATCCTTGCACCATGTGAAATTAACCTCAATTTATCGATATCTAAGCATTTTAATATTATTTAATAATTTTAGAAGACTCGAAAAATATATGCACGCGCTTAGAGTCGATATCCGTAACACACTACTTTTAACTCGAAAACTCAGTCTAGAATCCGAAGATTTTACATACATGTACTTACTTTTAAAATCTTACAACACAGCGTTAGTTTCACATATTTTCCCTACCATTTCCCCTCGACTAAGGATTGTAGACTACTTAACTACGTCTCTGACAATATTGATACGGCACCTTCCTAGGGTTCGAGCCCCCACATCCATGTATTTAGAAATGTCACTGTACACCATAGCGATTTGCTAGTTTCTACGAGATTCACAAACCCAGCTAGTTATAGCACATACAGTTTCTCGATGGCACATTCCCTTACACAAACCTTCACTTCTCCGACGTGACCGCCACATCGCGAGGACAAGCAACCCTCACTTCTTGATCTAATCTTTGACAACACCCCTTGCGAGTTGTGTGAACATAACGGATGCGCATAAAAGATTCGAAAAGCTTATCACCTCAAACAGAAGCACTGTAACTCAAAACATTGGAAGATCTAATAGGATCTGGTGGCAACTGTAAAGTAAAAAAAGAATCCTTCTTTGTAAACAGAGAGGAAGATGTCACAAAGCCTCAGTAAAAACAAGGATCTAATACCACCTGAAAAATATAGACATCAAGCTACCACACCTATACGCCCTTCCTAAGATTCATGAAGATGGTATTCAATTATTCATAATGTGACACACCCTTCTCTTGGAACTGCACCGACTCTGGTTATGATTCCATTCTTCACTTCAGGTATAGTCTGAGAGTTGTTTTTATAGGCATGATCTTTCAAATATTCCTACATAAAAAATGGCACCTAAAGTCTGGTGGATGTGAAGCCTATTCGGAATCAAACCTCATACATATGAGACGATCGCCAAAGTGTGCCTCATGTCATTGAACAGCAATAAAACAAATATTTTTGGATATTTATGACTGAATCTTTGTTGACAAGTCAGCCATAGACAGAATTTGGTTTATATTCATTATGGTCGGATTTCAGAAAGAATTGTGCATTTATACATCGATTCTCTGTAAGAAATCTCGGAGATTCACCCTGCACAATAAGAGGAGAAATGAACCTGATATACACGCAACTATAATAAGGTAAGTTAAGGAGGTGATTGTGGTTAAGGGGATAACGCCGCGAACTGACGACTTGGGTGTTCCAAATTTGGATCTAGTCGATTCCATAATACCACTTTCACTTAAGGATGTTTGCAACCATTACGTGGTCCCTCCTCCAAGACTGCCGACAACAGAATCAAACCGGTCAACAAAGTTGTACCATTCTGATTCATGCGCATTTATTTTAGGAAGGTGATGGTAGTTAAGTGGATAACGACGCAGACTGACGACATGGGTGTGCCAAGTTCGAATCCAGACAATTATGTAATACAACTTTCACTTAGGAATGTTGGCTACCCATTACGTGATCCATCCTGCAAGAATGCCGACAACAGAACCAAACCGGCCAAAAAAGTTGTACCATTGTAATTGATACGAATTTACTTTACTAATGTTAATAATATAAAAAATATATTCATATATATTTTTAACAAATAGATATTAAAATAAACGCATTGCTAGAAGTGTACATAAGTACATAAACATGCACATCGATCGATAGATTGATATATAGATCAAACACTGTAAATGATCAGCCGATTTATATAAAAACGGTCGAACCAAAAGCCCATTCTCTTGCAAGTATACATTGCCCTATTAATATACTTACAACTTACAAACTTAAAAGAATGTGCATTGTTCATCAATCAAATACACTCGACAAAGCTGAAGAGACCGACTGAATTCATGCCCGATCGCTTTAGGCTACACGAATGAAGCGAATAAATGAATAATTAATTACATTTCACAATGATTTCTGACCGGTGTGGTCGCGCTTTCTCTCTTAATTTTTGAAAAAGAGAACACAAAACGTTGGTGGCCAATGTATACATAATGTAAGTCACGTCACATTTACATCATCGGTTGCGGTTTGATGAGTCGCTCGTGTGGATTTTGTGAAACGATATATAATATGCAAGAAGTCTGTACATGTTATTTGTACTTGGTTAAAAGTACAAAATGATACAGTTTCGATTTCTGGTACTGAAATTCGCTTTATATCTTGGGATATATATAACATTTACTGTAACTGCAAGTTTTTAAATTTCGAAAAGTAGTTAAGATCTCTAATATTTCGAAATGAGTAAAAAACCGCGATGTATATATTACGTTCATAAAATCTGTGACTGATGGAAAGAAATTGAGACGGACTCACGCACAGACGAACACAATTCTTATTTATATACCATGACCATTCCTGCCAGTTCATAGAATTGCCGTTACTCTGTTACTACTAATTACAACAAATGCAAAAAATATTCATACGAAGATAGAGTGACTTATTTAAAATTTAAACACGGTTCATAGTTGGTTTATATTCCAGTTTTCATCATTTTTATTTCAATTTCCTTTTTATCTCATGAATTAATTTTGACGAATTTATGTTAAATACAAAGAAGGCAGTGTTTTTTTTAACATAATGTTACAATTATAGGTATTACTTCAAATCTATATTATAAATCCAGGGAGCATTCAAAGTACCGTAAAATTGACGGTGTTGTACATCGCTCTTTTGTAAAATTGGCTTTCCAATGCGTACCCAGATATCTTTTATATATCTGTAACTCTACAACCGGTATAAATGTGCTTATCCGAATCGACGTGGTTAATTTTAAATTTTAGTATAATGGTTTCTTTTCTTTTGTTTTATACTCTCCACATATTTGGTCCCCCGATTTATAAAATCGGGGGACTTATGTTTTGAGGCATGTCCGTCCGTCCGGATTTTTCTCCGCAACCATCCATTGAATAACTCTGAAATTTTGCTTGAAGTTGTAACTTTGGTCATGTTAGAAAGTGACATTCTCTGATTTTTGAAAAAAAATCTGGTTAGCCGCCCAGGGGGTCAAAAGGCCCCGAAATGGCAAAAAATGATATTTTTTGCCCCATAACTTTTCATCCATCCATTCAATTTCTCTGAAACTTGGCCAAAATGTGGAGGCAATTGTTCCTAATAGAAAAGAAGTATCGCTGACCTTGAAAAAAATCTGGTTCGCGCTCCCAGGGGGTCAAAAAATGACTCTTTTCTCCCATAACGTTTGATCCATCCATTCAATTTTTCTGCAACTTGGCCAAAATGTAGAGGCAATTGTTCTGGATATAAAATGAGCATCCTTGCCCGCAGAGAAATTCTGGTTCGCGTCAATTGTTTTAAACATTGTCGACGCAATTTTTTTAAACATCGTCGACGCCATTGTTTTAAACATCGTCGACGCCATTATTTTAAACATAGTCGACGCCATTATTTTAAACATAGTCGACGCCATTGTTTTAAACATTGTCGACGCCATTGTTTTAAACATTGTCGACGCCATTGTTTTAAACATTGTGGACGCAATTGTTTTAAACATTGTCGACGCCATTGTTTTTAACATCGTCGACGCAATTGTTTTAAACATTGCCGACGCAATTGTTTTAAACATCGTCGACGCAATTGTTTTAAACATCGTCGACGCCATTGTTTTAAACATCGTCGATGCCATTGTTTTAAACATAGTCGACGCCATTGTTTTAGAGAATTAAGTTAGCCTCTCTAGTGGCTAGGCAACCATTCTGTAACTTTGTTGTAGAGAGCGAATTATATATATAAACTTTCTTACTTTTTTGCTAGTTAGGCATACCGAATAGCTAGTATTACTACAGTGTCATTATTGAACCCATTTGAGTTTTGCTGCGGCTCGAATGAACTTTAACAATAATTTGATGTGTATACACTTACTAGTTTAGAATATAAATAGAAAATCTGATTATTTCTGTTTGATACTTATGACTGGAAGTGGTTTTGTCTATCAAGTCAATGTGCACAGGATGACAATATACTAAAAAAATCTACTTTTTTATGAAGATGTGTATTCAAATATTACTAACGCAACATTCGCTGTGTAGTGAAAAAACAATTATGTGCCGAGATACTCTGATATAATAGACAGGAAATAATCGAAATACGTCTGCCCTTGAGATGATGTTAAATGAGAACAAGGTACGGACACATCCAAAGAGTATTGATTTACTCCTCTCCAGGAGTTAGGCACAAGGCCAGTTTTTATCTTACTCCCACAAGTAAGATGTGACCCAAGGTCGGGTCGGGAAAGTGGGGTTTAAAAATTGCCTGGGCAGCCCCGTCGGCATTCCCCGGTAGGGACGCCTCAGGCAGTAAGCAATAAACTTACTCCTCCCCAAAGAGGGGAGGCGAAGCCTAGGAGGGTGGACCTCCTAGAACTGCACAGGACAGACCCATAGACTGGCGTAAATCAAGCCCGAAGGCCAAGACAATACCAGTCTATGGGGTGCAGTATCCATCGGAACAGATACTACACTTTGATCTTAGCCAAAAGGCCAAGGAGAAAGTTCCAAAGAGTAGACACGTCAGCGATACCAATTGTGATACACGGACAAACAGATTTCATTGATTAGGTACTTATCGTACCTCTTTCCTAAGGACATACATTTACCGTATGACTATTTGCGTGCCATTAAGATTCGCAATTGCCGACAACAAACATATAAGATAACTTACAGTATATATTTCTAACAGCCAATGAATTAACAGTGTTTTTATTATATATTACAAACTGAATAACCTGTATATATTTCTAACAATCAATTAATTAACAGTGTATTTTTTATATGTTACTAACTGAATAACCTGTTGACTCGACGGTTCTGAATTATTCGTTTACGGTTTGTATAATTCATTGGATCAAAATCTTTCTGCCAATTGAAAGAATAGCAATATATTTCCTTATTAGTAAACGAATAATAATATATATAATGATAAAATATTAGAAAATAATCAAAATATATTGATAAATAAAAACGTTTAAATAAATCTTGAAGACACAAAACAACAAGAGTATATCTGTTTTGTACTTTATTGCAAGCGGTATGTGTGTATTGTTTTATTTTTTATTTTAAGTAATTCATGTACTCACGAATTAAACCGAAAATTAAATTTTAAATGTTTTAGTTTTAATGTATTAAACAAAATAATGAAATTAAATATAGTTATTTTATAAAGAATTATTTTCATTATTTCTCTATTGTCCCGAATACGAAGTGTGGAGTTATATATATATATATATATATATATATATATATATATATATATATATATATAGTACACGTAGTGTATTAGTTTCTGTAGATGTTAATCTGTTGAAACTTCAGTGTTTATAAAAGTGCTCAATAACTGATAGAGCTGTTTTTTAGTATACATTTTTATTTTTAAAATGTTTATGTTTGTATCATTTCAATTTTTTTATTTTTATGTTTGTATAAATACAAATTTATACTAAAAAATACATATATCATATTTATAAATTAATATTAAATTATCAATACGTACATACGCTATCGTTCAAGCTTATTGCTCTCATCAGTACAGGAAAGTAACAATTTTAGACGGTGAAGAGGCGCGAACCCGTTTCACAAAGTCAGCCTAGAATCTTCAACAAGTCTCAATACCCACTCGTCACACGGAAACTGTCATGTAATTTAGAAAAAATTAAGATCTATATGTACCTAGAAGCGGGTACAGATAATAGACTAGTCAAGAGTGTTCAACAAACGTATTCGGAACTTTGCATTAGAGCTTTTTGACAGTCTATTTTCACCATCCCCAGGAGTGCTCAACTTTAATTTCTTAAAGGAGCTTAATATGATATTTATAAATAAATATTGAATTATTAATACTTACAGACATTAGCGTTTGGTATTAGTTTAAGTCTGTCGCTATATGTGAGAAAAAAATATATACAAAATATATATAAATAGTGTACTTGATATCTCTTTCTCTCCGTCTCTGTCTCTCTTTATCTATATATGTCTGTTGTGTGTGTGTGTGTATGTATATACATATACACACGTGTATGTGTCTTTAATAGAAGATGTCGTTGCGTTAAGTACAATTCTCGTTTCCATGAGACGTGCACTTATTTTAATCGATTCCAGTTAAGTCTGAATTCTAAAATCTAATTCTCAGCTTAGTTCGCCTCTAATCGAATTTCAAACGACTCTCGTGCCAATTTCTATCGAACCTTGGGCGCAGCCTAAAGCATGCTCAGAAAATATACCGGCTAAAATACAAATTATAAAGAAAATCTCCATTACCTTTATAACTGCACAACTAAATAAACTTTCATAAATATGGCTAAAAGCGAGTTGAATTTAGTAAATTGTCTCTTAGGATTTTTCCTAGAATATTCACCAGTTGAGACTGTGGAGATCACATTATGCGAGTACGTTCATTCCAAATGGCTTGCGATCTTCGGTCACAAAACATTCATCAGGGGAATAACATTAAATTTTGAGTGGAATTCGACATATAATCAATATTATTTATACGACGAATTTCTTAGAATGGTTGTAAAAGCCAGGTTTGGAAACATTCCTTCTATTTGAAGACAAAAAAAACTGTTCTCGACAGGAAATATAATTAGGCTGTCAAACCTTAAGAACAAAAAGCAATTAGGCACAACTCAATATATTAAAGATGACTCTGTATTGCGATCAACGCAAAACGGATTCAATTCAGAATCGGTATTATTTCTATTTTATTTATCTACCTCCCACAGCGGTAAGATGTGACACAAGGTCGGGAAAGTGGGATTAGGTAAGCCAGCGCTCGAGAAGATGAGCACTCTGGCCATTAAAAATTGCCTGGGCAGCCCTGTCGGCATTCCCCGGTAGGGTCGCCTCAGGCAGTAAGCAATAAACTATCTCCTCTCCGAAGAGGGGAGGCAAAGCCTGGGCGGGTGGACCTCCTAGAACTGCACAGGACCGTTCCATAGACCAGCGTAAGTCAAGCCCTCAAGGCCAAGACAATACCAGTTTATGGGGTGTAGTATCCATCGGAACAGATACTACACTTTGATCTTGGCCAAAACTAATTCGTCACCACTTGTCAAGCTAAAAGCTACTTGATATAATAAGACAATATAACATAATATTTTATTTTATAAAATTAAAGGTTTTTCAAAAAAGGCAAACAATTTATCAACACCAAATTATTTCTGTTTTTTTGATTTATTAACAAACACGCGGTGATAAACATCATTTATTTCATTCTTCTTATGTGTAGTTTGCAGTGTTTTAATGTTTCTGAAAGTTTATTACATTGGAGTAGCTGTATAGACTTCAGTCATTTACATAAGCAATTTGATTTCAATTTTCTGTTAGATAACGAAATATTTTTCTGCTCTCTCAATTCTTATGTCATGTGGTCATGTATATATGTTTTTGTTCTAATGAATATAGATGAACTGCTTTTTATATATCTACTTTGACATTCTCGAATTGGATCCTTGATGAAGATGCTAAAATAATGTCAATGGCCGCATTTAAACATCCCAGCATGAAACAAGTGAATATATTCATGCAATAATATAGACTCCCTTAAGTATATGTAAATTGCAATACAATATATGAGTAAAAGTTTCAGATAACCATTATTTATTAGTGACTTTCCAAGTTGCCTGTTTTTGTTCACTAAATCCATTCCTATGTTTATTATCCTTTCTCTGTTCTTATATGTTTTCTCTCTTTCGTTTTTAATATGATTCATTTATATAATGACACCTTTCTCTTCATCCTTTCTTGTTGTAGTGTTATGTATTAGATTCGTATGAAATAAAATGATTACTTACTGAATTCATTAATTATTTTTTAAATGTAGTAATTGCTGCGGTTTCTGGAAAGTAACCGCCTTTTCTTATACGGAATAATACGCCCAGTTCCCAATTGCAACGGCTATTATATACATTATATATCTTTACTTATTTCGGAAAATCTGATGTTTTATAATCGAAGATGGCTACGCTAGCACTATGCTTATTTATCTCTTGTAAAGATAGATGCAGAATGGGAAAATCATCAATGAAAATAAGAGAAAACAGTTTTAAATATCTAATAAACATTACATACACATTTCAGTAGAATCTAATGAAAGGAACTCGTTAATTGTGTGAATCTATTAGCTAGTAAAAATATAATTGTTAAAATGCCAACAGCAGCAGAACTACCGTACATCTGTTTTTAGAGTGGTTTCCGCGGTAGTGTGTTAGTATCAGAGCTGCTCGACCTACATGCATTTTGGCTAAGATCAAAGTGTAGTATCTGTTCCGATAGATACTGCACCCCATAGACTGGTATTGTCTTGGCCTTCGGGGCTTGATTTACGCCAGTCTATGGGTCTGTCCTGTGCAGTTCTAGGAGCTCCACCCTCCCAGGCTTTGCCTCCCCTCTTTGGGGAGGAGTAAGTTTATTGCTTACTGCTTGAGGCGCCCCTACCGGGGAATGCCGACGGGGCTGCCCAGGCAATTTTTAAACCTCACTTTCCCTACCCGACCTTGGGTCACATCTTACTTGTGGGAGTAAGATAAAAACTGGCCTTGTGCCTAACTCCTGGAGAGGAGTAAATCAATACTCGATCTACATGAGTTAAGTAAACAAAAAAGTAAGAGTCAATATAAAAACCCGGCATCTGCTGGTCGTCACATCTTTTCTGTAGACAAGTCAAGGCGTGTCTGGCTCAAGAACAACGGGAAATGTCGACGGGGCTACCCAGGCATTTTTTGTAGGCCAGAGTGCCCTCCATTCCTGGGGGGCGGTGGCTTTTTAAATCCCACTTTCTCGACGTTGTGTCACATCTTACCGCTGTGTGAGGAAGATAAATTCATAACTTTCACAGTATTTGTGTTATTGACATGTTATTATCTATGACTTTATGCGTCTTAAGCACAAACTTTAAACAAAAAATATATTTTACACACCACAAAAACGCACCAACACACAACGAGTATCTGTATGCTGAAAACAAAACAAAAAATAAATTTTACACACGAAAAAAACGCACCAACACACAACGATAATCTGTATGCTGAAAACAAAACAAAAAATAAATTTTACACACCAAAAAAACGCACCAACACACAACGATAATCTGTATGCTGAAAACAAAACAGAAAATAAATGTTACACACCAAAAAAACGCACCAACACACACCAAGTATCTGTATGCTGAAAACAAAACAAAAAATAAATTTTACACACCAAAAAAAAACGCACCAACACACACCAAGTATCTGTATGCTGAAAACAAAACAAAAAATAAATTTTACACACAAAAAAAACGCACCAACACACACCAAGTATCTGTATGCTGAAAACAAAACAAAAAATAAATTTAAAAAATGAAATATAAACGCCTAAGCAATAATTAGATTTAAGAATGTATTTTGTTTAACAAACGTGTGAGTTTAATTACGTACGTCTTGACTTGTCATAGTTTAAATAACAACAGTTTTTACATATATTCTTCGACTACTAACTCGTAAAAACGATAACCAAATAAAAAGAAACGCTCCACAAAATTAAAAAAAAACACGTACATTTTGCAAGGCAAGTTCACCGGAGAAACGGGTTCGCATCTCGGTTCATCTAATCTAACCTCTGCGTAATTCACAAGATTGTTTAATCGGTGAAACTTAAAACGTAATAATTTACAAATCTTAGTTCTTTGATACTCATATTTTTCTGTGTATTTCATTTTTAGTTTAACATTTATTGTTTTATTTTCCGGTAAGTGCTCATCCACGGCCTTCGTTAAGAAGGCCTGTTCGATCGAAAATGACATAACACTCTTTGCTGTATCTGAGAAAAAAATCATCTTGTCTAGAATGAATGATAGTTTTTAAAAAAAGTTTCGAAAACGTTCAAAATTGTTTAAAAGAAAAGAAAAGAAAAGCGTGGCGTGTCTGGTTGAAGTAAATAAACATCACGGTGTTTCATTGAGTAAAATTAGTTGATTTTAATTGTGAACAAGCTGAAAACATTTTCTGATAGAACCTATTAAAATAAATACATGTCAAATCAAGCAATTAAAATTATATTTTTTAAAAGTTTACATATCAACATATAATTATCTATACACTGACGATTCTTACGCAGATAAAACAAATATTTATAATTATATATATATATATATATATATATATTGTGAATATTATATATATATATACATATTATGAATATTATATATATATATAATATTTATACTATATATATATATAACTAATATTTATTATATATATACATATATATGTATATATATATATATATGTATATATATATATTTATGTATATGTTTGTGCATCATAGTTTTGAAGCATATAGATGAGTAAAAAAATGGAGATAAGGTGGGATAGATTTCATATAAAAATATTTTTCTTCAAATGAAAATCCGTTTTTTATCAAACAGATGAATCGATTAACGTTAAAACAAAAACAGTGACACACGAAGCCAACAAACTTTCCCAACGGATAACTAATCGAATAAATAGATTTTTGGCATCTGCCATCAGGTAGGAATGTCTTTATCAGCGCGACTCTTCAAACACTCTTTTGGAATGGTGACATTGCATACATTCAGAATGAGTGCCACCGGTAGGTGGCCACATGAAATGATTCCGCCGTGAGGGATGTGAAAGACGACATGACATAAATTTCCACACAGTTTCACTTGTGAAAACAGGTGTCATTGATGTATAGTTTATTACAGTGCATTGCTTGATGTGATTGGGGAAGTGGATTTTTAAACAGCAGATGGTGATTCGAAATTTCTTGCTTGTTTTACTGACTAGAGAAAAGTTCATATCATTTTCTGTTCTTGAGTTTATTGCTAAAAGAAAAATAGATACGTTAATTACACTAAATGCATTCTAATGTATTCTAGAGCTTGCGGATTGCGTTATGGTTGAAAACATCCATGTTCAATCTTTTAGTTAGACATAGTGTGCAATCAGCTGAACAAGTCACCAAAGTCTTACGTACATTTTCACTCTTTTTTGATTCACACACTGTCTAATTTTTATTTGATTTTACATAGTTACAATAATAATAATAATAGTTACAATAATAATAATAATAATAATAATAATATACCGAACTTGCCAGAGAATTGAAAGGAATATGGAACATGAAGAAAGTCAGTATAACACCAATAATCATAGGAGCACTAGGAACAGTCCCCAAAAACATTGAGAAAAGACTAGGTGAAATAGGAATCAAAGGGATAACTGAGACCATACAAAGGACAGTAATGATCAAAACAGCTACAATCCTGAGAAATGTCCTCGAATGCGGAAACCAACCCACATAAGCAACGAATGGAGAACAAACACATGGAAGCACAAGACAACAGAACCGGGGAAAATACAACCGCACGAGAGAGGCGCAAGCATAGGCTGACGCCACGAAAATTATGGACAGAAGGTCGAGAAGGGAAAGCGCAAACCAGACCTCCACTGGAAGAGCGCGGACAGCTCTGGGACCTTGGGGAGGCTTGTTGCCACTCGGGCCCCAGAGGGGACCAATGGCCCTTATCAGCGGGAAATCGGTGGTGGGTGGCTGTTCAGATACCGCAAGGTCATCAGCGGTGATGAACGAAAAGAGGTGGAGCATACTGGAAGTCTGAGGAGACTTGTTGTCACTCAGACTCCAGGGATAACCACATGTTGTTGGCAGTGGGCGATCACTGATCATGACCAGTGTGATAACTCGTAGTGAGTAAATAATAATAATAATGATAATAATGAAGTGATTCCCGTTGTTATTGTAACAGTAGACCGGGAACTGTGCTAACAATTGAATTTCGAATATGCAGACAAATGGTACGAACATAAACCAGAACAACGCAAAAACACAAAATCATCTGGGATATGGATATAAAAACAGACAAACTAATACAAGCAAGGATGATGATAATAAACAGAAAGGAAAAATCATGCACAATCGTGGATTTTACCGTTCCTGCAGACCATAGAGTGAAGATCAAAGAAACGGAAAAACGAAGCAAATACACGGAACTAGCCAGAGAACTGAAAGGAATATGGGGCATGAAGAAAGTCAGTATGATTCCAATAATCGTAGGAGAACTAGGAACAATCCAAAAAAACATGGAAAAAGACTGGGGGAAATTGGAATCAAAGGAATCATTGAAAATATACAAAGGACGGCAATGAGCAAAACAGCTGCAATCTTTAGAAAAATCATCGAATGCGGAAACCAACCCACATAAGCTACAAAGGGTCACATGGAATCTACAACTGGAAGGAAAAAAAACCACAGAAAGAAGACCACATCAAAAACAAAGGAACAGAAAATGCAAGAAACATTACTTCATAAGCTCACCCCCACAATACATTACTTCAGCCTTAGCTGACACGACACAAAAATGAACCCATGAACAGAAATAGCAAGAAACACCATAAGCTCCCCCTCCCCCCCAAAACAAAACAAATTTTAAAAAAAACTAAAACAAAACAAACAAAGAATGTAACCAGCCTAGGCTGACACCACACAAAATATTTGCATAGAATCAAGGAAGATGAGAAGAATCAGAAGGGACAGCACAAACCAGATCCCCACTAAAAATGCAGAGAGTTCTGGGACCTTGGGGAGGCTTATTGCCACCCACATCCCAGAGAAGACCAATGGTTTTTAATAGCGCGAAATGATGACCTGTGTGAGAACTTCAAGTGAGTACAAATAATAATAATAATAATAATAATAATAATAATAGTAATAATATTAATAAAGTGACACCGTTGTTATTGGAACACTTGGAACCATAACGAAAAGTTACAATAAACGGCGTAAACAGATTGACGAGACAATGTCCTTTTCAATTTTGCAAAAGGCTTGCCTGTTAGGAAAGGCAAAAGTGTCATGGTACAGCTTTGATATCTAAAGACAAGGAGATTTTGTACACAAGGTCTTCACCGTATCCCTGGCAGGGTGGCTTCCGGGTACTATGCATTGCCAAAGGATTAACTCGCAACTAACCATTTACATTCAAAGGCATTTCCTCTATCCGCAACCTGGAGAGCCGGTGGAACACACACGAACACACACACCCATATATATATATATATATATATATATATATATATATATATATATATATATATATAAATAAATGTTTTGAGGTACAAAATTTATAGATAACTTTAAAAAAAAATACGCGGAAATCTCTCTAAGGCCCTTTCGACTATCATCTCATCAGGAGAAAATCGATAGTTTTAATTAATAATAACTTCGAAAGAAAGATCAAATGGGGAAATTGAGTGTGCCAAAATTAACGCTGAAGCGATTAAAATTCAATTTAATTATTTCGTTAAAAGTCGACTAAAAGGCACTACGTTAGGGGATAAAAAAAAAAAAAAAAAAAAAAATTGGGAAGGAGTTCAAAGTTCCCCAAAGAGATTCAGCGATCTTACATATCCGTTCTGTCGGCACAAGGAAGGTTTTCGCATAGCAATAGAGACAGATTCCAATATTTTCAAATGGTTCTTGGAATCTGCTCGATGCAAGACCTCAAAACGGTCTATTTTATAGCCACTGGCACAGCTAGGGTTTTCAACCAAATGCTGGCCAATAGCAGAGTCCAAAGAATTAGAGGAGGGGTAACACAAGGACCCTACCCTTCCCTGACGTATTTTCGATGGAATGTGCTGGTTTATGCGAGTCTGCAAATGCAAGGAAGTGCGCCCTATATAGCCAGCATCACATTGGCATTTAAATTGGTATACAATATTACTATAATTTGTATAGGGCACACTATAGGGCTTCTTTCGAGGTTTTGTTTTCTCAAATTAGACATCACTCTCCTAGTTCTTTAGATAATGTTTCTAGAATGAAATCTAGGTTGGTTGACTTGGCACACCAATACAGTAACGCGTCCATTGACCACAGTGACTTTATTTGGAATAAAACGCAATTTCAAACCATAAAAGCGTTAAAATCTAATGAGGACATTTACATTTGTAAACCAGACAAAGGTGCTGGAGTTGTGGTATTGGATCGTAGTGACTACGTTAACAAAATGTTATCTATTCTTAACGACACTACTAAATTCTGTAGACTTGGTCCTGTCGAGTCAGCAGATAATACTTGTAAGAACGAGATCAAGATGCAGAAGCGTCTTCTTTCTTTATTTAAAAAGAAGGGTTTTCCGAAAGAGGTCTATGATAGGATCAGACCCTCTGGGTCATTGCGACCTAGATTATATGGTCTTCCAAAAATACACAAGGAGGGGGTGCCACTTAGACCTATATTATCTATGATAGGGTCCGCCCAACATTCTTTGGCTCAGTGGCTCCTAGTAATCCTGCAACCTGTGCGTGATCTATACACGACGCACTGCATCCCTGATTCCTATCGGTTTACTGAAGTTCTACGTGGGTTAGATCCGGATTCTGAGACATCATTTATGTGCTCTTTTGATGTCTCTAGTCTCTTTACTAATGTACCTTTAGATGAGACTATAACTATTTGTACCGACGCTCTCTATGAAGGTTGCCTGACTGCCCCTTGTTTCCCTAGGGAGATCTTCATAGAATTGATACGTCTTTGTACCAAATCAGTCGAGTTCAGCTTCGATAATATTATGTATAGTCAGGTTGATGGGGTCTCAATGGGTAGTCCATTGGCCCCCACTTTAGCTGATATCTTCGTCGGATATTACGAATCCGTTTTATTTAGGTCTGTAAAGATGCCCACTACTTATGTTAGATATGTGGATGACACTTTTGCGATGTTTTCTTCACAGAGTGGAGCATTGGCATTCTTTCATAAGTTAAACTCTATTCATGAGGCTCTAAAGTTTACGATGGAAAGTGAAAAGGATAATTGTCTTCCCTTCTTGGATGTTCTTGTTGAACGTGCAAGGGGTGGCTTTCTCACTTCCATCTACAGGAAACCTACTTTTACGGGCCTATATGTAAACTGGTCTTCTTTTGTGCCTAAGTCTAGAAAGATAGGCTTAATTTATACTTTGGTACATAGAGCTCTCGTTATTTGTTCTCCAAATAAATTAGAATGTGAACTTAATAGGATCAGGGATATATTCATTGATAATGGTTATCCCGAGGACCTTATCAATGATTGTATTAATAAAAAGGTTGCTGATTTTAAATCCCCTAAAATATTTGGGCCTGTAAAATGCCCCACTTATTTAAAATTACCTTGGATAGGGGGAAATAGTATTAAACTAGGTAAACAGATTGTTGATAGCATTAGCAATTGCTTCTACTCTGTTTCCTTACGATTAGTTTATGCTACAAGACCTGCTTTTCCTTTATTTCGCACGGATAGTGTGCCCTATACAAATTATAGTAATATTGTATACCAATTTAAATGCCAATGTGATGCTGGCTATATAGGGCGCACTTCCTTGCATTTGCAGACTCGCATAAACCAGCACATTCCATCGAAAATACGCCAGGGAAGGGTAGGGTCCTTGTGTTACCCCTCCTCTAATTCTTTGGACTCTGCTATTGGCCAGCATTTGGTTGAAAACCCTAGCTGTGCCAGTGGCTATAAAATAGACCGTTTTGAGGTCTTGCATCGAGCAGATTCCAAGAACCATTTGAACATATTGGAATCTGTCTCTATTGCTATGCGAAAACCTTCCTTGTGCCGGCAGAAGGAATTTGTAAGATCGCTGAATCTCTTTGGGGAACTTTGAACTTCTTCCCAATTTATTTATTTTTTTAAATTTTTTTTTATCCCCTAACGTAGTGCCTTTTAATCGACTTTTAACGAAATAATTAAATTGAATTTTAATCGCTTCAACGTTAATTTTGGCACACTCAATTTCCCCATTTGCTCTTTCTTTCGAAGTTATTATTAATTAAAACTATCGATTTTCTCCTGATGAGATGATAGTCGAAAGGGCCTTAGAGAGATTTCCGCGTATTTTTTTTAAAGTTATCTATATATATATATATATATAATATTCACTACTAGAAAAAATAAAGAGATCATAATGCATTATGTGTAGCTTAATTGCCATAAAGATATTTTCATAACTTACTTACTACATATATATATATATATATATATATATATATATATATATATATATATATATATATATATATATATATATATATTCGTTAGCTGGATATAAACAATAGTTTATTTCATGTCAAACTGAGTGCATATCATTTTTTATGAAAGTATTTACATATTTTGATTTTACATTTTATTGCATTCTCAAATCACCAATGAGTTAAATTTATTAAAACTGTCTTTAAAAGCATTCGATAATTGCCACAGTTAGAATTGTAGCCTGTTTCTTTCCAATGAACATGTCACAGGTGTAATCTATATATAAATTGAATCGTCTGTTTCTTTATATATGTGTGTTCGGTTAAATCTCTTTAACTAAAAGATGTGGACACCAAAGAATATATTTTCAAATATTGCCAACCCGCAAAATCCAAAGGTCAAGCTTTGTATCAATGCTCTGTCTCAGTTTTTCTTTTGAAGTGAATACAATCAATCTGAATCTATTTTATTCAATGTTCCTTTGATATTAAATAAAAAAAAATCAGCATTTTTCGATCTATTTGGACATGAGTATCGATTCGAGTTCTTTGTTTGTAACTAATCAGTTATGGTTCAGTTCGGACCTGTCTGGTTTTCTTTGAAGAGGTTACTGCTGTCTTGAAAGTCCTATAGTGTGAATGTTAAATGGAATCGTATACAAAAGATTGCTAGGAAGATATTTTTCCAAAACGATATTAGTTGTTGTTGTTTTTGTTTACACATTGGTCACTTTTCATATCAATAAGAGAGATAAAATGCATTGATGTATTGGACTTATCTTTTAGCGTCAGTTGGTTGATAGGCCCATCAAATCTCATATCAATGGAGATCGATTGTCCGGTAGAAGAAATTGAATATCAAAGAACGGTATGATTTGTTTTCGTATTAAATTTATGGTTCAATGGAATTGTACGAAACAATCACCAATGATCAAAAATTAGCAACGACTTGAGTAGCCCTGCCAATAATAAACCTAGGAGTCAACCGAGTGAGGTCAGCGTTAACAACACATTTTTGAAGAAAGAACATTGTCAATGAAAATTCTTTTACTCTTTCTAAATACACTTAAATAATAAACGGACATTTCTTGACGCAACCTATGAGACAAATCATCTCAAATATAATTATACGCACTATGCCCTTGTTTCAATATTCCTAAGTATTAATAGGTACTACTTTGTGTGTAAAACAACGTAAGAGAATACAATATATATTTACGCAATCTGAAGCAGTAGCCGAATGAAATGTAATTTTTTTCATGTAATCAAGTCGAAAACTGCTTTTTCCCAAGGGAATGTGATGTCATCGCTTCAGGTAAGAGACAATGCATTTAAATAAGAATTTTAACGAACATAATTCTTGAAACTAAAGTATCAACGTAAGTTATATATATGAGGCTTTGATCCAAAATTTGCGGAGAATATAAGAATTGAATTTTGTTACCGAAAGTTTATAAGATTTTTTACGGGCCGATTATACGCACAAAATATGTTCACCTAAGTTCAGGGTGTTCACTATTCAGCTTTATTTGGTTCAGGTAGCCTGAATCAAGAGCATACACTGGATGTTTAAGGCCAATCTTTATCTTTACATCATAAAACCATCGCTCTAAAATCTTGTAGTTACTCTGCTCGTTCCGGTAAGATATGACTAGTACTATATCAATGGAAATATTAGTTACTCTGCTCGTTCTGGTAAGATATGACTAGTACTAGATTAATGGAAATATTAGTTACTCTGCTCGTTCCGGTAAGATATGACTAGTACTAGATTAATGGAAATATTAGTTACTCTGCTCGTTCTGGTAAGATATGACTAGTACAAGATTAATGGAAATATTAGTTACTCTGCTCGTTCTGGTAAGATATGACTAGTACAAGATTAATGGAAATATTAGTTACTCTGCTCGTTCTGGTAAGATATGACTAGTACTAGATTAATGGAAATATTAGTTACTCTGCTCGTTCTGGTAAGATATGACTAGTACTAGATTAATGGAAATATTAGTTACTCTGCTCGTTCTGGTAAGATATGACTAGTACAAGATTAATGGAAATATTAGTTACTCTGCTCGTTCTGGTAAGATATGACTAGTACTAGATTAATGGAAATATTAGTTACTCTGCTCGTTCTGGTAAGATATGACTAGTACAAAATTAATGGAAATATTAGTTACTCTGCTCGTTCTGGTAAGATATGACTAGTACTAGATTAATGGAAATATTAGTTACTCTGCTCGTTCTGGTAAGATATGACTAGTACAAGATTAATGGAAATATTAGTTACTCTGCTCGTTCTGGTAAGATATGACTAGTACTAGATTAATAGAAATATTAGTTACTCTGCTCGTTCTGGTAAGATATGACTAGTACTAGATTAATGGAAATATTAGTTACTCTGCTCGTTCTGGTAAGATATGACTAGTACAAGATTAATGGAAATATTAGTTACTCTGCTCGTTCTGGTAAGATATGACTAGTACAAGATTAATGGAAATATTAGTTACTCTGCTCGTTCTGGTAAGATATGACTAGTACTAGATTAATGGAAATATTAGTTACTCTGCTCGTTCTGGTAAGATATGACTAGTACAAGATTAATGGAAATATTAGTTACTCTGCTCGTTCCGGTAAGATATGACTAGTACAAGATTAATGGAAATATTAGTTACTCTGCTCGTTCTGGTAAGATATGACTAGTACAAGATTAATGGAAATATTAGTTACTCTGCTCGTTCTGGTAAGATATGACTAGTACAAGATTAATGGAAATATTAGTTACTCTGCTCGTTCTGGTAAGATATGACTAGTACAAGATTAATGGAAATATTAGTTACTCTGCTCGTTCTGGTAAGATATGACTAGTACAAGATTAATGGAAATATTAGTTACTCTGCTCATTCTGGTAAGATATGACTAGTACTAGATTAATGGAAATATTAGTTACTCTGCTCGTTCTGGTAAGATATGACTAGTACAAGATTAATGGAAATATTAGTTACTCTGCTCGTTCTGGTAAGATATGACTAGTACAAGATTAATGGAAATATTAGTTACTCTGCTCGTTCTGGTAAGATATGACTAGTACAAGATTAATGGAAATATTAGTTACTCTGCTCATTCTGGTAAGATATGACTAGTACTAGATTAATGGAAATATTAGTTACTCTGTTCGTTCTGGTAAGATATGACTAGTACAAGATTAATGGAAATATTAGTTACTCTGCTCGTTCTGGTAAGATATGACTAGTACTAGATTAATAAAAATATTAGTTACTCTGCTCGTTCTGGTAAGATATTACAAGTAATATATCAATGGAAATATTATACATATTCAACAGTAAAATAATCGTATCCTTGTCTCCAGACAATACGACGTTGGCGCTCAGCGTGGACCTTCTAGTATGGTCATTGGCCACCAAATAGTACACACAAAGAAGGTCTATGTTTATGTGCAACACATATCGTTCTATTTCAGGTTAAATCATGTTAGCATGGAAACATCATCTGTCACGTCTATATGTTGGGTATTATATTACACAAATCCGCGATAATAGCTCTATCGGCGTGAAGAGACACGTTCAAAGCCAGCGAACTTGCGTCCACCCACATATTCGTTTTTTTTTTAATTTACCCACACACCACTGACCTAAGACGGGATCCGATAGCTGTACCCGAGCAAGTGCGTCTGCTATTATACACTCCAAACAAAGTCGCTAACTCTGCCGTTCCAGTCCGGAGTGACAGTTTATAAAGCATGTCGCCGCTCGAAGCTATGCACACACGGAAAGTAGCCCCACTTGTTTACCACACAGGGAGAATATGCATCTCACTGTCATGCATATATGACTGTCGATAATTCTTCGTAGAATTTATAGTCAATCATCCTCCTCACAAACTTCTAATCCCAGCACACTGGCACAGTTTTGCAAGTTCTCACAATCCTGACTAGTGAGTCCATATAAGTCTAAATTTTTCCTCACGGATTCTACTGATGCCACATCCTCATTAATATAAATGTAATCGATACACTCCAACGTTGCTCTCTTTTATTGCTACATCCTGTGCAAACGCAGCGTCGTGCAGAGCCACCATTACAAGGTGCTACAGTTAAGCCGAACGCGAACCTTGTTAGACAACACATTTAGCTTTAAATATCACTGCCTAGTACATCCAGACGGATTTCACAACATGGATTTTCAGGTACGCCATCTCTGAGGTTCAAAATCGATGCATTCTTTCGTTACTGTCTTTATTCTGACATGTTAATCTGCGCGGACATCTGCATCGTCGGTGCAGGCATCAACATAGATGTTTAATTCACGATAGATCATTACAGGACGCACTAACTAAACAAATCTAGAATTATTAATGGAATTATTTTTTGGGTCTGGTTGACAGGCATGCACGACATGCAAAACATCTCATTCGCTTTTCAGCTGGTAAGTCTCTGTTTCTTTTGTCACACATCCTTTATTGGTTCTGTTGCTTTGCCATTAACATCCACAGATCGACACGTTTTATTTTCCCTCTCGTACAGCTATTAATGCTGTATTACTCTTTAGTCGAAAATAAGAACACATTGAAAAATTATATACCATCTCGTGACTAAACACTATGTATAGAGGAGCCTACGACGAAACATGGAACAGACTACAGTTGCTCAGCGACTCTGGCGACACACATACCAGTCGAGGATCCGTTCTCGACAATCAGTTCAGCGGGAACTGGGAAATGTTGATGGTCTTTTATCTGTCGGGCTGAGGTATTGGCTTTTCTTCCATTTTTTTAGGGTGAAGTTTGTTTATTGCTAACTGCCTGAAGCTTCCCGACCGGGGAATGCCGATGGGGTTGCGGAGGCCAAAGTACTTTTTCTTTAAGGGCGCTGGCTTTTTCTCCCCACCTTCCGGCCTTGCGATAGGAAAAAGGTAATATACTATTCTATTCGTCTGTAAATACACACTCTTGTAAATATACCTCCTAGTTGTCTTATTTTTTACTTTTTTATTCATCCAAAACAGCGCGAATGATGGTGCTAGTAAGATTCAAAAACATTTATTAAAAAATTACGTATGTAAAAGGAACAATTCTGTAGAAATAAGTGCATTGCAATATTGTCATGAAAACTACCCTCTTTTGCTATTAATTTCATAATTTTGTAGTTTCTATTATTTCATCTTCAAAACACAATGCGTTTGTGCGTGTGTGTGGATGTGTGTGTGTTTGTGTTTATTAATGTGTGTACACATTCATGGCGTGTATATTTCACAAGGCAATCGCGTGTTCTCGCCACATGGCATTGAAGGCCACTCATGTTTTGTCGCTAACACGTCGGTTTTTGACGTCAGCCCAACTGGTTTATAGTTCGATCCCAAACTAAGATGTTTTCCTACATCGAAGGAAGAGAGGGGACAACCTGGAAGACACATATTAATACGATAGCATGTGTGTGATTTTGTGTGCCACGCTTACATCAAAAGCGACGACATTCCGAATCTTTGTATGCTACACTTATGAATTGAAGCTAAATCTAATTTAATCTAAAGCATTTACAAAGTAAGGTTTAGTAGTCGATATCGGAATTAGTCGATCGATCAAATCGAGAAATATATCTGATGGACGGAGGGACAGACGGACGGACACGAAACCGCTTTTATTTATTGTACAAAATCCTCTGGAATTTTGTATACGTTAGGAACAATATAATTTGTATTGAAAACAACATTTCGTGTAATTTACTTCACACATTATGAATTTTTATAGGGTTCAAAGATATTTCTGATCTAATTGTTTTCGTATTGTCTGCCAAACTCCAGCTCGTCTCACATTGCCATAAAGTTTCACCCCTATGATTGTTTGACAAGCACCTCCAACATTTTATTCCGATAAACATACTGCACTCGTACAATCTGACTCATCCGACTAGCAGCAAAATCCTACCCCTTCAATGTTGAAGGTTCTTGATGACGGAATATTTTCTACTAGTCTCTCTATTTTAACAGCTTACCTGTGGAATTGGCTTTCTGGTCACCTTTTATAGGCTCTACAACAATACATATATGTTAATATAATAAGAACCACCATCTTGCTGCCAAACTCCCCATTAAACTTGACACCTATAAATATGTCTCCTCTTACAATAGCCCAATATGCCTTGTTTGGAGAGAACAAAAGCAAAATACAAAATAAACACTCATTTTAAGTGATTGCTTATTGACAGTAACAAGTAGGGTTTCTCTGGAGAATAAGTAACAACAAGTCTCTCCCGATTTCCAGCACTCTCCGTCTCATTTTATAACAGTTACAAATCGCTTTGCGTTATCGAAACAGCCGTTCATCATTTATTTCATCTGATAACAACCGTAGGATTTCTCTGGAATTTGAGTGCTAATTAGCCTCACCAAGTAAGCAGTTGTCATCACGCAGTTACAATGAAGGTTGGATTAGTTCCCCCCCCCCTTTCCGGTTTTTCTAACTACATTCATAATTGATGAACAATTTCTGTAGTACTAGTCGAAACTGGTGCCAATCACATATATGTGTTTTTTTGGGGGAAAAACGTATTCCAGATTATGAGATTACTGTTAGTTTTAATTTATTGAATGTCAGAGGAGATAGTTTGTACATTTATCGAAGATTACTGACATCAGAAATGCAAATAATGTGCTGAAGATAGAACCGCAAAATGAGCGAATGATGTCTGCAAATGAACGCACGGTTCCGTAGAAGACACTTGTAAGTTTGATATTTCACCTGACGACTCGATGGAAAAGAGCAGACCCTATTTCAGCGAACAAGGCAAACCATTAAAGTTCCACTAAGACCGTACGAAAACTGAAAACGGCGGAAAATAAAACTAAAAAGAATAGAATTGTGAGAGCGGCCAATTTTGTATTGCAATCAGGTTGCTCAAATATCATGTTCATATGTCAAACTTGAGAAAGCCCTGGATCAATAGACACTCTATCTTGTGAAAACACAGCTAATGCGTTCTCCAAGGCAATATTTCATGAAAGAATAGTTAATAATAGAGAATATTTCCAATAACGTTTTTTGCAATAAAGATCAGAGACAACTTGCTTTGAATCATGTTTTTGAAATGAAGAAATCAATATCGATTGGTTGCCGATTATTTCCCAGCAAAATGCAATAAATATAAATTTGGAAAAAAGACAAAGCTAGGAAAAGTATAATAGTATATCCTATATATACACATACATGTTGACGTATCGTACATCAAAACAAATAAAAAGGAACACACTCTGTTTAAATAATACAATATCAGTATGTAAATGAGTTATTGTGTATATATTCATAGATAATATGTATAAGAGTAAGAATAAGTTGTTATACTACCTAGACAGGCACCCATATACACACCATCCTCGTCATCATCAGGGTTCTGATTACTCCTAGAGGAGGAGCCCCTCGCTGGTTCCCGACAACTTATTGGTGACTGTCATTCAGGTTTATTTTCCATAGTCGCCAGGCGAGGCACTGTGGGTTGGCGACACTATTTGCCTAGAGCAAGGTGTCCACATATAGTGCCTTGTATTCCTAAATGGTAACCCATCTGGTGCTGGCCAGGCGCATCGTTGCCTAGATTCGGTGATCTAACGGGAACCGGTGTGTCACTGTGATTATGCCGTATACATATACACATGTATAAATATAAACATATGTATATATATATATATATATATATATATATATATATATATATATATATATACTAATGATTATAGAATTGACGATAAGTGAAGTATCGTAAAGTGATCTATCGCGATCGATAAAGTAAAGCCCGATACGTTAAGTAGAGCAATCAATTTTAAAGAAGGAGAGATGAAGATAAAAAAATTGCATAAAATTACATAAAATTACATAAAATTGATACAAATGTTATTACATCGAAAGTTCAGATGCAAGGCGTTACATTAATCCTTAAACCATGTTTTTTCAAAGATAAAACACTTCTCGTCAGAGGATACAATTCGGTAATGTGGTATTTATAATAAATAAATATTACCTAGTTCCATTTAACTTTGAAAAATTGAAGAATAAAAATAGAAAATTTGGGGATAAAGAAATAAATGGCCGGGAGGGAAAATGGTAGCAGTATTGAGTAGCCATTTTCGAAGACAAAAGAGGACGCTATGGTGCAGATAGCAAGATAGCAAAAGTTTGTAGATTTGGAGAAAAAGTTTGTAGATTATGTATATATATATGTATTTATATGTATATATATATATGTATTTATATGTATATTTATATATGTATATATATATGTATATATATATACATTTATATATATTAATTATATAAGTTCAGCTATATTGATATAAGTAACGTAAAACGAACATATTTCTAAAGTGCTCAATACTAAGAAGAACTTTATAAAAATGTATTATATCAACATTTAGAACAGCCTACGTAAATGCAATTCTGTTTCAGCATCACGTGTGGTTACTCAAAGCCGAAGGATAAACAAAATATTATATTTTGGCCGGGACGTGGGCTCGCGTGTTCCCTTTCGAAATACATATAACTAAATCTACATGAAAACTAAATGAATATTTATATGTAATATTTACTGTAGAATCTCTAAGTGACCTCTTTAATAGAATCATGGGGAAGAACCCCACGGAAAATATCAAATATATCTTAGTTTGTGTTAAAAGTTAAACTAGTATACATTTTTTCACATGAGACAATGAAATTATTTTCTAATATATGTTAATGTTATGAAAGTTTACAAACCAAACGTTATGCCAATTGAAAATATGGCGTTGTAATTAAATTTGCTTTGAAATCTAACAACATTAAAACACTGCTGTGATAAAGATTGTAAGTAATTTGTATCAGATGTGAAGTGGGTTTTAGACATTTTACAATTTAGGTTGTACCTTGCAGAATTATAAGGATCTACTTTACACATATAAGTAATCAGATTTCTTCCCGTAAAGATAAGCAAATAAGTTTCGTCTTATTGAATTTGTTGACAAAAATGCTTCAAGTAAAGGCTACGTACAATCATACAATATATTCTTTGTTCAGTTATTATTTTTTCGAAGTACTTTCTCTTTCTCGAATTGTGAATATATACTTTGTTATTGTCATTTAGGTCGTCTGATAATCTGTTACAAACTACGTAAGTGTTTATCTTCTATTGAGTGCCCTACAAATGGTACCATAGTAACTAGGTCATCTCCCAGTGGACTATATTGTCTTGCTTCTTAATCATTGCTACGAATAACACAAATTGTCTTATCTCTGAGAGTAGAAAGATAGACATATCAGAAATCATCTCTAGTTGTTCCTGCTTTACCAGTTTACATTACAACAATAAGATTGCCGGCCCAATAAGTTATTCATTTGGGGAACTGTCAACAAGAAAAGTAGAGCATTATAATGTAATAATACGGATATATTAAAAGAGGCAAACAAGAAATAATGTTTGGTTAACAGCTACATGATTTTACAATCAAATTAGCAATTATTATTTTTTAATTCAAAACAGTTAGCTTCAAATTGAAAACGAGATCAGAATTTAATTATAGAAAAAGCATAAGCCCTGAAATATCAGTACTTGAATTATATATATATATGAATATGTGGTGTATATTGAATCGCGAGAAGATGGTAATGTGTGATGTCACGAGCGAGAAGTGGGATATCAAACTGGTCTCGTTTTCAAGCGAGATGTAGCAAGAACGGACGTCTCAATTGCTCTATAACATAGGTTTTTATTGGGGATGTAACAAGTTTGGTTCCATTAGATTTGTTACCCCGGTTCCCTAATAAGGGACTTGATTTACTGCTTTGTGCACAAGTTTTATGTTGTATTTTGTGATGACGCTGCTCTGTGCCACGCGGTGTCAATCAGACTAAACAAAGACACATTGTAGCAACGCTTTTTTTTTTATTCAAGTCTTTTATTACAGAATCTGTGTCTTTTCTTTTCGGTCGCCTCTCGCTGTTAATCAAAATAAAAAGTAATATAATTTACAATAAAATATCAGATTATGCTATCCGTTATCAACAGGAGGAAAACATCGCTTTCTACTAATACTATTTAACCAATAGCTAATGAGAAAAAGAGATAAAGTGAAGAATCGGGCGAATGAGATAAACGGAAATGTAGACAATAGAAAAAAAAACATTTTGGATTTCGTTTTTTATAATTTATTATTTATCTGACTTTAAGAACTCTCTTATTCTAATTTAAACTATGTACATATATATATGTATATATATATATATATATATATATATATATATATATATATATATATATATATATATATATATGTGATGTTAGTTGAGATCGATATAATTTAAACCTTGTTCCAAAGATTCAAAACCAACTACTATTCAGCATACGATCGTTTCCAATACTTTTTGTACACACACATGTATATGTATATATATATATATATATATATATATATATATATATATATATATAAATAAATATATATATATATATATATATGCAGTCAAGTAAATATCATATATTTATATTATATCTTATCGTAATAAGTCAATGCTTGATATACAGGATAGCGCTATTATATAAATAATGAATAATGTTCCAACAATTCAAAACCAACTACTATTCAGCATACGATCGTTTCCAATACTTTTTGTACACACACACACATATATATATATATATACATATACATATATATACATATATATATATATATATATATAAAATATATATACATATACATATATATATATATATATATACATATACATATATATATATATATATATATATATAAAATATATATACATATATATATATATATATATATATTTATATATATACATATATAAAGTCAAGTAAATATTATATCTGTATATTATATCTTATCGCGAGAAGTCATTGTTCGATATACAGGATGGCACAATAATATAAATAATGAATAACGAAAATAAAAATTGGATAAAATACATTATTTATTATTAAAATGGATTTGTAAATTTCCCTTTAAATAATTTTTTTTGGGGTTTATTTAAAGGGAAATATTTCAAATCACTTCTCTGTCTTCTTTGGTCTGAAGAGGGTGACTCTCTGTGAAGAGTACAACGGAAAGATGTATACACATATGTAACCAATAATGTGTGTATAAATAAAAAAGTATACTTAAGAACAGCTCTACTTGTGATTGAGCACTTTTTATGAACACTTGAGTTTCAACGGATTTGCTCTACAGAAACTAATACATGTACCATATATATATGTATATACATATATATATACATATATATATATATATATATATATATATATATATATATATATATGTGTGTGTGTGCGTGCGTATGTATGTATATATGTGTATATATATGTATATGTATATATGTGTGTTCATATATCTGTATATATATATATATATATATATCTGTGTGTGTATATTAGTTCTAATTTTTCCTCAAATGAAGAATGCTTATATTAAAAATTCAATTGATTTATTCATATGTACTGTTTGAATAATTGATGAATAATTTAAACTTTTGTTTCTTATGTATTTGTAATATAAACAGGCATACGAATACGTAAATCAATCACATATTCAATTATACCTAATTTTTCACTCGCCTAAACTACAGAATAATAGGATAAAACACCTCAAATAACAACAATAGTATGACAATCAAAGAACTCATGCAAACGATTTTGAAGATCGAAAGCGCTTGGAATTTACGATAAATCGACTTTCTGATCCATAGAACCCCAGAAACAAGCACGTTGAGTTAATAACCACTATATAACCCCCAAAAACAAATTCAGTTGCATTTAATCAAATATGTATTGATACATGTATATGAATGCGGTGTGATTGACATTTCTGGCATGATTTTGTGTTGTGTCATCCATATCAAAAGCGAATTAACCGCCTAGACCATTACAGCCAATCTTATACTCTGCATAAGATTTTGCGCATATGAATGTTTTCGTGTTGAAAAAGATGGAGTATTCCTGACTGAGAGTTAGGATCGATATCCTAACGATTTATTTACGTACGTGTAAACAGCAACGAATCTATAGAAACAAGATTCCCCTTTGATGCAGCTCCACGGTCATGTAAACAATGTTGCATAGCATGTGTTAACAACATACAGGCTGTCCAAAATGTGTATGCATTTTTAAATTGTAATATCTGCAATGTTAGATGATATGGATTTACTTATTAAATATAAAGAAGACATATACGCCTTCAAGCACACCCATATATATATATATATATATATATATATATATATATATATATATATATATATATATATATATATATATATATATATGTGTGTGTGTTTATTTATTTATATACGTATATATATATATACATACTTACAGACATATGCATATATATATGTATATGTATATGTATGTATATATATATATATACGTATATAAATAAACACGCATATATATATATATATATATATATATAATGAAGAAGAATGGAAAGGAATTAGAGAAGCAAAAGTCAAATCATAATTCAATTCAATTGCTCAGAGCAAGGTATATTCCGCAAAAAAGGCAATTTATTCAAGTTAAATTTTCCTTAAGCCAGGCTTTTCAAAGATCAAAATCTCATCATCAGATGAAGTCGCTGGGATAGATAAGTTGGCAAAGGCCAAGATTTAAAATTTGAAAAAATAAAATAAAAGTTGTAGGGGGAAGAAACACAGGGCAAAATTCTGCCAGAATGCAAGCAAATGTCCGATTGCTAAAAAGTCCGGTGTCGAAAAGTCCAGCGGACTTCTTCTGATGATAAGATTTTGATCTTTGAAAAGCCTGGCTTAAGGAAAATTTAACTTGAATAAATTGCCCTTTTTGCGGAATATACCTTGCTCTGAGCAATTGAATTGAATTATGATTTGACTTTTGCTTCTCTAATTCCTTTCCATTCTTCTTCATTCTACCTGCTCTATCCTGGATATTGAGCTATATACTCTTTACAATAGGTTTTACTTTTCCTAAAAGTTCGCTTTTAGTACACCACTTTATATATATATATATATATATATATATATATATATATATATATAATATAGATATACATATGAACACGGTAATATTCTGAATAAAAGAGCTGAACTAATGGCAAAATGCAGACATAAATGTAAATTTAAAATAACCGAGATACATTTAGTAGCGGTGGAGATACTGAATTGGATTTGACTAGATTGTTCTTTTCCTTTTCCTTTAATCCCTTCTTAATTCTTTATCTATGTATCTCTTTATTGACACATAGCTATCTACATAAGTATAGATGTTTACGTGTATATGTGTGTATATGGGTGTGTTTGCGTATATGTATGTATATGTACATGTGTGGGTATATATATATATATATATATATACAAATGTTTGTAATGGTATGTGTGTATTTGTATGTATACTGTATATATATGTATATATGTGTGCATATTTATGTATATGTTGTGTATGTATGTATATATTACTGTATGCATGTGTATGCGTGGGTGTATGTATGTGTTTGTATGTATATATGCATGTATATTTATGTGTGTATGTATGAGGTTATAGGTGTATTGTTCATCTGTGTGTATGTATGCATAGATATGTAATGATTATATATTTCTTATATATATTTTCATGGCTAATATATATATATATATATATATATATATATATATATACATATATATATTATAGCTATATTAATATTACGATTGTTTCCTTCAGAAAACACGCTAATTTTTTTTTTAGGTGAATTCACCTAAAAGAAAAAAATAATAACGGGGAGCCTGCTACTGCAGCAGCTTTTTTCCTCGTGTTGCTGGCCTCTGGAAATCCCCCCATGCTCCCCGTTTCCTCCGTCTGTACCGACATGCAGAAGTTTAAAACTAATGTAAACAGAATCTCGCTGCACAGCTCCCAACTTAGGAGTTCACTCAAAACTTCCACCCTAATTCTCAGTACCCCCTTACGTCTAGAGTGGCAGCCTGGTTTGATTTGTAGTGAAATACCTTTAAAGAAAAAAAGAAAAAATAGGTGGGTTGTATGGAACTAAAGCCGTGTTGAAATGTAGATCAAACGAACCAAATTGAGCGGGCTGTTTGTTATGTTGTATTTTCAGATTACTCACTAGCTCTCGGCATTGAAGAGTTAAGAACCGTTAATTACATACATCACCTTCTAGTCAAAAATGGATTCTTATAAAGCTCAGGATTGCCTAACTGTCTTTGTCTTTTGGCCAAAATCAAAGTGTAGTATCTGTTCCGATGGATACTACACACCATAAACCGGTATCGTCTTGACCTTCGAGTCCTGATTCCGCCGGTCTGTGGGTTTATCCTGTGCAGTTCTAGGAGGTCAACCCTCCCAGGCTTTGCCTCCTCTCTTTGGGATGGAGTAAGTTTATCGTTTACTGCCTGAGGCGACGCTACCGGGGAATGCCGAAAGGGCTGCCCAGGCATTTTTTGTAGGCCAGAGTACTCACCTTCTCGGGCGCTGGCTTTTCAAATCCCACGTTCCCGACCTTGTGTCACATCTTATCTTGTGGGAGGAAGATAAATAAAACGGTATGATTACAATAACTGTTGTGCCTCGGTTATTATAGCCCCAGGATAATGCTGTTACTATAACAATCGTATTACTTAAAAATGACCACCTGTTTCTTAACTTTTAATATGTATTTCTACGCAAAACGGTGTGCAGATTAGTTTTATTGCCATGAGTGTAATGACGGTACCGGTTTCCTACGCATCAAATAGTTCGGCGCACTTTCACATTCTGCTATTATTTGTTTTTATTATTTGTTATTATTCTATAAATCGGCTCATCTTACCATGAAATAATTAGAAACCGCCCTGTCTGCTTAAAGTGCACTTTTCGCACCTGAAACATTACGCTCTCACTAATCTATCCAGACGGAAATCTAAAATAGTAAGCTACCGAATATTCAACCCTTTTCACTTACTTTCTCAATCGATTCTGTTTCTCAGCGCGCAGGTTGATGGAACTATTTGACCAATAGGGATAACGATTCATCAAAGTGTTAAATCATGTGTTGTTTATATTTTTATAAAGTTCATACGAATATTTGATCGGATCTCAGCATTTTTATTTATGTATTTAGTATATAAATGTGTTCTTCTATTCTCAATAATCTGACTTTAATAAAAAAAATAATTTACGCATCATAGTAACGTATTTACAGGATATATACTTTGTTAAAAGGGGTAAGTCGTTTGACTAAGCATATAAGTCTATTAGAATTTAAATCCCATTGTATTAAAACTGAGATAGAAGCTCTGTTAATTAAGTAAGTCGTGTTTTCAAAAGTATAATGAAATACAAGTAGAATAAGGCGTTACTAGGTATGGGGGGGAGAGAGAGAGAGAGGGGGGAGAGAGAGAGAGGGGGAGAGATAGAGAGAGAGAGAGAAAGAGAGAGAGAGGGGGAGAGAGAGGGGGGAGAGAGAGGGGGGAGAGGGGGAGAGGGGGGGAGATAGAGAGAGAGAGGGGGAGAGAGAGAGGGGGGAGAGATAGAGAGAGAGAGGGGGAGAGAGAGAGGGGGGAGAGAGAGAGAGGGGGGAGAGATAGAGAGAGAGAGAGGGGGGAGATAGAGAGGGAGAGAGAGAGGGGGGGAGAGATAGCGAGAGAGAGAGAGAGAGAACGAGAGAGAGGGGGAGGGAGAGAGAGAGAAGGAATGGTAGTTTGCTTGAAGCATTGCTGGAAATAGTAGTAGTATGTTTTTAGAATTCTGTGGGCAATGCAAATTCCCGGGTAGGATGTAAGCTGGAAGGAACAAAAGTAATAAATCGAATAAATAGTAAGCAGAAATCTGAGCAGAAAAGTTGTGAGTAATACCTACGGTAAGACAATCAGAAATATTAAAGAGCAGATAGACGGACCGGTAGGGTACTAGGAGGAACTTCTGAATATTCTAAGCTCACAGAGATCAGAAAAAATGTAGACTGAATACATTGAAATTACTTATCACTAGGGTCACCGTTTACAGAGACATCCTGCAGGAATATTTATATTCGTGAGGTCAGACACATTCAGAGACGGCATATCACAGTGTAGTCGGTCATACTGGTATAACTGCTATCGTTCTAATCACTTCCCATATGAATTACATGAATTACATATAATTTGTAAACTGTAATGGTCATATAGTATACCGCAGAAGATTAGAAACAACATCAGACATCAGTAACCTCTCTAAATAAAGACATGTAAGCTATACAATGTCTTAAAATCCAGGTTGCAAGCAGTTTTAATAAAATGGCTACTAAAATAGACCGACGGCCATTCTGCGTTGCAGATCTTCTATCTCATTAGTATGTATTAATTTCCATGTGTAGATGGTGGTGCCCAATTTTCAGTACACTAATCTACATTATGAGATGGTTTTAAGCTAATGTTTTTGCACTTTTATTCGTGTAGATATTAATACATTGTCTAATAATTCAATCCTCATTTTATTTGTTACACATGAAAAAATATTGATAATAAAACTTTACTTAAATATTAAAATATGCGCATAAATTATGTATTAATCCTCTTTTTGTTTCATTTGTTAAAATACTTTTCTATTTTTTTGGTTTCTAGTTTCGGAATTTGATTTCAATAAAAAAATTAAATCAATATTCATAGAAAAATTGTTTTCATAGACAATCTGACAAGAATCTTTTAGAATGTATTACCTTACGTATATATATATATATGTATATATATATATATATACGTATATATGAATATATATATACGTATATATATATATTTCATATATATATATATATGTATATATATATATAACATATATATATATATATGAAATATATATATATATATATATAAAATATATATGTGAAATTTATATATATATACATATATATGTGAAATTTATATATATACATATATATATATGAAATATATATATAACAAATATATATATATACGAAATATATACATATATATATATATATATATGAAATATATATATATATATGAAATATGTAGATATCAGAAATATATAGATATGTATATGAAATATATATATATATATATATATATATATATATGAAATATATATATATGAAATATATATATATATATATGAAATATATATATATATATACATATGTAATATATATATATATATATACACATATGAAATTTATGTATATATACATATATATATATATTTCATATATATATATATATACTATATGTATATATGTATATATATATAGTATATATATATATATATATATATATATATATATATATGTTATATATGTTTGAAAAAAGACAAACGGAAAACAGGTTAGAATGCAGGAGAAAAACAAAAACAAGAGATTTTACCAGTTTCGTTCGTATTATCGAACATCTTCAGAAAAACGTTCGATAATACGAACGAAACCGGTCAAATCTCTCGTTTTGTGCTTTTCTCCTGCATTCTAACCTGTTTTCCGTTTTTCTTTTTTCAAGCATTTTGTCCACCACGGCATTTTATTTTCATGACTTATCGTGTACCTTACCTCATATATGAAGTATATATATATATATATATATATATATATATATATATATATATATATATATAATAATGGTAATAATCCAGGTCAAAAATATCCACAGGGTGGTAATCCAGAGAATTTTAACCGGGTTTATAAAAAGTGCTCAATATCAAAATAGAGCTTTATATATGATAATTTTATTTACACAGACATGTACAAATATATATATATATATATATATATATATATATATAAATGAAATATATATATATATATATATATGAAATATATATACAATATATATATGAAACATATATATATATATTATATATATATGTATATATATATATGAAATATATACATATATATGAAATATATACATATATATATATATATATATATATATATATATATATGTATATATATATATATATATATTTTAAGTGATCATGCTCCACATATGTACCCTAAAGTGCCGTTATTTGACGAAACAACTGTCACAGTTTAGATGTGTATCATCTGTACTGACCGATAGAAAATATAAAGTGTTCTAGCAGAATAGATACTACATCTTAATCGTAGCCAAATGTTCATTGTAGTTTTGATGGGACTTACTGCTGTATTTTGTAAAATACTGTAAATTTAAAATGTATATTGTTTTATTTATTTACTTTTAATGAATTTATTTTTCCTTTTTTATCATTTATATGATTTGTATATATTTATTTAGTTTTTAATTGGTCTGGATTTTGTATGATAATTATAGATCTACGTTTAAAGTGTTAGGGTGTTGGTAAGAGGCAAAGCCGGCGCTCTTCACTCTGGAAAAGGTTTTGTTTACAGTGTGTTCTGGGTTTGTTGTATTTGATTATATAATAAAGTAGTAATTAGTTCTGCTCTGTTGTTAATTGTTAATCTACCAATCAAGTGCTATATTTTGAATCCTTAATTCCCACAGATTAAATGTTATGTTTGTCGAAACTCAGATTAGCCTCTGTTATAGAAAAATTGAGTTCCTATATTTATAATTGACATTGGGTTTATTTCTTCATCCGTCGAAAAGAAAGAAAAGAGTGTCATATAACCTTACATTAATCACATACTAGTAAAATAAAAAACAATAATTAAATAAGTATCCTGAGGAAAAATTACACTAATAATAGAAGATAAAATCAATAACTTACATTAACACAACACGCAAATTACCGCCATTTGAACATTTCAAAATGAGTTGATTTCTTAAAAAGCTAGCGAATATATAAATAAGATAATAACAATAATGATAATACATAAACACAACAAGATAAATATTATACTATAAAAACATAAAAAGGAAAAGAAAAAGAAAAATTAATTACTAAAACATTATTCACTCTAATTAATAAATTGTCTAGTGGGAAATAATAATAGAATTATTTAAAGGAATCATGATGATAAATTATTTTCTGCAGTACTGCTCTAAATATAATGCACAGCACAACAGTTTCATGGTGTGAAAAACGTTCTCCGAGTTGAATATACTTTTCTTTCTGTAAAGGAGGTTTTATCTAGAAATATACAAAAAAATATCATGTATTCCTATATTTGATTCTATACAATAAGCTGGGAAATATTTCGTCAGTATTGTCGTTTTATGTGCCTTCGCTTGTATAATCTTTTGTCCAACAGTTTCTTCAACCTAATATTGTATTGGTAGTCGTGCATTCTAAATCAGTATCCATTTTAAATAGTCATTGAACCGCTTTTCTTTTTGAGAAGGAGGTTTTATCTAGAAATATACAAAAATATAATATATTCCTATATTTGATTATATACAATAAGTTGGGAAATATTTCGTCAGTATTGTCGTTTTATGTGCCTTCGCTTGTATAATCTTTTGTCCAACAGTTTCTTCGACCTAATATTGTATTGGTAGTCGTGCATTCTAAATTAGTATCCAGGTTTAATAGTCATTGAATCGCTTTTGTTCTCTATATAATGTTCAGTTACTCTCATATATTGATGTAGGCGCTATATTATTAACGTGACCGTAAGTTCAATAAAGATGCAAGTATTAACAACCTCGTTCGGTGTGATGTAACATCTAATTATGTCCAAGCCTTCGGTCAAGATCACGTGTATGCCGACGACACGGACGTCATTACTCACACTTAATAGAATGTGCAGCACTGTTTCGTTATGAGGCAATGATAAAAACAGAAAGCCAAAAGAAATAGCAAAACACGAGGGGAGTTTATTTGGCTTATATAAGTTGTACTCTGTTTAAACTCTCCATCAGATATAAAACATTTTATTTACCTCCCCAGGAGGTTAGGCACAAGGCCAGGTTTATCTTACTCCCACAAGTAAGATGTGACCCAAGCTCGGGTCGGAAAGTGGGGTTTTAAAAGCCAGCGCCCGAGAAGGTGAGCACTCTGGCCATTAAAAAATTGCCTGGGCAGCCCCGTCGGCATTCCCCGGTAAGGGCGCCCCAGGCAGTAAGCAATAAAATTACTCCTCCCCAAAGAGGGGAGGCAAAGCCTGGGAGGGTGGACCTCCTAGAACTGCACAAGACAGACCCATAGACCGGCGTAAATCAAGCCCCGAAGGCCAAGACGATACCAGTTTATGGCGTGTATCAATCAATGATACGACATATATAAAACATATAAGAATGTAAAAGCGACAGAAGCGTTATAGACATAAGAAAAGCAGAGGATGATTGAGAAAAAAAGAGTTGTGTGTAGGTATGTCGTTGGAAAAAGAAAATAATGAGGTTTGGTCAGTTATAAACGACGGGAATCAGAATACTTTTTAGATTGACTATTTTTATAAACACTTATTTTATGCATACTAATTATGTTATTGTTACACCGGCCGTTCTTACACAGGAGAAACAACACCGGTTGTCACTATAAATAGTGCGAGACACCAGAAGACAAAACACAGTCTTGTAACTGTCTAGCCAAGAGCTAGACACTTTCTTACTTTGTTAATACACTTGTTAAACCAACCCTCGACATGACTTCCTTTATTTATTATTTACTGTGGAACAACTTCACAACAGTTATAAAAAGTCGATCATGGCTTATTTTCTTTTAAATATATAATATAATATATATATATATATATATATATATATATATATATATATATATATATGTCACTTAAAAGTTTTAAATAAAACTAGATTCAGTCTGTTACGCTACCCATTCGTCAGCTCTTTATAATTGACTATGGAAATATGTCGTTGTGTGCGCTGACACGATTTCTGTGATTTTAAATACAATTCACAAAATGTTGTGATGTGAAATATAATTCACAAAATGTTGTGATTTGAAATACAATTCACAAAATGTTGTGATGTGAAATATAATTAAAAAATGCTATTATGCGAAATATAATTAAAAAATGTTGCAATGTGAAATATAATTAAAAATGTTGTGATGTGAAATATTATTAAAAATATGTTGTGATGTGAAATGTAATTTAAAAATTGTTGTAATGTGAAATATAATTAAAAATGTTGTGATGTGAAATATTATTAAAAATATGTTGTGATGTGGAATGTAATTTAAAAACTGTTGTAATGTGGAATATAATTAAAAATGTTGTGATGTGAAATATTATTAAAAATATGTTGTGATGTGAAATGTAATTAAAAAACTGTTGTAATGTGAAACATAATTAAAAATGTTGTGATGTGAAATATTATTAAAAATATGTTGTGATGTGAAATGTAATTTAAAAACTGTTGTAATGTGAAATATAATTTAAAATTTTGTGATGTGAAATGTAATTTAAAAAATGTTGTAATGTGAAATATAATTTAAAAAATTTGTGACGTGAAATATAATAAAAAATGTTGTAATGTGAAATATAATTAAAAACATGTTGTGATGTTAAATATTATTACGAAAATGTTGTAATGTGAAATATAATTTAAAAAATGTTGTAATGTTAAATACAATTTTAAAAATGTTGTAATGTGAAATAGAATTTTACAAAATGTTGTGATGTAAAATATAATTTAAAAATTTAATGTGAAATACAATTTTAAAAATGTTGTAATGTGAAATACAATTAAAAAATGTTGTAATGTGAAATATAATTTTACAAAATGTTATGATGTAAAATATAATTTAAAAATGTTGTAATGTGAAATATAATGAAAAAATGTTTGTAATGTTAAATATAATTAAAAATGTTGTAATGTTAAATATAATTTTAAACATTTGTAATGTGAAATATAATTAAAAATGTTGTAATGTGAAATATAATTTTACAAAATGTTGTGATGTAAAATATAATTTCCATCGCAAAACTAGTACTTGTAATAGACCTACACACAATATTTGTTCATTTTGTTCATATTCTTTAATGCAAAACATCATATTTATTTACGCTATTTTATTTTCTGATGACTGTACATATATATTTACTCTTATATACAAATTAATAATTGTAGTTAGTTCCTGAATATAGATCGGTTGAACAAAAATTAAACTCTAGATTCTGATATAAATGTTGTATTTATACTGTGTAATACTTAATCTGATTTTACGCTAGATCATCATAGGATGAAACAAACGGTGCAATGACTTTCTTGGCGTCTAACCAGCAGCCTGCTTAATCTAATTGATTTTTACTGTGCTATAACTTTATTATTACATGACTGAAGCGCATCAGATCTTCGCCCCGTGCTCGTATTTTTCTTCTGTAACTTGAACTGGTGACGATTTATATTTTAATTCGCTGACGTTTTCAAAAATAACAGTTCATTTCAGAAATATTATATGGCTATAAAAAGCACGAATTGAGAATAAATCAAACAATTTGGATAAAATCAGCGCCGACTGCATAGATCATTATGAAGTTATTAGATATATTTCGTTATTATTACTTGTGTATTCCATCTAATTCGGTATCGTTACGCTTGTTAAGGTGTACGCTCATTGCCGTAATCGTTTTATTGGACTGCATTTTAAATACTTAATTTTGATCCATCTTTTACTTCAGATATTCTCTGTTGTAGAAGAAGAATTCCCCAGTTTAAAACTTACAACTTGATTTACAACTGAATATACCTATTTCTATTATAAAAAAAATCAGTATTCAGAAACAGAACTAAAAACTGTACAAATCAAGTTTGAAGCACAGGCGTAGCTAGATACCAACACAAAGTTAAAACTTCTATATTCGGTAAAAGGTAAAGGTAAAGGTAAAATGTAAAGGTAAAAGGTAAAGGTAAAGGTAAAGGTAAAGGTAAAGGTAAAGGTAAAAGGTAAAGGTAAAGGTAAAATGTAAAGGTAAAAGGTAAAGGTAAAGGTAAAGGTAAAGGGAAAGGTAAAGGTAAAAGGTAAAGGTAAAGGTAAAGGTAAAGGTAAAGGTAAAGGTAAAGGTAAAAGGTAAAGGTAAAGGTAAAGGTAAAAGGTAAAGGTAAAGGTAAAGGTAAAGGTAAAGGTAAAGGTAAAAGGTAAAGGTAAAAGGTAAAGGTAAAGGTAAAAGGTAAAGGTAAAGGTAAAAGGTAAAGGTAAAGGTCGCATAGCCTGGACGCGCACGAGTGTCGTTGCCGACATCGCACACTGCCCATGGCCGTAGCGGCGGTGATTTGTTAAGAATCACCGTGTCTAGGGCACATCATATGGAAGGCGGAGCCTATCCCTCTCCTTCCGCTGCCTTGAACCTTCCCTGAGTTTTAGTCAGGTACTCATTTACTGCTGGGTAGACAGAGGGAGTTTTCAGACCCGAAAATTCGCATGCCGTGAGTCGGAACGAACCCGGGTCGTCCAGTCCAAAGACAAGTGCTATAATCACTCGTCCAAAAATGCTAGTTTTAGTATTAATTTATTTAAAACTATCTATTTTTTTTAATTTACAGAGCAAACATAGAAAAATAATGAGAAATATCCAAAATATATCTTACAATTCAATACTTTATTACATACATCTGAATAAGATATAATAAAAATTAATAGACGAATTGCATAAAGAAATATAAATCTATAAACTTGAGAAAATAAAGTAAATTAGAGAAAATCCTATATCGTGTAGTAGAAATAAAAGCGGGCAACCAAAATGCTAGGTAAAGGTAAAGGTAAAGGTCGCATAGTCTGGACGCGAACGAGTGTCGTTGCCGACATCGCACACTGCCCATGGCCGTAGCGGCGGTGATTTGTTAAGAATCACCGTGTCTAGGGCACAGCATATGGAAGACGGAGCCCATCCCTCTACTTCCGCTGCCTTGAACCTTCCCTGAGTTTTAGTCATTTACTGCTGGGTGGACAGAGGGAGTTTTCAGACCCGAGAATTCGCATGCCGTGAGTGGGATTTAACCCGGGTCGTCCAGCCCAAAGACAAGTGCTATAACCACTCGTCCACAGGCCTCCCTATATTCGGTATCTTCATTCAAAATACGAATATCAACCGATGAACGTTTTTGAGTTGATTAGTAATTTCTTGAAGTGAATCAGGAGGAGAATTTCTCATTAGGTGTATGGGGATAGTGTGAGAGTATCACTTTGTTGTAATCATTTCCAAATTTGTTTGACTTAAGTGCTAGCACATGTACATATTTCAGCAATTGGTTCAATATAATATATCTCGAGCACACTATTAAGTTGCATCGAACATTCTTCGGTAAAATTTTTATTTATATAACCACCCTTTTCTATGACTATTCTTCTTCTCAACTCTACTAAATACAAAACGCAACGGAAATATGGGAATAAACAACAGAAACACTTTTATTGAAACCATGTTTTTCATCCTTAAATTTACTAATTACTTTCAGCCATGTTTCACAAACGTATATTAAGATTTCAGAACATTATTTTGATTCAGAGAAATGTAGCCGGTTTATCGATAGAATACACAAACGTAATCGAAATAAAAGAAGATATACGGATAAAAATTGAATCATCATCAGGTTTTTCCATATGCATACATTTCTAAATTACTTACATTTTTTCTGTTTCTGTTATTTTTTTTTATGTTGTTGACTCCTTTATTTTTTCAGCTTTTCCGAACATATCCGACGTGTTGTATTTTCATTTTATTTTCTCTCTATCTCTTTCTCTCTTTTTCTAAGTTCACCTTTTTCTCTATTTCTATCCCTCTTTCTGCCTCTTTCTCCTTTATTTTAACATCGCATGTATTTATACGACATATCCGTTTACGCTTTTAATAATACAGTTTTTTTACGCAAACGGATTGTAAAGATCTTCTATGAAATTTCAATTAATTTCACTTCTTCCATATTTTTATATCATCAAAATGCATTCTTAACATCCGCACACGAATCTCAATAAACTCTTAAACGAATGTGACTCTCTGTCATACACCAGTTTGAAACAAATAATTTATAGCGATCAAATAAAGGCGTGTAATGTTAGAGGCGTCCACAGACTTCTATATGTGGCTAAGCCCCTGGCTTAAAATGTTAAAATTATGTTTAAAACATATCCTTATTGGTCTATCACGTTAATAAAAACATATATCAGTTGTTTCATCTGAAAAGACAGTTTATGTTAGATACGAACAAAATCTATAAAAGAGGCTCTGTCTGTCTTACTATCAGTCAAGCGGGAACAATTCAATTTAAAATAAGAATTTCATTTCTGAACGCACAGATTAGAGCAGACGAAGCATGTTTTAGGGTTCGACAAGCATGCATATTAAATGATTTGTTCGTTGTTTTATCGGTTTGTTAAGTTTTTGTTTGAAATAAAACTTTCGTCTTTTTCTAACGCGTATGTTTGAAACTGTTTGTTCTGCTCTAATTCTTACGCGTGACTGTTCTATTATCATATCTGAACAGGAAAACTGAAGCGAATCATCGTAAATAAATTGTGTCTAGGCATGTTGATAAGCATAGGTGTTCCTGTAACGGTTAAATGTCTTAGCTTTCCTATGTCACTCGGTATTAAGGCTAACAGTAACTCGATAACTACTGGCAAGAATAGATTATCACATGAATGATGAAGAATATAATAAGAGGATTGAAAATGATGAATTAGATGAACATTATTTTATCACTAATCCAAACAGTTCATGCCAAGTACTTTTCTTAATATTAGATTCGAAGACGTCAATGGTTGTACCCAGGAAAAAAGCAGTCGTCTCATTTAAGCATTGACAATTCTGCTAAAGTATCTCCGTACATGGAAACCACCTCAGATATTAGACGCAGAAAGAAGAAAGGAATGTACATTGCAGTTAGTGCAGAGACAGAGAGAGAGAGACAGAGGGAGAGAGAGACAGAGATAGAGAGAGAGAGAGAGAGAGAGAGAGAGAGAGGGAGAGATAGAGGTGGGTATTTGCGGTAAATGTTTTATAAAGAGTAATTAGAGATTGTAGTTCAATTAAGAAACTTCCAGCGAAATGACTATGGACTTGAAAACGACTTCAGCGAAATCAGAAGATAATATTTTCCACTAAATTGCGATGATATCTGTCAAGGAAGATTAAGTTTTGTTGGTTTTGTTTGTTTTACGAACCATAAACTATTTGTATGGTTATTTAATGCCGAATATCGTTGTCAATAATTATTCTATAGGTAAGATAATTATTTATATTCATAAAATACATTGCTTAGAGAATGTACTGCTCTCATAATACATTGCTTAGAGAATATGTTGCTCTCAGAATACATTGCTTAGCGAATATGTTGCTCTCATAATACATTGCTTAGAAAATATATTGCTCTTAGAATACATTGCTTAGAAAATATATTGCTCTCAGAATACATTGCTTACATAATGTATTGCTCTCAGAATACATTGCTTAGAAAATATATTGCTCTCAGAATACATTACTTAGAGAATACCTTGCCTTCAAATTATATTGCTTAGAGAATTAATTTCAGAATACATGTCTCTCAGAATCCGTTGCTCGTAAGAATATCTCGCTTTTAAAAAACCTTTGTCTAGCCTTGCCATTATTAATTTCCCTTGTTCTCAACACGCCTTCTAGTATCGATTCTGAAGAAAATAAAAAGGAGAAATAAAGTTTTGATTTTCCAAACAATCAGATTTAAAAAATAGGGTCGGTGATGAACTTATACATACTAGGGCATTATATGACCAGCCAATTGATCATACACAAGTGAAGCCGAAGTGTAGGAATAGTCCAGCTATCTGGATCTCGTCCTCATGCATAATTGGTCGCGACCCATACCCTACAGGCAGCCCAGTGTTCGAGGGCGGGCGTCACCCTATGTATTGGCGTTGCAGTTGGCGAATTTGTAGCCCCGCCGACGGAGTGTGAAAATTAAGAGTACTTTGAGTGGAACCACACAAGATGTAGATACAGTGCTACACCTAACGACGTTTCTGGCTCTTATATAAATAGATAATTGCATCAGGAGTAATAGTAATCACGCACGGTAAATAGACGCATCATACTTCAGATCCGTCTATAAATCTATACATTTTAATAGATAAATATCAGTTCGTCATGATTAAGTCAAAATATATTTACGATGCGTCCATATAAGAAGCTAATCTGTATTTTTTGTAATTTGTACAACATTATCATCGTTAAACGGGAAAATTGCAAGGGGGGCTCATGAATAAACGTTCTTGTGTATATCTAAGAGTTGATCATGCGCTCAGCAAAACTTATAAGACACATTTAGACTCCTGTAAATGTGGGTTTGCTTTAAGAATTTTTGTTTTCATGCCTGGGCAACGTGCAACAAAACTTGCTGGTGGATATCAAAATTTCGTACACATAAATTGTTAGTGTGACGAAAAGTGTACTCAGAAACGTTAATATACACAAATATAGATCAATCTTGAGTGTGACTAAAGATATCAGAAAGAAAAGTCATTTAACGTTTTATAGGAGTATGTTACTTGATGTGAATACAGTTAGAAGTTCACATTATCAGAATTAAGCATACTTTTTCAATTGTATAGACATATAAACATCTTAATACACACAGGCATACATAAATATATAAATTTTATTTCTATAACAAAAATAATGTTTCCTCATATTTTATTCGATGTTCTTACTTTTTCATTTACTATTCTTACCTTGTTCCTTATAGAGGGTCAGACGATAAGGCCTTAAGGAAAATTTTAGCAATTTTCTGTTTTTTCTAACCGCCTCGTTTAAAAATAATGTTTCCTCTAAAATGTTTCTTACTATTTTCTTGTACTACTTACACTCCCCCCACCACCCACCCACCCGCACACATATATATATATATATATATATATATATATATATATATATATATATATATATATATATATATATATACGCTTTATATGACGCGCGGAATTAAGATTTTCACATTCACTTCATCTCCTTTTTCTGCGGGGAAAATGCTATCTACATTTAATTGAGGCTGATCAGACAGAGCTTCGGATAGACGTGCTTGGACGCATCTGAATGAACTTGCGCCATATTCAATCTGCGCGTTTAGTGAGGAAAAAAACTGCTAGTGCAAATTGAACTGTGACAGACTAAACGACCTCTCAACCTTCAGACAACTTTCTACACCTAAAAAATATATGCTAACCTACATACATGTGCCCCTAATTAACAATTTTTATTTATTGCCTTTCAAATATTGCCTATGTATCATTCCAGTAATCGATCTTCTTTTCTCTGTCTGAAATTGTCTTCCCGATTATTGATTGAACAATCGATTTGTCGGTTTCTATCAACTGAAATCCTACTGCGTCAGGCATTATTTCCGAACAAACTTATATAGCTTTCTGGCTGGATCGATTACTCTTCCCACGTACATTAGGTTACATGTTTCGACATACCCCTGGGTCAAGCCCTGTCAATCACACTGTCTAACCTCTTGCACTTACCTTCGAAAAACATATTCTGTTAAACAAAAAATGTCATTATTCATTTTCAAAAGACACTTTAGTTAATATTATGTTTCGGAATTTTTTAGATGAGGGTTGGTAATTTGTAGAATTTGGTATATTCGGACTACTGTTCTCATCTTGGGTGTTTTCATCACAACGTCTCGGCCGATGTATCCGTTTTCATGTGTACCTTGTTGAACTCGGGAATCGTTCTGTCGAACTCGGGAATCTGGACAGAATTTCGAACGGAACCCTTTATTAAATCCATGAATTGACTTTGAACACTTGCTTTTGATAATGGTGTATTAATTACAGTATATTAGTGCGCCTCTTGTTATTATTGTGTTTGAAAGAGTAGATATGGTTTGAGATTCAGGTCTTGATGGGGTAGGCGCTTGTCCCAAGGTAAGTGTCTATTTTGTATGGGGTTGTTATTATAGTATTTGTGGTATTTATAGTATGTTTTAGGTTTGTATGTTCAAGTTCTGGTCCAAAGTTAAGTTGGAATTGTTAGGTGGTGAAAATGAGATGATTTGAGTGGTAAGATCAAAGTCATTGTTAGTTAGCGGGGATTGTTGGTTAGTGTAAGAGGTGTTATTTAGGGTGTCGTTTGGTACAGAGAGTTGGGGATGTGGATAGCTATAGGGTGAGGGGAGAATTTGTATGATGTTGTCTGTTTGCATAATGGTGTTTTGGGGGAATTGTTTAACAGTACAAGCATATATGACGTGACTTTGGCTAAAGGAAAGAATAATAAAGCGTTGATCAATAATGAGCTTTTCCTAGTGGCCGTTAAAAGGTTTTGAACAGCCTTAGGCAGACGAAGATGTGTTATGAGGTAGAAGCCGTGCGGGACACGTTGTTGACAGTTTCATCAAAATGGATTGAGATCAAGAACCGGCTGCACACTCACCGGATCTGATTTTTTTATTTATATATTGATTTTTATTTATTGATTTTTTATTTATATATTTATCTATTTTTATATTTTTACTTTAAATTGATATTTATTAATTGAAAGAATCGGAAATTTATATATACATAAATATATTTTATATAATGATAAATAGTTGCCTCCCCTTTTTTAGATAATTTAATTAATTAGAGTTGCGTACTCTTAATTATGTTCTACATATAAAAATAATATATATAAATATAAAAATAATATTTTATTATTATAAATTTAATTTAATTTTATTTTATTTTATTTTCCCCTCCTTTCTTTCTTTCTTTCTTTCTTTCTTTCTCTCTTTTCTTTCTTTCTTTCTTCCTTCCTTCTCGTTCTTCACTTCTAAATATAGAATCTCTTACTTAACGGCTTTTTCTGATCTAAGCATCCCCTCGGCCCTCCATTTCAAAATTCTGTGTACATAGCATTTCATAACGGTTATAAGTGTTTTTTGATAAAATTCCATCATTTACTATTTCAGACTATGCTGAAGAAGACGGAATCGGGAATTAAACCCGTTTCTTGTCAGAAACCACTGGTCCATGTCTGATTAAAATGTGTATTTAAAAATAAATAAATATATATATATATATATATATATATATATGAATATATATATATATAAATAAATATATATATGTGTATAAATATTAATATAAATATAAATATATATATATATATATGAATATATATATATATATATATATATATAAATAAATATATATATATATATGTGTAAAAATATTAATATAAATATAAATATATATATATATATATATATATATATATATATATATGAGACCTGTCTGAAAAGTATCCACCTTAGGCCAGAAAACATATCTCAAATACGTGACGGGGTTGGGACCTTCAAAGTAGGCTCCTTGTGCTTGCACACACTTAGCCCACCGATCCATCAACTACCGGAAACACTTCTGGAAGTCTTTTTTGGAATGGTGTTCATCTCCGCTGTACAGTGTGTTCCAGTAATATCCGAACAATGTCTACGCCAAGATCGCCGCCACAATGGGCTCTTACAAGTCGAAGATCTGCTGAATGATCAAAAAAGACACGCATTCCCGCAAAGAGTGAAGGAAGGTCAAGCCAATGACTTATCTGTCGTAGTTCAGCACGGGGTCGCCGGATTCTGAAGTTTATTGCAACTGATATTGGAAGGGGAATATTTTTCTTTCTGTTTTATTTTTCCTGATATTTCATTTGAAATATGTTCCGTTTTATTGGATGACCTAGATAGCTAGACTCATGAATTGGCGACCACCAATGAAATCACGTTGAAAAGTAATCTCGACGCTTCGATGGATGACGGTTATCTTATGAGAGAAGCCGAATCTATCACTGAGTCAACATTTTAATACTGTTTCGAAAGCTATGCGAATAGCTACACTAACAAAAACGAAAATTACGAGATTAACTTAAACAGTAGTACTTTTTTCTTTTATAAATAATAAATACAATTTATTAAAAAATATTAATTGCTAAATCCCTTATTCGCCACTTCGAAATTGTTTAGTTCAGAAGCAAGAACTCACAATTCCTTATATATAATCGTATCACAGTGAATAGTTTTCTTCGAATGCCCGGCTGGCTTTGCAGGCCGAGAGCAGACGCAAGACGTTTCAGCGAATGATGGCGATAGAGAGGCACTCGTAAAGCCAAGACAATTGTCGATTGTCTCCGGTGTTTCGCGTCATTAATAGACCAATTCTGCCGAGTAATTTAGTAATAAAAAGGAATATGAGAACTCTCCGATGACGTTACATAGATACGGGCTTGAGTGTCTATCAGTTTCTAAGTCCATCAATATGTCTGCCTGTTTCAGCTAAGTTTGAAATAAACTCATGGTGACTGGTTAGATTGTCTCTAAGGAGTTGATAGCTTAGTTCAGAAGCAAGAACTCACAATTCCTTATATATAATCGTATCACAGTGAATAGTTTTCTTCGAATGCCCGGCTGGCTTTGCAGGCCGAGAGCAGACGCAAGACGTTTCAGCGAATGATGGCGATAGAGAGGCACTCGTAAAGCCAAGACAATTGTCGATTGTCTCCGGTGTTTCGCGTCATTAATAGACCAATTCTGCCGAGTAATTTAGTAATAAAAAGGAATATGAGAACTCTCCGATGACGTTACATAGATACGGGCTTGAGTGTCTATCAGTTTCTAAGTCCATCAATATGTCTGCCTGTTTCAGCTAAGTTTGAAATAAACTCATGGTGACTGGTTAGATTGTCTCTAAGGAGTTGATAGCTGATAGAAGAATGGGTACTCTTATAGCTGACGCACCATGTGTCCGTGAATCCGCGTCGTCAACGATCGGGCAGGTCTCGGAAGCTCCCTAGAGTTGACGAAACTATTAACCAAGAAACATTTGCTTATAAACAATTTTGTTTTCGTTAAAATAAGAAAACCAAGTAAAAAAAAAATTCTTAATAACAGTTGGAGCAGTGTTGATGTTAACAAGAAAAAAAATTGACAAAATAATGTAAAAACAAAAACATTAAAAAAAAAATTAAAAAACAATAACATTAGCTTAACAAATTAAATGAAATCATCATTTGAAACTTTCCGGTGCGCAAACAAAATAAAATTTTATTTAAAAACATTTGATTAAACATTTGATTCCTTTGACAAAAAACAAAACAAAAATAAACATTTAATTACTAACAGTTGTTTAGCTATGGCTTGTTCGTCAGCATTCCCCGGTAGGGGCGCCTCAGGCAGTAAGTAATAAACTTACTCCTTCCCAAAGAGAGGAGGAAAGGCCTGGGAAGGTGGACCTCCCAGAACTGCACAGGACAGACCCATTGACCGGCGTAAATCAAGCCACGAAGGCCAAGACAATAACAGTCTATGG